>JACDJE010000165.1:2507864-2857424 GCA_016647715.1 Pavo muticus | reverse complement strand
CCAGCCCGCCCGGGGCAGCGCGCCCCGCCCGCCGCCGCCTCCCTGTCCCGCCTGCCCGGCCGGCCGCGAAGGGCTGCGTGGGATGGAGCCCATAAGGCCCTATAGCGGAGCGCGGGGGGCGTGGTCCCCGCCGGTGTGTGCGGGATGTGGCGCGTGGGGCCACTGTCCCTATAGAGCTGTGTAAGGGTTTGGTCCCTATAGCGATGCGTGGTGCCCGTAGGCATGGGGTGTGATCCTTACGGGGGTGTGCGGGGGATGTGGTCCCATTGGGACAGCTGGCTGTGCAGACCCTATAGGGGTACAGGGAACAGCAGTGCCCACAGGGGCATGCGGGGAGGGGGCATGGTGGCTGTAGCTGTACAGTCTGTGCAGTCACTGTAAGTGTGTATGCAGTGCACATGCGATCGTGTGTGAAGTTACAGTCTCCATAAGTGTGTGAGGGGGTGGTCCCTGTGGATTTTGGGGGCTATGAAGACCTTGTAGGTGTATATCAGTTTTAAGGACCCTGTGGATGTACGTTGGTTATGTTCCCTGTCAGTGGGATGTATGGTCTGTGTGGATGGTGTGAGAGACCCATAAATGCAGGCAGGTTTGGTGTGAGACTGTGCAGTCGGGTGTGAGATGCCAGGTCTGATGGAGCTCATGTGTCTGAGCTGGGCAGCCGAGGAGCAGAGCTCCGTTACCTCCTCCAGAGGTTTCTGTCCCAGGACAGTGGTCCCAATACAACACAGTGCTGGGCAGGCGTCCAAAGTCCTGGTGCTTCCCCCATGTCCCACTGCAAACTGAAGGAAAGCCTTTATAAACATTTCCCAAAGACATACAAGGCACTGCCAGCTGTAAGGACACACAGAGGACAGAGAGGAATCACAGCGGGGAGCAGCACGCAGGCAGAGAAAAACAGTGAAGTTAGTTCAAGTTTGGGACAGCCGAGCACAGAGAGAGATGATTTACTGTGGACATTCAGAGAGGTTTCGGAGAAGCCAGGCAGAGACAATACTGAGTTTAGATGAAGTCCCAGGATGCTCAAAGTGAGCTGCGCCACTAAAGATAATCTTGAAACCTGGAGCTGAAGCATTAAGGCAGAAGCAACGTCCAATTAAACTAGAGACTAGGCAGGGTCTCTAAGAAAATTTGGCTTATTAGTAACCTAAAAATAATACTGCTGTGTTGCCAGTCAAGAAACCAAATGGGAAGGGGTACAGGTTAGAAAAGTGTCTAAGAGCAATGAATCAGATCCCACAGGAAATACAGCTGGTAGTAACAAATCCTTCTACTTGCTAATTGCTCCATAGGAGCAGCATTGGTGGTAAATGGTGCTAGGTCTGAAGGATGCTTTCTTCTGAATATCTCTGCATGTGGCAAGTCAGGCAATGTTCACCCTTGGGTGGGAAAATCCAGAGGCAAATGGGAAGAAGCCAATTAGCTAAGGAATTGTAGATATGGAAGATGGAGACTTCACAGGGAGCCTCGGTGTTATTGCAATACATGGATGTCATTCTCCTGGCTGTAGAAACTAAAGGAGAACATGCACGTGTGACTGTTCGTTTGCTGAGCTTCCTAGGAAGAGGAGGATGACGTGTATCGAAAAGGAAACACACAAGTGAATAAAGAAAGGGTTATGTATCTAGGATTTGGGATTCTACAGGAGCAACTTCATGTGCTATTAATACTTGTAAAGGGCAGCTAAGTCATCAGGCAGCCCCAGTTGCTGGTGCCATGGGGAGGAAGGAGAACAGGCCATTCCTTCAACCTCTGTGTCTTCAGCTCTTGTATACGCCTGAATAATCTGTGCTGCTTTTAGGTAGAGAGATACTGAACAAGTTATAAGGCTGTGGAGGCCCAGGTCTTTGCCTTACAGCAATCAGCTCTTGAATCTGAAGTACCTGGAGAGGTAGAGAAGATGGTAAAGCCAATGCTGTGGGCTGCAGAAACCCCGGGATGATCGAGGCAGGCTTAACCAGTAACTACTTCTGAAGCTGAATGCTGAGCCGGGTTGGATGGGCCCTGGACAGCCTGAGATGGTGGGTGGCAACCCTGCCCACAGCATGGAGGTTGGAACTCAGTGGTCTTTAAGATCCCCTCCAACCTAAGCTGTTCTGTGATTCTATGGTAACGCTCTGTGGCTGTGGGCAAGCAGTTGTGATGGACATGGGGAGGGGAGGGTGGAGCAGGGAGAGGGGGAGCAATGCAGTGAGTGGGGATACCACCCCCAAAACTCCTCCGCTGGACCTCTCAACAGTGAATCATTGCCTACATAGGTTTAAGTGCCCACAGCTCATGGTTGGACACACTTCTTGACACTCTGAGGAGAACCCATGGGTGATGAGGTTGGCAAGGCAAACTTTAGCTCTGCCATCTACATCTGTTCCGGTGCTGGGGATGACTGGGGAAGCATAGAATGGTTTGGGTTGGAAGGGACCTCAAAGATCTTCAGGTTCCCACCCCCCTGCCATCTCCTTCCTCCATTCTGCAGCAGCCCCAGGAGTGCAGGGACATGCCCAGGTCTCAATGGTGAACTGGCAGCTGGTTGAGCTGGTGTAACACATCCGCCCTCCTGAACTCTGCCTCCTGTGAGCCCAGCTCATCTCCCTCTCTCTGAGGATGATGCTCCCATTTTAGTTGTCTCACAAAACCTTATCTGAAATGTTGCAAAGCAGATTCCTTCCTTCTCGTCCTCCATGGAGGAAGCAGCAGGTTTGGCCAGTGTTGGGAGGCCATTTACAAACATTAGGAGCCTTCCAGCTCCCCAGCATGGCTTCATCAAAATCACCATGCTAAGGATCCTTAGCCCAGAGCTGCCTTGAAGCTCCATCCCCTGCCCCTTCTTTTCCAAGGCAGGTGCTTTGCAAGGCCAGGATGCTCAAATCTTCCCTACATCTGGTATCTTTCTGCTCTCTTGGGCAGGAACTGAGGTCTGCATAGAGGCATTGCTTTAGAATCATAGAATCATAGAACAGCCTGGGTTGAAAAGGACCACAATGCTCATCTAGTTTCAACCCCCCTGCTGTGTGCAGGGTCGCCAACCACCAGACCAGGCTGCCCAGAGCCACATCCAGCCTGGCCTTGAATGCCTCCAGGGATGGGGCATCCACAGCCTCCTTGGGCAACCCCTCTAGGGATGGGACTTACCGCTGCAGGGGAAAGCCAGCATCCTCACGCTCGTGGGCAAGGCTCCCTGCCTGAGGCAGTCAGGAACTTGTTGAGATCTTGTCTTCTTGAGACATAAACTCTATTGACACTCCTCTGTCCTTATGCCAAGTGTTACAGTGACATAGAAATTGTCTTGTGAAACAACATCCCCTGGAGAAGAGCACTGAGCAGGAAGCATTCTGCCCTACAGAATATTTTGGGTCAGAAAATTACCTTTTCAGTGCACCTGGACAGAACTCCAGCACTGGCTGAGATCTGGGCTCCACTTGCCGGTGTGTGGTACTGCTTAGACCATACTGGATGGAGGCAGTGAGATATCCAGACACCTCTCCCTCCTCCTGCTCCGTTCATCCATGAGCATGCTAAAGAAGGACAAAGCCTCCACAGATCTCCTTTGTAACCCCATTGCCTCTCCCTTAGCCAAAATACTGGGATGGAAAGAGCTAAAGCCGTTGCAGAAGGAAGGAAACAGTCCCTGAGGAGCAATATCTGATTTCTGGAACTTTTCTGGGCTTGCAGCTGCATTGCTGCTGCAGAAGCAGGGGGCAGCAGCTGAGATGCTCGCAGCAGAGCAGGACTGCCTTCCCACCTAGAAGTCACTACGAGATCTCCAGCGCTTTTATCTCACGTCCCATCCTCCCAGCTTGTTTTGATCAGCGTGCACGGTTCGGAGCTCTTGCCTTGTTTATCTGCTGTGCTGGGTGCTTTCATCTCTCTGCTGGAAACCCGGCGGCTGCCGGCAGTGAAGGGAAGTGCAGTTTCAGTGCCTTCTGTTAAACTGCGCCCAGATCTGCTCACCTTTCGCCTCTTTTCCCCGCCACCGTTTGTCGGACTCTGATGACTTTGTGAGGAGTTTGTAATGAGTCTGATGTGCTCAAAAGCTGATTCTTCCCCGCCAGGGGATTAGATTGTGACCGTGAATCTTTATTAAAATGAGCTCGGCACTTTGAACCCAATTTTTTCTTCTAAAATTAATGCAGCTACAAAAAGCCAGTAACAGGAGTTTGGGGGATTATTTCTATGAAGCTGCTTTTTTTTTTTTTCCCTTGCTTGACTCAATACAGGCTTGCTTTATGATTGTAGTGAGATAGGGAGTGGATCTTAGGTCTGTTTTAATTGGAGAGCTGCTCTGTTTCAGCTGCAGGACAGATAGTGAATGGAAACCAGTCAGGGAAAGGCGGGGGGAACAAAAGCAGATGTTGGGAGGGCCGGGGGCTCACAGGCACAGCATGGGCAGTGCCAGGTGGGATGCATTCCTTCTGCAGCATCCTGAGGCAGGGACAAACTAGCTCAGAAAAGGGGCAATCCGTCAGCCTGTAGTAGCTGCTTTATTCCCTGGAGCCTGAGAGAAATCTGTGGTTTATATGGTTTTCTGCAGTTTGAGGAACGTTGGCTGTCTTTACCCATGGGAACATCTTGCTTCTCTCGCCTTCTTGCCATCCATCCACCCAACCGCCGTGGCAGTGAGTGCCGCAGGCTGTGATGCCACACACAGCGATGTCTGTGTCTGTCTGCAAAGCATTCCCAGCACTCACCGCTGTGTTTTCTGTCTCAGTCGGGGCTGAGGGAGCAGTGACTGCCAGGGCCGTTGGCAGATGTGCACGCAGTTCTCCAGACCCCGTGCATCCCGGGGTCCCAGCACCAGAGCTTTGGCTCAGCAGTTTGTCACTGCACTCACTTGGAATGCCCACATGGGCTGTCCGTAAGCAGAGCGTGGTAAAACCTCTCAGCAAGTGATTGATTTGTCATTAATCATCCAGGTTTGCTTACAGGGAAGGCTTCAGAAAATGCTCTTATGGTTGCACCTCTGCAAAGCCCAAGGTCCTGACGTGCACAGAAGCCAGCTGGGTGCTTTCCCATGGAAGAAGCTCTGGCACGGAGCTGACCAAGCAGACCCCTAGGTTGCTCCAGAAATGCTCTGTGTCCTGTATGGAACAGTGATAATGCCTGCACAGCTAACTAACATAAGGGCAGATTCCTCCTGCTCCTCCCATCAGCTCCATCAGCGTCCAACAGATCAGATTGTCCCATTGGAGCTGGCAGTTGTTCTTCCACTCGTGCTCAATAACCTTCATCACCAACCAGTCCGAGCCAGGAGCAACTGTCCAAGTCAGCAGAGAAGCAGATGGAAGGAACCAGACTCAACACGTCAGACCTAGCACGGTCATTTCCCAGCCATGGGTCAGATGTGGATGATAACTCAAAATGAGAGTTATTAACCCCAGTGTTGGTGATCACAGATCTCAGACAGCTTCCTCTCCTGGATGCTGTTCTGGCTGTAGAACTCTGAAAGCCTTGTCTCCATACCTCCCAGGATACCGAATGACAGTGCAGGGTCAGAAGAGCCTCAAGGTGATGTGAACGGGCATCTTTCTTTTCTCCGAGCATCACCTCCAAGGGTGGATCTTTAGCTATGAGAGCTTTATCTGGATGTATTCATTCAGTAGTAAAAGCCAGGGGCTGAAGTGCTGCAGAAAGATGCACTTGCAGGTGGGGGGATTGTCTGTGTGCTCCCAGACCTCATGTCCTCATAGATCACCCTGGGCTGTAGCAGTTCCTTGCCACCTATCCCACCTTTCTGGTCTCAGTTTTGCAGGAAGCCTTCAGCCCCATCCTAAGCCTGGGAAAACCCAGACAGACGCCTTGGGCTGACAGCATCTCAGGAGAGCTGTGGGCAGGGTACTCCCAGCTGCTGTCATAAGAAAAATCCTTTATTTTGTTGTGATCCTGAAGGCCTTCCACTCCCAACAAATTACACGAGGTTCACAGAGAGGGCTCAGCTTCATCGGAAGGAAGGTCACATGCATGACTAGTGTGCACCTCCTTGACAGGTTGTGGAGGACGCACAGAAGCTACAGTGGTGGGCACAGCATAAGATGGTACAGATAAATGGGATGGGATGGGATGGGATGGTATAAGATAGGTTAAAAAACAGAGCAGTTGTTCAGCAGAAGTAGACCAGGCCGTGGGTATTTTGGGACTAGGTGCTAAAATGGAGTCTGCAGCTTTCCAAAACAATGGAATTCCTGTATTTGATGCCTAGCCTATCAGGCTTGCTTTGCAGTCGTGACACAGAGACATGGGGAGGCTGTGCAGCAGATCTGCAGTAGCTCTTTAAGGAGAAACTCAGGTCCTGGGGAAAACAAAGCCTGAGGTCATTTCAGTGGGTGTCACACGGATGGTGACTGCTGGGGCCGTTCCCATCCTGCTGAGCCCTGTGGCTGAGTCAGAGCCCACGGGAAGAGACAGGGCAGGAATATTGGCCTCAGATCTGATCGGTGCACAGCTGCAGCACAGGCCTTGTGCTGGAAGGTTGCCTGTCCCCTTGCTGTGAGCAGAGGCCATTCCTGCTGCCTGGTTCACAGCGCAGAGCACAGCTTTGGTGAGCCTCTGAGTCCTCCCCAGAGCCTCCTCGAGGTGTGCTGGGGAGGATGGGGGGGCATGGCGCTGTCCTGGAGGGGTTTCCTCTGCTCCCACACTGCTGGTGGTGTGATGTGAGCCAGCTTCCATATGGAGGTAATAATGTACCTTCCTTGGCAGGGCTTCTCCTGAGGTCTTCTCATTGCTGTCTTTAAAGAGGGTAGCTGTAGCTCAGGAGAACAGCCCATTGGGTGCTCAATCCCCCTCTTTGCAGCCAGGCTGTCTGTAGGGGAGATCTGTGCATCAGGCATCAGGCGTGGCAGTGCCTTCAGGCAGCATGATACATCCTGCCCTAGTCTCTGTAAGTCCCTCTGCTTCTCTACGCTGATGAATTTTACACCTTTTCTGAAATCCTCAGAGATGAGCCCATTCTCCCTGGTTATCCATAGGCCAAGCAAGTGGCTGATAATGAACAGAGCCTGAAGCACTCTGAGATCAGGATGTTTTCTAAGTCTGTGAGCAAGACCAAAGAAAGCCAAGCCCCAGGCTTGCAAAATTCAGAGAAGACAGAGGGATGGGAACACTGCATGCATGGCAGGGCTGGATAGCCATCACCCTGCAGGTGAGCAATGTCAAGTCACAGAGCACAGCTGTTCAGGCAGCTACCACTACATCCCTGGGGCTAAATGGGAACTTCTGCCTTAAATCTTTGTGCTGCTGCCACTTCTGTTGGTTGCTCAGCCACAAGCTGATGCCAGGAGTGCCCCGCTGCTGTGGAATGAAAAGAAAGCTGCACTTGTGTTGTCGTGTGTGGGTGTGTGCAGCATGGGCTTTTTACTGGAAATTCCCTTTCTTTCCCTGCACGTTTTGCAGGGTGTGTGCCCGTGGAAATGAGCACAAATGACGGCTGTGTGATGCCAGGACGCTGTGGTGGTATTCCTGGGAATACCCACATGGTTCAAGGGCATTTTTGGCCAAGCTGTGTCAGACTCGAAAGTGGCTGCACAGCAATGATGTGCTGAACAAACGTAAAGAGCATCAGGCTTGGCTGCCCCGCTGCCAACAGCAGAACCTGCACTGTCCTCAGCAGCCACCCAGCCAGTATGGCATGAGAAGAGAGGGACTGGAGAGACAAACCTGATGGCAAGTGATGGAAACTGGAAGCCATGTGGAAAGGTGAAGGATTCATGAACTGTATGGCCACCAGCACAGCAGAGTCCTGGACATCAAGGAGAGGGAACTTGGAGTCATACTGTGATGTCAGACTGCAGATGGGTGGGACTGGTCATGCCCCTCCAATAACAGCAGATCCACGCCCTGCCTGGCTCCATGCTTAGTGCTCATGCAGAGGGTCTTACACTGCTCTCCCCTGCCCAGCCCCCAGCTGCAGCGTGTTGGGGTCAACCTGCACTCACTATGCATGACTGCAGGCAGGCATAAAATACAATGGAGACTTATGTCCAGGGCTAGAGGGCCAAAAGCCCCAGGCTCTGGATCAGTCACTCCAGGTGCTTGTTTGGAGTGCCAAGCCCTCAGTTCAGATCCTCCCGCTGCCTCTCCCCTTTCCCAGTGGAAGCAGACTCAAGGCACGCTGCTCCCCCCGTGCAGTGTGCCTGTGCGTGGGGAGCTGTGAGCAAACCTGCTTGGACTTTGGAACTTCCCCACTCAGTTTTTATTAATTCTTCCTTTGCAATAATCCTCAATATGTTTCGCTTACGTTCAACGAGCAAGAGGGGAGCACTGCCTCAGTTAATTTAACTCCCACAAATTCCCATCGCGGCTGCGGAAAGATTGCGCTGCCTCGAAGATAAAGCAGCCTCTTTGTATTTCCAAAGGTTAGAGATTAGATCTGGTTACCGTTACGCTTTTATTAAAATTCTTATTTACATTCTTTTTTTTCCTTCTCATTGATGCAATTACAGAAAAGACAGAACTTCTTCAATTCTGTTTCTCAGCACCGAAATATCCCCGGCCTGGAGCTTGCATGCGTGTGGAGAGGCAGGGCCTGGTTCCCTTCCCTGCAGATGGGCAGGGAGGAGCTGGTACAGGCACTGCCTGTCTTCCTCCATGCTCCACGCTGAGAACTAGCACAGGGCTTGACCGAATTTCTCAGGCTTGCAGCAAAAGGTGGGGGGTTGCAAACGAACAGAAGGTCCCTGCAGTATTTTTCTCCTGGGAAATAGCTGTTGGTTATATCTCAGATGTGAAGCTCAGGGTAATCTGCAGTCTGGCATCTGGTGCTTCAGGCCCTGGGTGGTTCTGATAGGGATGCAGAGCAGAGCTCCTGTGTTTACACCAGGTGAATCTTCGTGGTGCAAAGTTAGGTACTGCAGCAAGAGTGCAGGACTCAGGGCTGCCACACATACAGCATCGGGTGAGCTACTGCCTAAAGGTAATGGCAAGGGCCAGGAAACCCAAACCTATGGGCAACAGCATAGAGGCATATCCAGAGTCATTCCAGACTGAAGGAAGAATTGTGCTCCTTAGGAGGAGCATGGGGCCCCAGAGCTCACCCAGAGCAGGAGGAGATGCAGGGCGATGCTCAGCGATGCTGCTCCTGATCTTGGCAAGGGAAGAAAGAGGAGATGCCATCTCCTGAACGCCACTGACCCCTGCGCTGACACAAATCATGTTCACTGCAAGTCTGCAAACTGTGACCTGCCTGCTCCTGGCTCACACACACACCATAAAGCAAGGAGACGCTGAACAGACAAGAGCAGCTGTCTCCATCAAGCAGCATCTCCCTGCTCAGGAGCAGGGGGCATCCAGGGGAGCAAAAGGGAGGATCAACAGAGCAACAGAGGGAGCATGAAGGGTGGCCCTTGCAAACACATGTAGGACATTGCAAGTAGAGATAAGATCTTGAATTTACTACAGCAGAAGCGAGTCAGCAAAGCACTTCATATAAAGCAGCACTGGTGGGGTACAGCAGCAAAACAGCTTTTCCTAAAAGGCTGCTCAAAAAAAAAAGGGTCTTTTTATCCTGTTGTGGGTATGGGACTCTCCTCAACACAATGCCCAGCCTAAGGAGGTCCCTGCCATCCTCAGAGTGTGCAAGCAGGATGGAGGATAGCAGGGAGGGGAGCAGGGTGGGAGCTGAAAAGCAGAGGGGATGCTCAGTGGGCCTCCGTGCAGCAGTCTCATAAGGCACAGGGGACAAGGCAGAGACGTTTTTGCTCCCGCGTCCTTCCTGTGTGCTGACCATGCTTGATCCCTCATGGGTAACCATGAGCCACCCAGCACATGGCCCATGAGAACAGCATCCTGGAGACAGGAGGGGGCATTTACTGGAGGAGAGACTGAGAACAAGAAGAAGCTTCAGGTCCCTGCCCCTATGATGCTCAGCAGGGCCCAGGACATCCTCACCGTGCAGAGGGGATGAAGATCCAGCCTGGGGTCTGCGTGCCTGCACCAGCCCCTTGTATTCTCTCAGCAGCTGCATGCAAGGAGAGCCCACAGCCCTTCCTGCTGGTGGTGTGTCTCCCTGACAGCATGGAGATGCTGCTTTCAGGTCCCTGTGTGACATATGGCAGAGTGGGAGTGGAGTGGCTGGAAGCCACATGGTAGCCGGTAGCTTGCCTGTCTCTTCAAGGCTGTTTATTTTTGTGAGGTGTCAACAGCCTCAGTCAGAGACTCTGAGACTGCAGAAAAGCACTGGGGAGAAAAGGCTCCTTCCCACGGTGCACCACTGGCCTGCTGTGATGTACAGGAAGTGTAATGGGGGGACTCAATTGGAGGTTCAGCTGATCGTGTTCTGGATCTCCTCTCATCATCACAGAACGTGAAAACAAAAATCCACACCAAGGATTTTTGCCCTGCTTACAGAGAACATGCCCTGTGCACCAGGGCCAGTGTCTCCAGGGAGAGGGGCTGGATTTTATCTTGGTGAAAACGTGGGTGGGTTACAGCTCTGCAGCCTTCATCTCATCGTGATCCGTTGCACCTCTGCAACAACTTTCTATCCATGGACCACTGAGTGTAGCATCACCTGGGATCAGTAGAGATCATTTCTCTGCCCAGCTCTGGAAGGAGAGCAATATGATGAAGAGCACACACTGCTTGGGACACTTCTGATTCAGTGAGCATAGGCAGCAAAAGGGAAAAACATTTAAGTGACACTGGGGTAGAAATTTAGGTTGGTTGAACTGTAATCACCTGTTCTAAGTCTGGCTAGGCTCTGGGTTTAACACCCCTTTTTGATGGATCTGATGAAACTGGAGTATGAAATCACAAAAATAAAGCCCTGTTCTCCTTTGTAGGGTTTCAGAGGCATTTCCTGCAACTTGGTTTCTCAGGAAAGGGGTCAAAATGTCCTCCCGGTGCTCCTGTTTTTTAGCAGCAACAAAGAAAGAAGCCCCCTTTTTTTTTGTCTGAGGGGGAGATCTAAGCTCCTGCAGCCTCAGAAGCTTCCCAAGGCATTTTGATGTTTCCTAAACAAAGTGGGAGGAGGTGGGAGTTGGGGATCGATGGGAGCTTTGCTTATCCCCAGCTGGTATTGCAGTCCCAGAGATACCCACCTGTCAGAGGAGGTGGGGAGGGTCAGAAATGCAAAGGCTGGCAGCTGGGGTGGAAGGTGGTGGAGCTTTGTTGTCTTTTCAGCTGTAAAACTGTGCTGGTTGTCAAAATTAATGGAAAATGGTGGTCAAGGGTAGTCAGAGGGACAGACTGAAGGTCAGTCTGTGCAGCACTTGGCACAGAGCCTGTGGGAAGCATCAGCCCAAAGCCACCCCAAGAGATAGGCCCTTGCCCAGCAGTGATGGAGAGTTGGTTTTCTCATGAGCAGGCTGCAACCAGCAGCACACGGATGTCTTCACACCTTTGTGGTGATTCAGCCAACCAGCACCAACCTCTGTATCTATTAGGGGAAAGGCAGGTGCTTTGTGCTGGAATTTCTATAGGTTTGCTCTGCAATGAAAAGCTGGCAGGGGAAAAAATGACCTAAGCATGTCAGAGTCCAAATGGGAGCATGTCTTGGACACGGTGTTGGTGGAGAACCAGTGCCACGAGGAATACAGATGGGGTTAAGAGGCTGTCAGACAAAGCCACGGCAGAATGGAGAGCCCCAGCTTGGCTCAGGTTCACCCAAAGGCTTTGGGAGCCTCCTGCATCAGTGCTCTTATTCTGTGTTAATGGAAAGCCAGACTTGCAGACAGCAAATAATTTCTAGGTGCTCACAACCCTAACACCACCTTAATTAAGTTCTTTGGATGAAAATTTCCTTCGGCTGTTAGTTCTTCTTAATGAGACCCAACGAGGGGCTGGGGAGGACAGGCCATTACGATGTTCTGAGATGCATCTTTGCCAGTGCTCCTCAGGATTCGCTGCTCTTTGTGCCAGGCCTGACAAGCCCCGTGTCACAGGTAAGTCATCTGGACGCTTGACCTTTTGTTTGCATTCTATCAGTTGCAGGAATAAAGCTGCAACCTCTTCTGACAAATCCTTTTTCTGGAAAAATAGCAAAACTTTACTCGGGGTAAGGGGGGGATAAGAAGTGCTGATAGGCACTGCCCACTCCTTGCACTTGCAAGCAGAACAGGACTAGCAGTAAGTACTATGCAGCCCCACAGCTATTGGAGTAAATCTTTTGTAGGAGTGATCAGTTGAGGGCTGACTTGCAGAGACAAAATGCTGGCAGTGTGATTCTTTCCTTGTCAGAAAAGCGAGCAGGAATCTCCCTCCCCACGCAGAAGTTAACCAGCCAGATTTCACGTGGTGCACAACAACAGGTATTATCTAGTTCTGTTGGCTCCAGGACAATGACGGTCTCTTTATCCTCATTTTTTCCCCCAGCAAAACAGAGAAACAAACAAGAATCTCAAAACATTGAAAGTTCTGCTTCCAAGTCCCACGATGTCTTTCCTCCTCCATCCTTCCTCCCTGAGGCTCAGCCTCACACCAGGCTGCCTGCATTTATTTATTTCTCTACGTTTTAAGGAGGTACATTCATTTTGCAGGGTGTTCTCTGGGGAACAGGAGAGGCAGTAAATTGATTTATGAAGTTCATTTGCTCGCAGCAGCGTGCCGGCAGCCGTCCCAGCTCTGCTGCTGCCCACATGGGGCTGGAGGAGGGAGACGGGGGATGCGTGGAGGGGGCGGTTGGGGATGCACACACACATGCACAAGTGTTCCTGCCCATTTTCCCCTTTGTATTTAGAGTTTCCAGCCCCAGAGTTTCCCCTTTGGTCCAGAGAGGATCAGAGACAGGCTTGGGTGAGTGGGCAAGAGCACCAAGTGTGCAAGAGGAGCCCTCCCAAGAGGACCCCAGCTCCTTGGGCAGGCAATGAGTGACAGACCCCTCTTACCCCCCCCTCCCCCCAAGAGATGTCTCTCACTCTCCTTGCAGCAAGATCTTACTGGGTTGGCCTCACCTGGAGGCTGCAGAGATGTGGTGAGCACATGTTGGTGCTGGTCAAGCCCAAGGCCACGATGATGCACCTCTACTGGAGCTGCACAACTCTGTGACCAGGCAACATTTAGCTGAGGATAAACCACTCAGAAGCCATTCTGGGATGGGTGTGGGGAGTGTCAGCATCACATCCTGCCCAGGGCATGGTGGCTTTGGGACAGCGAGGAAGGTGAGGACAAGGCAGCTGCTGGGTGCTGCATGGAGGCTTCCATCCATCCCAGTGCCCACATGTGGTGGCTCTTTGGGCTCTGTCCCCAGCAGCTTCCAGTGCTCTCTCTGCTCACAACATCAATGGAAACCCTTTGCAGTTTCAAGGCCTCGACATTTATGAATTAGTCCTTCCTATTATTATTTACTTATCAGCTCTTTATTAGAGAGCTCCCTCGGCTGCGCACAGGGATCTGTCCCCTTGGCATTTGCGTTGTTCTGGTATGAGATTATATCAGTGTGTTTGTTCCCCTGTTTACAGATGTGTTGTAATCCTAACTGCTTCACTTAAAGTGTTTAATGAAGGCATTTACTCTAAATTGTTTGCTGGGATTTTCTTCTACAGTTGAGGGATAAGAAGAGGCTGCAGCATGCTATTTCATTCCAACGGTTTATAGTAATTGACATTTTATATCAAATGGAGGAGGCTTAACTGGTCTGAATGGTTGTCCCAGCTGAGGCAGCGCCTCTGCTTGCAGGACTGAAGCTGCTGAATTTGGTTCCAGACCCTGACAGCTTTTGGTCCAAACAAGGCTAAACACATCCTCTAGGCCATTGCACTCCCAGCAATGGGGCTGTTACCTCCTGCATGGCACAGAAGAGCTGTGCTCTCCCTTGCATCTCCCTCGTAGCACCCCAGGAGCCTCCCAGCCACAGTCCGTGGTCCCCTCCCAGAGCCTCCACCAGTCCTGGAACAGAGCAGACCCGGCCCAATGGCGAACTGCACAGAGGCTGCCCGCAAGCCAGAAGGAGGATTGCATTTGTTGATGGGTAAATGCGTGCACTAAGAATAGCTCCTTCCAGCTCTGCTGCTCACCTACCTTATCCTGCTCCAATTACCTAACTTAATTTACTCCAGCTGTTCCTCCATATCTCTATGATCTATTTTGTACCTCCTTCTGGCTCCCCTTTGATTTCACTGTATATTTTAACGTACCAGATTCATTTATCTCTGAAAGTGCCTCTCCTTACAGGAAGACTGTATACAGCTCCAATATATTTCGCGTTACTTCCATTTCCAGCCCGCTCCCAGCCGGGCTTTGTGGCACACACAGATGCTGGCAGCACAGCAGTTATCTGCAGAACGTATTCAGCTCAGGAAACACTTGTTCCTGAATGAAACTCATTGTCCTGTCCCATTCCCATCTCATTCAGCACACAGATTTGAGGGGAGAAACTGCGACCTGAATTGCTGAGATACGCCCTCGTTGAAAACAGGGCTCAGCCATTATCTCCCCGAGCTCCTCTTCCAGCCCTGTCTGTCAGGAGCATACCTGGCCCAAGGCTTTTGCTGTCATTCTCAGCAGCAGCACCCCTCCAATGCTGCATTTGTCCAATTTCCTGTTTCGATATGGAAAAAAAATGATGATGTGGACACAAATCTCGGAGCAGCTGGAGTCAGGTGGCAGCTCTGCTCCGTGTGTGATACCGGCAGTGGATCCTCCCTTCTCTGCGCCTTTTGTCCACCGTAAAGCCCGGGGGAACTGGAGAACCCAAGATATCACCTTGAGGCACGACGCACGGATGGGTCCACGGGTTGAAACCCTCTAGCGGGATGGCAGCGCCCGGAGCAGCGGGCGGAGGAACCGCTAGAGGGCAGGGACGGACCGCCGGGCGGCGCGGAGCCCGGCACGGCACGGCACAGTGCGGTACTGCACGGCACGGCACGGTGCGGTACTGCACGGCACGGCACAGTGCGGTACTGCACGGCACGGCACGGTGTGGTGCTGCACAGCATGGTTCTGCATAGCACAGCGTGGTAACACATGGCACGGCATAGCATTGCTCGGCACGGCACGATACTGCCTGGCACGGCACGGTGCTGCATGGCACAGCATGGTGCCATTTGACATGGCACAGTATGGCACAGCGTGGTACCACGTGGTGCTGCATGGCACAGCATGGTGCGACATGGTGTGGTGCCTCACCATATGGCATGGTACTGCATGGCTCAGCGTGGTTCTGCATGGCTCAGCATGGTACTGCACTGCTCAGCGTGGTTCTGCATGGCTCAGCATGGTACAGCATTGCTCAGCATGCTACTGCATGACTCAGCTGTTGCCATGTGGCTCAGGACTCATGCATGCCTTGGTGCCAGGTATGGCCAGCCACTTCTGTTGCCCACACTGGGAGCTGGAGCATCCCCATGTGCAGCCACTGTCACAGTTTCCACCCACTGCTCCTGCTCAGGCTGCATCCCGCAGCACCAGGGTCACAGCCCTCCAGGTGCCTCCTCAGAAACAAGCAGGGAAACTGAGCCACACTCAAATATGCCCTTAAAGCCCCTGCAACAAAAGCTGTGATGAAAGCTGCAAAGTTCTGTGTGTATACAAACACTGGGGAGCAGGAAGTCCTCGAATATCAGGGAGGCCACTGCTGCTGTATGGTTACCAGCCTTTCCCATGGTGCTGGCACAGCTCAGTGCCCAGCTCCCCTGGTGCTTGCAGTGATGCAGCTGAGCAGGGAATATTGTCCCTCATGCAAACAGCTTTGATGTCTTAAGGACTTTCTTTCCCTGCTCTGGGAAGAATCTGATGCTAGCAAGTGCCATCGGTGTCCAAAGCAGACAGAAGTGGCTGGATCTACTTCCCAGAATAGGTTTTTTAGTCGTTTTGAGGGTGTTCAACCCCAATTCCAGTGTCTTCCTGCACCCAACAGCATGCTATGCTGCAGTGCACTCATGAGGTTCCTCTCTGGATACACGAATGTCTGCTCCACCACCCAGCTCTGCTCTCTGGGTAGTGCTGGTGGAGGCAAAAGCTTGTTCTCAGCATGGGGTGTGCAAGCTCATGTTGTGGCCAAAAGGCAGAGAAATGGGAATTTTCTCTGATTCTCCAGGACAATCTTATCCGGTGCTGCAGGCTGGAAGCATTGCTTGCTGCAAGATTGACACGTCCCTGTCAAGCAGCCAAGGGATTACTGCTTCTCTTCCTGCTGGAGCTCCCCGGTGTTTGGTCTCTCTCCATCACTCCTATCTGGAGCTTCACACACTCCCTGCTTTCATCTCCTGATGGCAGTGAGGTCCGGGTGCCTTGGCCCAACTCCAGACTCAGCAGGGTACAGGGAGAAAGTGGCTGCCGTTGGGCACTGGTCCCACACAGTGAGGGCTTCCTTGTCTGCTTTGGACAGCCCTGCCTGCCCTCTGCACCCTCATAGGCAAACACCTCCCCAAGCCTGGAAAGTGGCTGCTGTCCTTGAGAAATGCCTATTTCCCCCATGAAGAGCCACATGATGTGCCTTTTCACATTGCTTTTTTGCCCGTGGCTGCTGCTGTGGGTTTGTCCCATCAGTGAGCTATGGAAGATGCTCACAGAGAAATGCAGAACGCCGTCGCTACAGCAGCTGGAGGGAGCTTTGCACTGCATGTTGTAGGGTAGTGCATCCAAAGCCTTGATCTGCAGATAGAGCATTCCTTGGGAGATGAGGACACTGAGCCACTGGGATAAGGTGGGCTTCTTGGGGCTGTGCCCACAGTCTGCTGCTCAGGGACACTGACTGAGACAAGATAGCTTCAGCCTGAGGTTATTGACCAACCTGAATTATGACACATCTTCTGTGTGTCTGTACATGAAGCATGTGTGCATCATATGGCCATGGATGTGACATCCCGCTGTCCTGAAAAATCAGGAGATTCCATACAGCTATGGAGTCCTGTAAATACCATTATAATCAATTCTCTGAAACATGCAGGAGGGGACACAAGTGGCTTGAAAGACCGAGGTTGAGGTGTCAGCTATTGAGAGACCCAATGCCGAGTTCTCAGCACCAGGCAGTGTGGGACCCAGGGGGACTTTGGGAAGAATCCAGCTGCTTTTACCCCAAGCAGGAGCCCACAGAACTGACCGCCCTGTTCCCACGTGGTGCTGTGGGTTGGCATCGTTTGATAAAGGTCCAGAAGTCTCTGCAGTTTGTAGAGATAATGCAGCACGCAGGGTCTGGGGACAGTGAATTCTCATCAGATCCTCTTCAGAAAATGCCCTGTTTGCCTCTCATGAGCCATCGCAACCTCTTTGCATCTGAGCATTGCTGCCATCTGCTCCCTTACACCAGTGATGTTTGCACAGTCTTTGGGGCACGCAGAGGAATCTCAGCCCTGGTAATCCACCCTCCGGTCAATACTGGATTTCTGCTTGCTGGAACATTTTAAAACCTCACACTCCAAATACTCCCAAAACATAAAAAAAATCACAAGAAAACAACATGAAGACACATTAACACTTACCTAGGGGAAACAAATCTTGATTAAAGTCGCTTCTATTTAAAAGACAATAGTCACTGTTTTGGTTAACTCTTAAAGGATCACATCAAATTCACAGATGGAATCTGGATTTCAAAGAGTTGCTTTTGGTAACAAGGTTTTAGTGCAGAGTCCTGCAGCTGCTCTGTTCCTGGCAATGGCTGCTCAGACAAAGCATCCTAACAGGGGCTCACCCCATGTTCCCAGCTTTTCCTGTGTGTGTGTGTCGTATTTTAACCAAACAGAAGTGCCCACCTTCATTGCATGCAAGAATAGCAACGATCCTCCCATCATGCTTTGAGAAAGGCATTGTTCACAGAATCACAGAAATCACAGAATGGCTTGAGTTGGCAGGGACCTCAAGGATCATCCATCTCCAAACCCCCGCCACAGGCAGGGCCACCAACCTCCACATTTAATACTAGACCTGGCTGCCCAGGGCCCCATCCAACCTGGCCTTGAACACCTCCAAGGACGGGGCATCCACAACCTCTCTGGGCAGCCTGTTCCAGCACCTCACCACTCTCATAGGAAAGAACTTCCCCCTGACATCCAACCTAAATCTTCCCTCCTTCAACTTAAAACCATTTCCCCTTCTCCTGCTGTTATCTACCCTTGTAAAGAGTTGCCTCCCCTCCTGTTTATAGGCTTCCTTTAGGTACTGAAATGCTGCAGTGAGGTCACCCCGCAGCCTTCTTTTCTCCAGGCTGAACAAGCCCAGCTCCCTCAGCCTGTCTTCGCAGGGGAGGTGCTCCAGCCCTCTGAGCATCTTTGTGGCCAACTGTGGTTCACTGGTCTTCCTTCACTGCTGTGTCACAGCTGCTTACCCTGTGTGGATGCGTCAGAGTGCTGTGGGCATCATTGTGTGTGGGTGACTGAGTCCCACCCCATGCAGCCAAGCAGAGTGTTTCAGCATCACCAAATGCATCCCCAGCAAAATTAGACCAATTTCATGCATTGCCTCAGTCCTGGTGAATCACAAATGTGACAGATGTTCTCTGACTGCTTCTCTTCTTGAAAAGCACGTGAAGGAAACTGCCTGGAGCACAGGACTCCTTCATCCCCACGGGCCCAACTTCACAGCCTTCTCTTGCTTTGAGCACAACTTTCTGCCTACATTTGCGTCCCAAAAAGCTGAGATCAGGCTTGTTGCACTGTGGGCCATGGGCCCATCTAGCCAGCGGCACCTTCTCTCCCATGTGCAGGCTCCTGCATAGACCAGGGTCCTTCCCAATGAGCTGTTGGCCTCAGCAGAGGAGACACAGTTGCTGTTGTGAAGGATGAGGTAAGGGATCACTTCTCAAGGCTCTGAAAGGAAGGAAGAGGGACACAGATCCAACTCTGAGGCACTGAAGCTCTGTGGAAAAGCTTCACTCTGAAAATCCTTTAACATCTATTAACAACGTATGGCCATTTAATTAAGTAAACCCAAAGTGAGCATGTAGGTGTTTCCCTCACTGGCCACAGGCCTGTTGATGCTCCCAGCTGTAGTCTGCTCCAGTGGGGCAGCTTGGAGAAGACACTCACAGCATGAGAAACAGTGGCAGGTCCTACCATCACCTACAGCCTGTCCTGATTCTGACTTCTGGGCAAAGGGAGCAGAAGACATTCTCTCATTGGGTCAGGGGATCTGCAGCTCAGCAGTGCAGCCAGCATTGGCTGTGTCTAGCCCAGAGCCCAGAGACACAGGCACTTGGGTCCAAGTGGTGGCAAGCCATTTGGTTGATGCGCTGAAGAATGTGTAGGTGAAAACCATGGGCAAACAGTGTCAGGGATGGGAAAGGACTGAAAGTAGGAGCTGTGAGCAGTGTTAGCAGGGGTAGAGAACAGACAGGTCTTTTGGCTTCCTTCTCATATTGCCTGCTGTATCTGTGCAAAAACATCCAAGCTGGGGACACCGAAGAGGGACAGTTCCTAGCTGACAACGAAGCATGCAAGGTCAGGGGCTATCACAGACCCATGCCCAGAACAGACAGTCTAGTCCAAGATGTCATCAATCTTCACCCAAACACCACAAACCTTCCTTGAGATCACAGGAGAACAGCTAAGCTATATTATGGTACACCAGGTCAGTCATGGAGGGAACACACCAGCCCTTGCTCCTTCAGATATGAAGAGATGACTGCCCCTAAAAGGCTAATTCTGGATTGTGATCATTCTCTGGTGCCCTGAGTTATCAGTGCATTACCCAAACTGCTATCACTCCCACTGTTGGGATATCTTTGTGTCTACTACTTGTACAACTCTTCCTCTATGCACCTCTACCTACCAACATTTCCCTCTCATGGGTTGCTGATGCACTTGCAGTTAAGTATCAGGGGTCCTTTCACCAGATCCTTTTTAATATCTAGACAGGAGATAACTCTCCCTTTCTTACCTGTGAGCAATATCTAAAGATAGATGGAAGAATTCAATTGATTCTCAGGAAGAACTTGGCTGCCTGGCTCCTGCACAGCCACAGGACGAGTATCAAAGCAGAGTCTATGATACCCAGGCATACTCGTGTCCAAATTACCATCATCAACAAAAGCAGCACCAGAAAGGAAGACTCAGTGCAAGCACTGAGCCCGGCTATGTAAGCACCCTGACAGCCAGATAGAGCAGAAACTTCTGGGAACTGAACTGTGAGATGAGAAAATATAAGCGTAGCTCTTTTATTAGTGCAAGGGGTGATTTCCAGGTCACGGGCACGAAAGTGCTTTAGCACCATGGGATGGTGATGCTGAGCTTTGCATGGGCTCCAGGAATGGGTTTGGAATTCCAAGAATCTCCATGGGATGCCTTCAAATTTGTCATTTCTGGTTTGGTCGCTTCTTCCCATGGTGCATCTTAGTGAGAGGCTCCGGGGGAGATGCTGAGCTTGTAAGACCACTCAGGTGTGGCAGGAAGAAACCAAAATATGACACATAGGGCTGAGTTCAGTCACCCAGACCGGTGTCTGGCACTGTCTGAGGTACCCAGGGTGTGCAAAGGTCTTTCCACGGTGATGTCAGATATGAAATGAGGCCTGCAGGAGGCCCACATTTTCCTGGCATGGCAGCAGGGTACCAAAAGGAACACTGCATGGCACCTCAGCTGCACAGCATCTCAGCTGCAACTCTTTTGGCATCTGAATCCTCCTCCTGACCTTATATTTTCATGTCATGCTTCTGATAGGCTTCAAATCGCTGAAGTTTGAAGCCCGCCATGTGCTGCGTCTGAGGCTGTGGCATTTGCAAGGTGCTGTGTCAGCAGCATCACATTCCTTGGTTCCAGCTGCACATTTGCTGCATGTCCCCATCGGAGGTCAGAGCATCCTGGATAGAACCAAATGGCAACACAGACTGACAAAAAGTCTTGACCCTCACCTCAGTCCTCCACCTGAGCATTATCACTTACAGAAGTAGCACCAGCTTTGTGACAGACGGTTTTTGACTCTTTTATCATTGTTATTAAAAATGCCTTTAAGAAATAGAGCTCAACTGCCCAGCAGCATTAGAAATGGGCTGGGACATGCAGGGCAGTTACTGTTTGTATTTTCAATTATAAGTGATAGATCTCTCTGACCATTAGCAGATCACAATGGATGAAGAAATATCACTTTCATGCGCTTTTCATTTTAGATTCAGCAACAGTGAGCACAGCCCAGCCCCTTGGTGGGACTGGCTGAGAAATGGCCCAAGCAGCACTCATCCCTCCTCCTGCCCCAGAGCCAGATGCAATGCTGTTTGCTGAATGCTCTTGGTACTGGGCTCTGCTCAAACCCTTTCCAAAGGACCTGTCCTCCCTGCCGTGGGAAAAGGGCTTTCATCCCTTTATGCTGAGTGCAGGAGCCCAGGCTGTGTATGTGGCCTGGCTGTGTTGAGAATGGTGTTTCCTTACTGGTGCTGCTGCTCTCTCCAGTGCTATCCTTCCCTAGGCTGCAGACACCAGCAAGGGAACAATAACCCCAGCCCTTGTCCTCTGTGGGGCTCAATGGGATCATTAACTCCTGCCCAGTAAAGCTGCCCTCTCCCCCCAGGGTGTCAATCCAATGCCTGATTTGCCCTGCTCTGTCAAGCATGAGCCTTGGTTTTTCACTGCTCCAGTTTTATTGATTTTCATTTTTATGACCAAGGCAAGTGCTGTCATGCTCTGCTGTAAGCAAGTGGCAGCCTTCCCCACACTGTGGCCCCAAAGAACATCATTTACTGCTGCTTCATGGTCCTCAGCTCTTCATTAAGCTGGGGCAAGGCTGGGATCAAGCACACCTTCCCTGAGAGAGACAGTGCCTCTGCGCTCCAGGTGCTGCTTCGTTGAGGGAGAAATGAGGCTGTTAATGGTCAGGAAAAGGGATGCCAACAGGCAGGGCTCATCTGCTATTCCCACCATGCCCTCAGCAAGGCTCTGCTGTATTCTGCACATAGTGTCCCCATGAAGGGCTGCAGGGAAATGCCAGGCTGCCCACAGGGTCAGCACACTGCTATCCAAGGCACAGAAACACAAGAACAGGCACCATGGCATCCCACAGTGGTAAGAGCTGGGCACGATCTCTGTAGAGGTCCAAAATTATTCCAGTAATTGGATTTCTTGGCCCAGACATTGGCTTTGCTCTTCCCTTCCTTGCGATTCCCTCACCCACTTTACTTCATGCCTTTTTTGTTGCATTTGGCCTGGGATTTCCAGAAGATCTCAACCTTTGTAGGGCCTGCTTGGGAGGAGCAGGAACAATGTCTTTGGACAAGCAGGAGCACATGGATCCAGCTCCTTCCCCTCCAAGCTTAATGGGTTTGCCAGGTAAAGGTTTGGCCATCTTCTGCAGAATGAGGTCACCAGTCAAGGGTGGACAACTGCCACTTGTTTGACATGGAAGGAGAAATCTCCCTGTGCTGGTGACACAACTTGCCCCAAACCTTCACCTGTGTGGAGGTCTGTGTGGGGTCCAGGGCCAACAGGTGGCCATGGGCTGGCCAAGGGCCATTCTCCAAGACAGTGGTCAAGATGAACTACTTACGAGTCTTCCTTCTGCTTAAACTTTGAGCTGCATCCAGCCCTGAGTGCTGCTTGTCAGCCCTGCTCACCTGTGGGCTCACACTGCTTTCCTTCTGGCTTTCTCCCTCTCATCACTGGGCTCTAGCCAGGCTCCCTGAGAAAGCAGATTTCTCCCCATGGGAACCTCGCAAGGCAGTGAAACAATGCTAATGGCAAAGAGGTTGAGTGGATCCAGGGTTTGAAGAATAACAAACTCTGGAGAGATGCTAACCTCTCAGTGCCTATGCAAGCCATAGAATCATAGAATGGCATGGGTTGTAAGGGACCTCAGGGATCATCAAATTCCAACTCCCTTGCCATAGGCAGAGTAGCCAACCACTAGATCAAGTATTAGACCTGGATCTGAGTGAAATCATTAGTAACCGATGTCTTATATATCCACATAATTTTCAGGAACTATTTAAAGCTTCTTCTTGGATATCTGACAGGGAACTGCTCATGCACCTCCTGGTTCATGGTATGAAACCTCCAGTTTCATACCTGTCAGCCTGCTACATTGTGCTTGAGAAAGGGGTCAAGCATCACTGAGGCAGCATTCATGGGACAGGACATCCCATAACAGCCACGTGTGCTTGGGAAGACACCTGCACAGACAGAGAAGTTGAGGCAGGTGTGATGAGTGCATGGCTTGCTCCATCCCGGACGGCAATGCTCTCTGAGCTCTTGGATGCCTGCACGAAGTCCAAGTGCATTTGTGTATGCAGAAATCAACGTGCCCTGGGTTAATGAAATGGCAGCAGTGACGAATTCTGGGACTCCCAGGGGACCTTCTGCAGTTTTCCTCTTTATGGAAGAGCAGTTATCTCCAAGAGGTCATTAAAAGGGCCTCACCTATGGTGACAGCAAATAAAGACCTGTCAGGAAGCACTGGGCTCTAGCAGCAGTGCCAGCTTTTGCCAGGCCACGTGTCAGAGCTCAGGGCCCCAGCTTACCTGCTTAGGCTTGGACATCACTTGGGGCCAAGTGGCACTTGATTGAGTGTGACTCATTGACTTGGACATCTGCAGACATGCTTTTCTTGCTACCTCCCAGGCATTTAACCAGTAATTGCATTCAACCCTAGAGCAAGTGGCTCAGTTAAATTCTCTAGAGGTGAAGTTTTCTACAGAAAAACCTGAGAGAAGTTGTGCCACAGTGGAGATATCAGAGGGAAGGCACCGACTGTGCTCTGTACTGCATGGCAAGCCTGGGCAACAAAACCATAGGGCTCACTAGGACAAGAGATGGAGGCCTGAATGATGTGTCCCAAGCTTTAGATATTAGATAGTAGGAGGAAATTCTTTACTCAGAGGGTGGTGAAACACTGGCACTGCTGCTCAGAGAAGCTGAGGTGCCCCAACCCTGGAGGTGCCCAAGGTCATGGATAGGCCCTGGGCAGCCTGAGCTGGTGGTGGGCAGGCAGCCCATGGCATGGGTTGGGGCTGGATGGACTATTAGGTCCCTTCCAACCCAATACATCCTATGGTTCTATGAATCTTGAAGACTCACAGCCCTTCAGAGCAGCCCTGAGACAGGACACTCCTGTGGCATAAGACACAAGTGAGAATGAGGGAGCTGCTGATGTTTGGCTAATAGCTTTGTTAATTCTCCCTTCAACCTCACCTATTCTAGGCATTTCTTCTTGCCTTTGAAACAACAGCTGGGGATTGGGAAGGAAAACATGTCTATAATTGAAGGTCCCAAGGGGTTTAAAGTCCCTTCAGCCACTTCTTGTGTCCTCCTGAGGCACAACGGAGAACTGTGGGCTCAATTCAGAGTGGTACTGTTAATATAAAAAAATGTGATAAGACATAAAATATGTGATGAGACATAAGATAAGGCTGCGGGGAGACCTCATTATGGCCTTCCAGTATTTAAAAGGATAATAAACAAGTGGGAAATCAATTTCTTACATAGGTAGGTAGTAATGGAACAAGGGGACATGGTTTTAAACTAAAGGAAGGGAGATTTAGATTAGATGTCAGGGGAAGATTTTCACTGAAAGAGTGGTGAGGTGCTGGAACAGGCTGCCCAGAGAGGCTGTGGATGCCCCATCCCTGGAGGTGTTCAAGGCCAGGTTGGATGGGGTCCTGAGCAGCCTGATATAGTACATGATCTTGCAGCTGGCAACCCTTCTTGTGGCAGGAGGATTGGAACTTGATTGTCCTTGAGGTCCCTTCCAACCCAAGCCATTCTCTGATTCTGTGATCACTAGGAGTGTACTGGTGGGTAGCAGGTGATGGGCCAGAGCTCTGTTGCTTGCCACGCTGGGCAGTGCTGGATCTTTAGCAGATCTTCCCGTTCTTGTAGCTGAGATCTCTTTTTCCCCTCCAGTGCCTTCCTATGGAGCAGAGCTGCCCAGGTTGTTTGGAGATGTTCCATCTTGCTCAGAGGGTGACCTGTTGAACAACATGAGATATCATTTGGGAGAGGAGCACGTGGAGGACCAGAGGTTTCATGGTGGAGGAGAGCTGATTTCACACGAACACCTCAGATGGTTGCCCTCCATCCCATCCTGTTGAAACAGCTATGAAGGATGAGCAACGACTGCCAGCCCAGGATGGATCTGGGGCTCTCTGCGTTCACCCACACGAACTCTACAACTTCACTTGGAGAGACATTTGCCCTCACACTCTCATAGCCTGCCTGAGCCCACCTTAAGTCTTGCAGTAGAGAGGTAGAGCCATTGTGATACCACTGGTGAACAAAGCAGAAGTAAGACCCTCACTGAGCCCGGCCCCGCGACACCGGGACTGTGCAGAGTCTGTTTTGCATGGAGACCCATTCTCTGCACAGGGCTGGAGAACACAAGGAGAACAAACCTCCCAGTGCTTCACCTGTGTTTAGGAGCAGTCGTCACTCAGTCCTGCAAGGAACACTTTATCACTGATGTGCTGGCAGAGACGCGAGCTTTTGTTTATCCAAAATAAAAACATACGCGCTGCTTAAAATGCTTGGCAAAGGTGGCACGAGGGCAAGGCTGGGGAAGAGCGGTACGCTTCATCTCTCCTTGATGAATTACCTTTCACAGTGCTTCCAGCACCTCTCTCTTGCAACAACCACTTAATAAGGCACGGGCACCGCAGTTCTCTCATTACGGGGAAGAAAGAGAGCTGTCTCAAAGCACCGCAGTGCAACCCGCTCTCTGGGGTTCACTTCCCCGGCTCCTCTGACACACATTATTAAAAACATTTCTCAGAAAAAAAAAAAAAGCACAGCCTCCTTCAGCAGCCTCCACCATAAACAAAGCCTTACACATCCTTGGCAAAAGGAGTGAAAAGGAGAGGGGAAAAAAAAAAGAAGGGAAATTAGAAACATGGAAATGTAATAACTTTCCATTATGCAAATTTGATTTAATCAGAGATGAAGCTGAAGTGCAATAAAAACATACTTTCATTAAGTTTATGACTTCCAGACTCTATAATACCCCAGAAATGTCAATTATGAGGTTACCATAGTGATACATGGATACAACTTCGAAGAGATCTGTTTCCTCACCAGTAAGTGCATGCTGAAGCCAGGCCTGGACCTGGTTTCCCAGCTCCTTACACTGATAAGAGCCTGCAAGTCAAATGGCAAATAGTTTTGACAGCCTATTTGAGAATTAATCCTTAAAATCTGCACAAATCAACTGTGCCCGAGGGTCAGATGGGGTAAGCTTGACCATGTGTGGGAGGTAGAAGGCTCATATTTCAATTTCCAGAGCTCAAGGTCCATTGCAACCACGGCCAAGTGCCACACCATGGAGCTGGACGTTATTATAGCACAGTATTTCCTAATCCTTCCTTTGCTGCTTTTTAAGTCTGGCACCACTGAAAGGATAAACAGGAGTCACCTAGGTTTCAGAGCCCCATGATCACAGCACAGTTTTGTCAGCACAGCAGAGATTGTGGATTCATTTAAGCCTGGAGTGCAGACCATATCCAGAGAGGAAGGGAAAACATCCATGTGGTTAGGTTGCAAAGTCAATGTTCCTTCAGACTGCTGCAAAACAGCCCTGCCAAGCTCACCCTGCCTTTGTGTTGACAAGTCCCCGCTTTTAAAGCAGCAGCTTGTGGGAAAAGGTCTGAAATTAGGTGGCCACAAATGTGATTATAAGAGTTTAGCTACCATGCATGCTCTGAAGTGAAACCCAGCAGGCAAAGATCACAGTAGAAATCTCTTATTTTGTGCATACAGTTGGACATATGAGGTGTGCCTTGGTGCCTAGTGTCCCTTGCTGTTCTGCATTCAGGCCATTACTCGGTGTCCAATATCCCTGTATAGCAAAGAGAACCTTAAAAAGTGATGTGATTGCAAGAATCTCATGTAGAAAGAAAATGAAACAATATCTATATGTGAAACACATGACACAGATACTGACTGTGGCCTACTGATAAACGCATTAAGCAAAGTGGAACACCAGTCTTAATTTGATAGGACAGGGGAGAATGGCCTCGAGTTCCACCAGTGAAGGTTCGGGTTGGATGTTAGGAAGAATTTCTTCTCAGAAAGAGTGGTGATGCATTGGCACGGGCTGCACAGGGAGGTGGTGGAGTCACCGTCCCTGGAGGTGTTCAAGGAAAGGGTAGATGTAGTACTTAGGGACACGGGTAGTGGGCAGTACTGGTGGTAGGTGGACAGCTGGACTAGGTGATCTTAGACGTCTTTTCCAACCTTAATGATTCTATGGTTCTATGAATTCAAAAGGCAATCACTGAATCATCTTTTTAAAGGTTAAATTTTCAGAGTTTAGAGCACCTTTGGACAGTTGTAATTTATAATTGCCTCTGAACAAGCACTTCTGTTAAAAATGCCAGCACTGGGAAATCCACCGCAACCTCAGACTTCACTTCTCATAGCCTCTGATAAGGTATGCATCTGCTTCATGCCAATTAGATAAATGTCTATTGCAAAATCTTATTTTGAAGCAAGCCCACAGTGCAAAGCCAAAGCTCTTTCAGAGTTCACCAAATTTCTGCTTGTATCCAGATGCTAAATTAAAGAACAAACAAGCAAAAACACAGCAAAAGTATAAGAAGGTAAAATATTGAATGCGTGTGAGTGAGAAGGTGTCGGATGTGAGCTTTGAGAGTAACACCACTGGTTGGTGTGTTTCTCATTGGCACAGAGTCAGGCTGGGAAAATTAACCTGCACTGCATTTCCCATCTTTGCTTTGATCAGGCAAACCAAATCAGCATTTGTGCTGCAGAATGGCACTGCATCGTAAAGCTAAGGAGGGAAAAGTGTGCTGCTTTGTTTGATGGCAACCTCACTGACCCCATGGGAAATCAGGAGGCCAGTACCAATGCTGCCAGTGAGCCTCTCAGGCTGAGATTTTGCTAAAGGAGCTGTAATGGATCTTAGTTCCCTGCTGCTGTGCTCCTGGAGGGAGGGTTAGGAGAGCATGCCTGGGCCCTCACCTTGTGCTTTATAAGCAACAGGAAACTGACATTGTCTTACTGCCTCTGGCTTGCTGATCACACCACAGAGCTGCCAAATGGGCTTTGGAGAAGGAAATCAGTTCAGAGCCAGGGATTGTGCAAAACAACTGCAGCACATGGAGCTGCTTCTGCCTGGAACTCTTCGCCATGAAGCTCTGTGGGATTAAGCCGTGATGTCCCCTCCTGTGAGGCCCTCAGAAAGGCCCAGCCTCCTCGCTCCTACTGCTGCTTTGTCCACATTCTTCCATCCTGCAGCACTGCTCCTTCGGACAGGAGCTTGCTCCGAAGTCACTGCTGGGCCCTGAGGTTCAGTGGAGGACATTGCATTCCCCCAGCTTTTGTAAAGGCTGTGATTTTGCAGAAACACATACAGTAAGGAAGGCATTGTCTGGTGGATTAGGGCCTTGATATTTCTAATCATACCCTGCCTCAGCCTCTTTGAGTGCTGAGAACCCTATTCACTGGCATTCAGTGGTTTCTCTGGGTGCTATTTCAGATGCAGAATAATTAGCAACATGCAGGAAAAGCAACAAAGCCTTGAATGGTATTTAGTGACAATTATTCCACCGAACCATTTCTTACTATTATAAATGGAGCTTATTAGCACTAAATTGTTTCCATAGGAAGCAGCATCAGCAGTAAAAAGAATGACTGCAGGCTGGCTCGGCGGTGCGGGAGTCAGCACAAAGGAGCCTTCCTGTCTGCTCCTTGCTGCGGGAGCGTGTGCTGGGAGAAGCCCACACAAAGCTCAGGGAGCTCTGACTCACTGCTAGCAGGCAGCCTGGCCCTGATCCAGCCCTGCTTCATGGTGTGGTGATGCTGGTACCTGCCGTGACAGATCTGGTGCTGCTGGGGGGAGCTGGTTTGCCGCAAAGGCTGGAGATGGTGAAGGAGAAGTGAGGAGAGGTGATGCCACCTTTCATAGAATCATAGAATATCAGCATGGATTGAGTTGGAAAGGACCTTTGAACTTGTCTCATTCCAACCCCTGTCATGGGCTGGTTGCCCCCACCAGCCCAGGCTGCCCAGGGCCCCATCCAGCCTGGCCTTGGGCACCTCCAGGGATGGGGCACCCACAGCTTCTTTATAAGCTCCCTTCGAGTACTGGAAGGCTGCAGTGAGGTTTTCCTGGAGCTTTCTCTCCTCCAGGCTGAACGCTCTGAGTTCCCTCAACATTTCTCCACAGCAGAGGCTGCTCCAGCCCTTTGAACAATTAGTGACCCTCCTCTGGACCAGCTCCAACAGCTCCCTGTCTCTCTGTGCTGATGGCTCCAGGCCTGGATGTAATAATCCAGATGGGGCCTCATGAGGGCAGAGCAGAGGGGGACAATCCCCTCCCTGCCCACTGCCACCCCTCTGTTGATGCATCCCAGGATACCATCGGCCTTCTGGGCCGCAAGTGCACACTACTGACTCAGGTACAGCTTTTCATGCACCAAAACCTTCTCTGCAGGGCTGCTCTCAAGTTCTTCTCCCAGTTTGTACTCATGTCTGGGATTGCCCTGACCCAACTGCAACACCCTGCACTTGGCCTTGTTAAACCTCATTAGGTTCACGTGGGCCCACTTCTCAAGCCTGTCCTGGTCCCTCTGGATGGCATCGCTTCCTTCTATTGTATCAACTGCACCACTCAGCTTGGTGTCATCCCTTTGTCTGGAGGGTTTTTCCATGGGGGAGGTTCTGCTGCCCACCCTCCTGCTGCCCATCCTGTGACCCAGGTCTGCACTGCAAGATGCAGCTCCAGGAGGCAATGCAAACAGTAGGGTGGGATTTAGTTGGCAGTACAGCTTTAAGTGCTGGGTTTCATTCTTCTGGCTGTAGAAAATTAATCTCCTATCCCCATGCCCAAATTTCAGACCATTTGTATCCTGAAATCTCAGAAACTATTCTTGAAGTTTTCCACTTGGATTTTTAAATCAACTTTAAAGAATCGATTTAGGAACATTTCAAGAAGAGAAACATACAGCCTTCAGCAAAAAATAATAAAATATATATATATATTTTTCATCGAGCCAGTAGTTTGACAAACCCGACCTCCATATCTGAGTGATCTCGAGTGTTCTGAAACCCTAGAGGTAGAGAAAAAAATCTTCCCCAAACAATTGTCCATTTTTATCTGAAAGCTGCTAAGAGCTAAGATTCAAGGCCCTGAGGGGACGTAGGCACAGCTGAGACCCGGGGCTGGGTGGCTGCTTGACAGACATGAAACCTGCAGGAAGATGGGGAATCTCCTCCATGCAGAACCCTTCCCTGAGGAAGGTAATGAAATTATGCATTTGGGATGCTGACACCAGAACCACGCTGGAGCACTGCCTGGCTGTGCTGCAGGAGATGAGCACTACTCCTCTGCTACCTGTGCACTCCCCTGCCATTCATTAGGGGGTTTCTGAGTTGGTTGCACACATGGCGGTTCAGCAGGGCTATGGGAGGGAATGAAGGCTCACACAGCCAGCAGGAAGAGGCAGCCAGAGCTCCCTCCACCCAGAGCCTATCCCCTCGTGCAGGACCTGCTCCTCCCCATTTCTGTGGCTCAGAACAGCTGGAAATCCAGGAGTGTCTCAGAGAGATGGTGGAGATTTAAAGACGCAGCCCACAGAAACAAAAGCATAACTGTTAACTAAGCACGATGCATTCACTGCAGTGGAGCATGACAGCCCCAAAGATTTGTGAGAGCATTCCCTGCATACTTCCCTCCTGCTTTATGGGTGACTGAGCGGAGCCTTTGGTTCATCCACTGCTCAAAATTTGTGGGAGATTCCCTCTCCTTCCCCATAAAATTCCTCTGGCCATCTATAAGATCTAAAGCAGCACACCTGTGAGGCAGCTGAATCGAGGACCAAGTGTGAGTGGCAGAGGTACATTCACAGCCAGTAAAACAAGTGCTGATGGCTTTGATGCAGGCAGCTCAGGCTCTTTTGGAGGAGGACCATTCATTTCCCTTTGCTGGAGATTTGATTTCCCCGCTTTTTATCTTTGGGACACGATAACAGCACCAAAGGCTGCGGAGAGCTTTAAAGCCAGGCAGCACCCGCTGCTGGATGAATCACTTACTTTGGCTTTTGAAGGTCTGGGATTCTCTCCAGGGTACACCCTCTACTACAGGGGATTTTTCTTGCCAGCCTCTCTGTTCTCCCAACTCAGAGCTGCCCTGAGACGTGCAGTGACAACATGGTCATTAGTGCCTTGCTCTGATACCTTCAGCAATTAGAAGCATTCATGACTGATGAGCTTTCAGCATCTCTCTGGCAGATTAGGAACTGTCAGCGAGTCCCCTGCGCTAGATGGGTGCTGCCTGACTCTATTAGTCAGCAGCAGTTGGTGTCTAAGCAGCATCCTGGAGGAAACTCCCATTGCTTCATCAGTCCCTATTAACATTTGCCATTGCTTAAAGCTTTGCAGACGAGGAAGAAAAATCTTCTGGAAGTGACAAAGGGATCCAGGCCAATTAATAGCACATCTATTATGGGAAGGACAAGAGGATGGCTGTGCCTTCACCGCCCAGGAAGGGCGCAGAGGGTGGCAAAGGCTCCTCCAGCAACGGCAGGCAGCAACCACTGCACAGAGCTCAGGCCATTGTGAGCAGCGTGGAAATTAATTAGATCTAAAGATCAGCAGCTGAAGAGACTCGAGGAATAAATGTCACTTCCAAAGTAGGGCAGGGAGGTAGCTCTGGACTAATTAACCACAGCTTTGCTGCAGGAAAAGGACATGATTGCCAGCTGCAGCCTCCTGCGTGCAGTCTGGGCAGAGGCCACTGAAGGTTAACATGGGCTGAAACAAATATGAATCGCTCGGCCTCCTGCAGGAAAAACACACAGTTCAAAAGTCAGTTTACTATTGACAAAGCACAGCAGAAAGCACTGTGCATCTGTCACACATGCTGTCTCCTTGTGGCTGTGCAGAGCTGCCGTAAATAATGGCTATAAATACTGTAACCAAGTGAAAGTTTACTTCAGTCCCGTGCTATTTGTTATTATGCACAATGAAAGTTGTATTAGAAGAGTCAAAGATGCCTACAAAATCCCCTCTCACATACAAGCAGAGAGCAGGCTGATCGCTGTGATGAGCATGCAGCCTGGCAAGGGTCTTTCTAGCTTTTCACATCACGGCAATAACCCATTTCTCCCCAGGTCCCTCCGCCTCATTCGGCACGCAGTTGGCTTTCCCATGAGAAATCTGTGCAGAGGAGTGCTTCCAAGCTGCACTGGCGAGGACTGCACAGCACAGAGCCCATCTGCAAGAGCCTCCCCCCACTGTGGCTGCAAGGTTTCCCCAGGCAGATGGGAGGGGGCAGGTTTCTGCCCAGCCTCCTTTGCAGCTGCCTGAGTTGGGGTGAGCTGCAATCTGGGGCAAAGCTGTGGAAAATCTGCGTCCTCCCCTCCTCCTGCCCTGCCAGCTGGGAGTAAGCACAGAGCTCCTCTGCCTCCTCTCTGCCATCTGCGTGCAGAGTGGGCTCCTCTGGGGAAGGGCTGCCACGGGGACAGCAAGTAGGCAGGACTGTGTCCTTCTATGGCAATCCTGTAGTGTCCAAAATAGGTGACCAAGGCCAGCTGGGGACAGGGATCAGGGCCAGCCCAGGGAATGGTGGACAAGCCCCTGGTGATAAGGCAGGCCCAGAGTCAGCCTGGGAGGCAGCTTGGGGACTAGTGGGGCACCCATCAGCATAGTGCAGGCATGAGCCACAAGCAAGCATAAATGAAGGTTCCAGGAGATGTAGGTGATAACATGAGTGAAGTCTGTCTATGTGAAGGTGCAGTACCAACTTGCTTGAGTTCTTGGCATCGCAGTTCATCCTTATCTTCCAGGGATTGAGCACCTCTCCTATGAGGACAGGCTGAGAGAGCTGGGGCTGTTCAGCCTGGAGAAGAGAAGGTCTGGGGAGACCTGAGAGTGGCCTGTCAGTATCTAAAGGGACTGTAAGAGAGAAAAGCAGAGTCTGGTGTGCAAAGGTCTGGTGGTGGGCAAAGGGCAGTAGTTTGAAACTAAAAGAGATTTAGATTGGATACAAGTTGGTTTTTTACAGTAAGAGTGTTGAGACACTGAAAAAGGTTGCCCAGAGCAGAAGCGCCATAGTTGGAGACACTCAGCGTCAGGCTGGATGGGGCTCTGAGCACCCCGATCGAGCTGTTCATTTCAGGGGAGTTGCACTCAATGACCTTTAAGGGTCCCTTGAACTCAAACTCTTCTGTGATTCTATGATTTGTTCACGGTCCCAGAAAGATCTCAAGGGTCAGAAGTCATGGAACAGTATGCAGAGCATCTCCTTGGCCATGAAGAGCAAGAAAGCGTGATTCAAACATACACATGTTTCGTAATGTGCAACTGAAAGATTCTCTCCTGTTTTCAAGGTTCCAAGTTTTGTATTTTTTGAGGGCATGTTGTCATTTTATTCCCGAAAGCTAATGAAATTGTATGAGCATGTGTATGCAGAGCATCCCAGCAACTTGATTTCATTATGCAGAACGTGCCTTGAACTAGCTAGGGAATCATTAACGCACATGGTCTTGCTGGAGGATGAAAGGATGGCTTCCCATCCCTAACAAGCACAACTGAAAACTGCTCCTGACTTTCTTACTGGCTAAAATAAGCGGGGGGGGGGGGGATAAAATTCAGTCTGTGTTGAGCTAGAAGAGGATAGCAAGAAAATGAGCACCTAGTGCCACCTTTGCAGTGAAGAGTGAATAGCAAGATGCTGTGCTAGAATAGATGGTCTCATACAAGGCTTGACATAGCTGTTCCTATAGGCTGGTGTAGGGCTGTTAATGCAGATCCAGAGGGAAAGAAAAATCAGTTGCCAACAGCTCTTTAGGATGAGCAATGTCTATAACTGTGTTGCTGTGAACAAGACCCAGAAGGTATTGACCAGGACACCAACAGACAGAGACAGAGCAGTGCAGGATGTCAGTACCAAATCCAAACAAAAACATCCAATACATGGAGCACCATATTTTCATGGTTACATCGAAACACATTTTTGCCTTGGACAGAGCCCAAAGCCCTTTCCCCTCCCGGCACTGAGCCTCACTGGGACTGCAGAAAACTCTGCACTCTGACCGTCTCATGCATGCTCCTTCTTGTTATGTTTTCAACTCCATCCTGAGCTGAAGAAAACCTTGTGGGAGGGTGCTTTAGGAGGTAAGGATGCTGTGGAAGGATTGGAGACAGGGACGCAAACAGACTTAGGTACAGCCTTTCTAGGACACTCCAGCACAAAAGCACAGACAGTCCGTACTGTCAGTCTCAAAGCACACAGCAGGTTGGTCGGCACTTGCAGAGCTGTAGAAGTTCAGACCCTTCTGTACAGTGGTGCTTAATGTCCACTGGATAGCAATGGAAAAATGAGCAAGTTTGAGGCAAAAAGAGCAGAGGGTAGAGGACAAAGAACTCCCCTGTGGTTTATACGTAGAGTAATAGAGCCCCAGTTTCCTCTTAACCTTCTGCAGCCCAGGCACTGAGTGTTCTTTGGCTGCTTCGGAGCTGCAGGATCCTAGAGGGCAAAGATCTGGCTGAGTCTGGTGATGGACACCCTGCAGTCCTGCAGAAAGGAGGATCTGCTGAAGCACAGCTGTCTCCTAGCTCCTCTTTCCCCCTTGTCATCTGGATTCATATGGTCTAAAACTGCCTTCTACATAGGAATGACTGGGAATCTGTCCTCCAGGTTTCTTTCAAATTCAGTGCAGCAGACCAAAGAGTACCTACAAGGTCTCAGCCCTACACTGGGGGCTCCAAGACAGCATAGAACTGAGCCTTTCTGAGGAGAGACCTTCCTCTGAATCCTGTCTTTTCAGGCAGAGAGGAGAGCCATGTGCCGTGTGCCGTGTGCCTGCCAGTTTCAGAGCAGATGTACAGGATCCTTTGCTTGCTGAGATATGCAAGAGTAGGATAGAGCAGTTGCACTGCCCAGTCAGTAACTGGGAGCCAGTTCTGGGCCACAGTCAGAGTAGTGAAAGTGAGAGAAGGATCACTGTCCAGGGCTATCCAATGACGTGCTAGGATGGCATCATCTCATTGTGCCCTAGGGCTTTGTGTGAGGTGTGAACTTCCACCTCAGACTGCAGGAACTATAACTCTGATCCCATAGTGCACAAACTGCCTGGAGCAGGTGAAAGCCTGTTCATGGACTCATGAAGGGCTCCTGGCAGAGCAGAAGTGGGCAGCCAGGAGCCTTGCACTGACCTGGCCCCAGCATTCTGCCTCTTGGAGATGAGAGCTGCATGCTGGGCTCTGCGTACCCCCTGCGCTCAGCTCAGAGCCAGCTGTATTGCAGCAGGTTGGGGGATAGGCCTTGCAGTTGTCACAAGCTTGCTGATAATGAAGTTTTTATGATGTGCTTTGCCAGCGCTGGGTCATGATGTTACGACCTGCTTCACCTCTGCTGACTCAACCACCCAAAGCGAGCTGAGAGTCCCCGGCAGCAGCACCCATGGGTTTGTCTGAGCAAAATGTTTGGCACATGAAAGCATTTTAGGAGGCTTCTAATTTTTGTGCCAAAGGACAGATCTCCCTCCAGCCCTGCTGCTGCTGATGTTTAATAGGGTCCAGGGGCTTCTGCTGAAAGCTCTGCCTTTTTTTGATGTTTTGTATTATTTTCTTCAATGCTTTGCCTGGTGACAGCTGCTATCAGACGCATTGCTCCATGCAGGGGCTGGCTGATGGTGATTGCTAATTGCCAGTTTGAAAGTGCTGCGGGTCAGAAGGGTAGGATGAGACTAGTCCTCTCAGGGCCACCCCTGACAGATGCTTGTCTAGCCTGACCTGCAGGTCTCTGGTGACAGGCACATAACTACCACACAGCCTGACCTCACCACAAGATAGTGCCTTCACATTCAGCCTGAAACTCCCTTTCTGCCTGTCTTCTTCCAAGGAAAGCCAAAGAGACCCTCTGTCTTCCTGTGCAGGAGACTTTTGTCTTCATACCAACATTCCTGGCTTGTTCAGACTTCCCTCTCAAGATCATCCTCATGGATCTTCACCCACCTTTTCAGCCTGGAGGCCACTGGATCAGCAGCTCCCATCTCTAGGAGTGCTGGCAGCCAGCCTGGACTCCATCAGTCCCTGGCCTGGATAACACACAGGGCAGTGAGAGTCCCTGGAGAAAGGAGGTCTGCTCTGGGGAAAGAGGGAGCAGGGAGGGTGGCAGAAGCTGAAGCGGTGGCAGTGGGAAGAGCTGAAGGTGCATTTGCAAAGCAAGCAGAGAGCGTCCTCTGGGTTGGGCTTTCAAAGGCTGCACCCAAAGAGACAGAGGAGACATGTGGATGGGGATTGCTGTGAACTTCTGCCCAAACAGAAAAGCGTTTCAGGTCCAACACCAACCAGTAGAATGTAGAAACTCTTGTCTTAAAGGAGGAAATGTTAGATATACGAAAGAGCACTTACTGATCAAAGACCAGGGGTAAGTCTGCCCCACTGAATGCACAGTGAGCCTGAGGACTGGAGCAGGACATAACACTGTACTGCAGGGGCACTGGTCATCAATGGGAGTCAGAGTTACCACTCAGCAGTCCTGGATCCCAGCACAGGGCTCTCGTCACGTGGATATTCTGTCTTCCTACCAGTCCAGTGCCAAAATCCTCATTAACACGACAGAACACTCAGCATGGGAAATCCTTCTGGGTAGCACTCAGAGATTGGACCAAAGGGACTCCGCAGCCTTGGGAATCTCTAACCAGATGGAGGTCCATCAGGATTTGAAGATATCAGCAAAGAGAATATCCTACTCCATTGTAAGAGATTATTATTTTATACCATTGCCTCAAAGCACACTGATGGATAAGTCCAGGCAAGCCCTGGACAGAGGTTGAGAAGTCCTTTGTCTGAGGGGCACAGATGGACAAGGCCAGGGGCAACAAGAGAGAGAGAAGCTGCAGATTAATGGCCGGGAAGCACTCTTTTGTGTGGGCTTATCTCGAAGGAGATGGCCCTCTCAGGAGGTGCTGCACATGACTTTTACCCAAGCGCCCAGGAATGTCACGTAGGCAGAAGAAGAAGGATAAAAAAGGGACAAACAACCATGGTTTTTAGGTTTTCTGACAACAGAAGCCTCATGAAGAAGAACAAGGAGGTTTTTCTGACAATAGATTCCTCATGAAGAACAAGGTGGGTTTTCTGACATGAGAAGCCTCACGACCCGCCTCTCTCCTGGAGTTGCTCTGCGCTCTACCCGCTTGCTTCCTAAGGCCAGCCATGCTGCTGCTGCTGCTCTCTCCTGGAGAAGAAAGGTGTCTGCCATCAGATTCCTCCCTACGGAATGCCTGCATGCTGACGGACTCTCCTGGGCCTGCTACCGGAGACCTGCTGCTTTCTCCCAGACTTGCACCACGGCTTCTTCCCAGACCTACCCGGTACCTGCACCATCTTGCTGCCAGAGACCGGCCACGCTGCTGCTGCCCTCCTCCCCTGAGCCTCTGCCCCGGACCATCGGACAACGGGACCTCTGCTGGATCCTGGTGGTGACTATCCCCGCTTTATGCAATTCTTGCTTCTTTCCTATCTTTTCTATCGCCCGCCTTCCCTTCCCCATCACCCTAATTCGTAATAGTGTTCGTCCTCCACTTCCCCATCTCCCTAATTAGGATTTGTAATAAACCTGGTTGGACCAACATTTGAACCGTTGTTTCTTAATCTCACGTCGGGTATACATACATTAAGAGAACCTCATCTCCCTCCTATAAATTGGAGCGAGACATCCATCCGTAGTTTGTTCCTTATCTAGTCACTCTTGCTGTGAGGCCCTGTGCCTGGCTTTCAGCTTGAATTTGCTGGCTTTAGCTTCCAGACATGTATTTAGGTTTTGCCTTTCATTTCAAGACCAAAAATTCCATTAGCACTCAGAGTTTTCTCTCCATAAGGTAACTTTATCCTTCATTAAGACAGCTTTCAGTCTGTTTTCTAAAAGCAAGTCAGACTGAGTGCTTCACACCACTCCAGCACTTTTTGTCCAGCAGTCACATCCTGTTATGGCTCTGTAGGCACTCTTTCTGTGTTTTCATCTTCCCTCCTGAACAGTAAGTGCCAGATATAGATGAGAACAGTACAGTCAGCACCGCTGCTGCTCTAGAGAGAGGAAATGCCCTTTCTGCTCCTTTGCCCCCATTTCCATATGCAAACATCTCATTACTTCATGCCAGAGAACTGCCCTGGGAGCTAATGCAGAACTTCTGTAAGAGCTGCAGAAAGTGCAGTTATTAGTGGTGTTCAGATCCACGGCAGTGCTCCCTTGCTCCTTGGCAGACAGACGGTGGAGGTCCAGCCCCACATTCCCAGGCTGTGGCTCTGTCAGCCAACAGGTGAATTCACTTACTCACTGTTTACTACTTGGCTGTGATGCAACAGTCCAGTTCCTGCATTCTTAGTTGTTATTTGAAAACAGAGGCACTGAAGAGGGAATGGTTTTCTCCTGTTGGTATGGTGCCAATTGGAAGAATGACTCTGTGAATATGGAGAGGATTGCACTCCAGCCCTCTGCCCATTATCCTGGCCTCGTGGTCCCTCTGTTTGAAGCCTACTTAGGATATCACCTTGGCTTCTTCTTGCTTTCCCTATTCTGCTTGCTGTTGTCTGCAATGTGTGGAGCCACCCATGCAGCTGGGAGTGTGATGAGCTGTTAGTGGTCTCAACTAGAGAGTCCTGCAGTTGGGTTATGGAGGGTCAAGAACAAAAAAGCAGTCAGACTAGCTCAGGCATGGAGAATGAGTCTGAAAGTCACAGGCCCAGGGAGCAACAAAGACTGAAATAAAAAGAGATATTCAAGTGTACATCCATTTGGGTTTGTAGGACAACAGCTTAGCAAATGGAAACAAAAAACCTCATGCAATCAGGCAGCATGTGAACAGCACAGCAGAAAGGATGGTTCTCACTGAGTAGGACAGCTCTGTACCTGCTCTGCCCACAGCAAGAACATACAGGCAACTCCATAGCACAGGGAACAGTGATGGCAGGTTGGGTTATCTCATCTGACCTTCACACGTGACCAGAAAACCTCAAGAGTCATTTCTTCATGACGATTAGAGCCTTTAGCATCTTGTTTTAAGGGGGTTTCAAATAATGCATGATTTATTGCCTGCCTATTCCATGACTGGCTGGTTAACTACCTTCTCTAGAACTTGTTTCTAAACTGACTCTGTTAGGACTTGGCTTCCAGCTTCCACATCTCACCCTGCTTTTTGCTGCTGTCACATATCCAGATCCTGCTCCAGACAATCCCCTACATAGGATTTTTGTCTCTTCTGAGGTGAAAGCATGATGTGCACATCATCACGTTCAGCAAGCAGAGCGCTGGGCATTGACTCCACAGTGTGCCTCAAGGTTACACTGCCGTGTGTCCCCCAGAGCTCTTCCCAGCCCCCTAAACGTGCTGCGTGGGAGGAAAGAGGTGATTATCATATCCAAAAAGCTGCCTTGCCCAATGAAATGGAAATGTGATTTACCGAGATTCTCACTACAGTGTGGCGGTCACCCAGAAGAAACAGCACACCACAGCATAAATTCGATGCTTTTCTTGCTAAAATGGGCAAATGACCTATTAAGAAGAGAACCTTCCCAGATAAATGAGATAGATGGAGTATTGAGCTGGCTCCAGTGCCCACTAAATTTAAGATTAGCCCTGCTGAATCAGATCTACCCTGCACTAAGTCACAGATGCTCTGGCCTTATTCTATCAGATCTTCTGTTTTTCCACACACACATGCACAGTCAGCCCAGGCAGCAGCTGTGTTTCATGCTTGGATCATTGTATTGGAACTACACTTAAACAAAAAGCAACACCAAGGAGAACTAGGGATGTTTCAACTTCAGACGTCATGAAGCTGGCACTTGAACGGCAACATAGTGGGCACACAGTAAAGGTTCAGGTAAGGAGTTTGGGTGGGTGCAGGTAGGGCATGACCCTACTCCCTGAGTCCCTTGTTGGGAGCCCTGGACTCAGAGTCAGTGCTACAGAGGATGTGCACAGGACCTTGCTGCAGGGCAGCACTGCACCTTGAGGACCATCTCACACCTGTGCCTTGCTCTTTGAAGACAGGACTGGCTGCAGTGAATCAGAAGTAAATCCATCCTAGACAGTTTGCCAAACACATTCGATACATAATATTACTGAAAAGTGGAAAACCAGAGAAAATAGCCAGCCATGCTTCCCTTCTTGTGTTCCAATTCCAGTGAACTGGGACTCAGAAGCTTCAGAAGCTGTTCTTTGTTATTAAATCCCTGAAACCTTTTCCTCCCATGCATCTGTGTTGGTTTTACCCTGATGGGCAGCTCAGCTCCACCACACCTCTCTCACACTGCCCCTCCTCAAAGGAACAGGGGAAGAAAATACTACGGAAAAGGGCTCAAGGGTTGAGATAAGAGCAAGGAGATCACTCACCAATTACCATCACAGTGTCAGCGTAGGGAGAGCAATGTGATGAACTATTAGCCTGTTACTAACAGACCAGAGTAGTGAGAAACTAAAAGCAAACAAAAATCACCTTCCCCCAATCCACCCTCTTGCTGAGAAACGCTCAGCGATTCTTTCCTATCCATACACCTTCTCACTTTGTATAATCTCTGCCACATTCCCATACATTTATGGCAGCCCTACCCATGGCAAGGGGATGGAACCAGATGATCTTTGAGGTCCCTTCCAACACAAGTCGTTCTATGATTCTATGACTGTAAAGATTTTAGTCTCTTTGACTTAAACTACCAATATGGATCCCTTCTGCTCATCCTCGTTCTGAACAATTTCCACTTCTGTCACGCGTTTTTGTGGCCAGGCAATCAGAAGTGTGCACTGAGACGGGGAGCGCTCTCGATACAAGTAGAAACAGACCAGTATTTTCTGCTTCTTTCTCTCTTTCTGGATAATTATTCACATTCGATGTATTTTTTTGGCCCACAGTGGCTCTCTGAGGTGTTTGACTCTGACTCCCAGCTGTCTGTTCTTGGTGGTGGGTGGTAGTTCAAAGCCCATCACTTTTCTTTTCCCCCGTTGCATGTCCTTCTGTGCACCTGCTTGAGCTTCACATGCTACCTTATTGCACAGTCATTCACTACAATGAGGTCCTTCTACAACTGCCTTTAGACAATTTTCCTTTCTACTCCCATGAATAATGAAACATCTGCAGTCTATGGTCCCTTATTATGCAGTCCCTTCTCCAAATCAGTTATGAATATGCTGAAGAGTACAAGTCACTGCACAGAGCCCTGGGACTGCCTTTCATTTATTCCGGCCCGTTGCTTCCCCTTTTAATGAGTTCTTAGTTCATGCAAGGGATTTCCTTCTTATCCCATTGCTTCAGTGAAGCAGCTTGTTAAAAGTTTCTTGAAAATCCCTGTTCTTGTTCGATTATTCATTGATTCCTCCCAAATCCTCCGGTGGATTTCTCCGCAATGAAGCTCTTTTTCATCATATCATGTTTATCACTTCTCTGCTAATTCTGCTCTGTGGAGATGAAACACACTGATCTGCAGTTTCCCACATCTGAGCCGTATCATTTTCAAAGAAATGATAGAGTCTTTATGACTGACTTTTCTGCTTGTACCAAGGAAACTTTGTGCAGGATGCTCCTCTCCATGGTTAGTAGCTCAGCAGTTTGCTGGGCAAATTGTTCCCGTTTCTTCTGATCTATTGCCGTTTATCTTACTGAATTGTTCAAAGCCTCTTCTACCGATCCAAAAGTCCAAAAAAGCTCCTCTTCTTCATCCACCATGAAGATGGATGAGCACATCTCTACGCACCTTCATTTAGTTTTTCTGCTGTTCCTTTCTCTTGCTTGATGCGTTAATACTTGGGTCGGCTATTGGTGCTACATTTCCTGGCTGGCTTTCAGTTCTTTATGAATTTAAAAGGGATTTATTAGCAGTTTATGATGCCTTTAGCAAGTTGTTCCTCAAAGGCTATTCTTGGCTCTCGCAAGAGCTCTACTGTTTCCTGGCTTTTGAAAACTTCAACACTCTTTGTCCATCTTGCAGTTTTTGGTGTACGTGGTAAGTGACAAATGTTTCCTCTGGGCCTTCCGCAGAGTGTCCTTAAGCACTTTTCATTCTGCTATATTTCACTCTGCATATTTTTGTCCTTAAGCTGTTCCCTTTGTTTCCTCTAAACAAATTTCCTAATTTTTATGTAGCTTTCCTCTTTGAAATACAGTGTTTACACTGCGGTGGACTTTGCTGGCTCCTTTGCTCCTACAGAGATGCTGAACTCAAAAATACTGCCATCACTTCTCTGGGATAGTTTTTAAGGGGAGTATTTTGAATCAGAAATGGAACCAGAAATTGAACACAAGAGATGTTTCTTCTCTTTCTAGTTTCTGGTGGTTCCCTACTGTGCCCATTCAGTTTCATATCCTGCCTTGGGGGTACAGTCACAGAGATTGCACTGCTTCCTTTTGGGGCAGAGGATGCCCGTGCCTCTTCATGGGCTCTGAGAAGTGCCATGACTGCTCTCAGCCTGGGATAGCAGCCACACACATGAAAGTCCACAGGTGAGCTTGGCTTGCAGCCCTCAACCTTTACGTAACTCAGAACTACTGAGCCATGTGCAGAACTTCCTCCTCTGTGCACATTGGTCTTTTTCCATCTTGGGAAGTTGTCTAAATGGAATATAAAGGCTTGGTTGCTTGCTCAGCTTTGAAGAGCCTTTGCGGATCTGGCTAAACCCATTTCATTGCATCCTTTCTCAGCCTTGCAGATTGAAGCAGCTCCCTCTGGGCCAGTACCAGATCATGCAAAACTGGGGATGACTGGGACCTTCCAGCCAGAGCATTGGCCCTGAAAGCTTCCTGTTCTCTTAGGATGACTGTGCATCATGGGCAGCTCACCAGTGCCCTGACATTGCTTCTCTTGTCTGCTGGCTTTAAAAAGAGAAGATTGCACCGAAGCGAACCGACCAAATTGCTGTTTCAATAAGAGAGAAATTAACAATAGCCAACAGGTATTGTGTTCTGTGCTTCAAAACTTTTGTTTGCATTGTAATGAAGGGAAAAAGAAACAAAATACCTCCAAACCTTTCGACATTTTCTTGCTGATGGCATTTGCTTGAATATTCATTTGCAAAGGGGAAATGAGGGGGTTTCAGTCTGAGTTTCTTCACTAAGGGAACCTTGAAACTCAGAAACCCGCTGCCAAAACTGTGCTCAAGCCAATATGTTCCCACAGAACAGGCTGGCAGTGTGGTTTTGTGGAAATGTGTTTTGTTAAATGTTTCCACCAGTTCTAATTAAAATGCCTTCCTTTATCAAGACGTGAATGTTTTCTTTCAACAGCGTTAGGGCAGAGCGTATGGTGATAACTCATATTTAAGCACAAAGGCTCAAAATAAATAAATAAATAAATAAAAAGACTACCCCCCAAAATCATTAAAAATGAGTATTTCATCAGCGTTGCAACGAAATCAGAAAGTCTCTTCCTATCAAACGTCATTGGGATGGAGATGTTGCCACAAATATTTCCCTGTGACACAGCGGTGAGTCTGCGATGGACGCTCTTGTTGCCATAACCATCATGAGTGGCTCTGCTAATGACAACACAGCAAGACCACTGTGTGTCCCTGCTTCTTAAACTTAGCACTGGTATATGCTTTAAGGAAGAAAGGAAGTGGCTGAAGCCTTTCTATCCACTGTGAAGATGGGGGTGCTGGAGAGATATACGAATACATTCGTTCAGGTGGATATCCCTGGGTACCGAGGCTCTACCTCCAACCACCAGAGCACCACTCCTCTGCAAAAAGAGATGGGAGCTCCACCAGCAGCCCATGTCTGACCAGCACTGAAGGGAATGGCACAGCTGCTCCGTGCTACAGCAGTTTTAAGCAATTGGCTCTCTCTGGAGCTACGCCGTTCTGTACAAAAGCCTCAAGAACGACAGATCTGACTGTTTCTTTCCTATTGCAATAAATATGAAAGCACTATATAATTACCTGTCAGAGGCTCACAGAAGTTGCATAACTTCTCAGGCTCTGAAGAATGGAAGGGAGAAGTTTGTGAAGGTTATTTATGGAAGAAAAATATTGATGGATGATAATAATAAGCTGTAATGACAACATTTGCTAGATAAAAATTCCCTTCTCACAAAATTAATGTGGTAGGGGGAGCAGTGCAGTCGTTGCATAGATGATCTGAGCTCCTGCCCTGTTAGCTGGGGATATGGAAGTCTGGGTGTCAAGTGGCTGCACTCTAAATACTCGCACTTATTACAGCATGCTTCAGAAATGCAGGCTGACAGCGATGTCCTGAGGGCTGCTGGCTGCAGAGGATGGAGCTGGCTTTAGTCTGCACCTATGTGGCCATTATTGAGGTTCTGCAGCTGCTCTGTGGGGCACCTGAGGGCAGCGTGTTAAGTGAGTGTGCTGAAGGCAGTGCAGCTGAACTGCTGGGCATCAGCCCTTGATTCAGGCTGATGATTTAGAGCAACACCTTTATTTATAGGGGCAATCTTCTCTTTCCTTTTTAAAAAAGTATATTTTCTGTATTTTTAATTACAAGGGCTATTAAATTTTATGAGTGCGGTATCTTTGCTCCTTGAGTTCATGTCAATTCACTTGAAAACCTATTAGTGATGGAAGAATCTCTAAAGGTTTTCTCGTTCCAGTAAATACTTGGAAGAAATCCAAATAAAAATTACGGACTCAGGTTCCTTAAATGTCTGCAAAATACAAGTTTCCATTTGACCCTGGCTTTTGATCATCTGCTGATCCTAGATGCAAAACTCCCTAAGTTCCCAGAAAAGTCCATTTTTGTGGTCTGGGCTGTGCCTATCTTATAGGCTTTTGAGTATTTCTAGTCTAGCCATGGAGAAAGAGCTTCATAAATGTGATTATTGCTCAGTGCAGTGAGGACTGGGAGGTTCTCGAGGATTGGACTGCCCTTGACAGGAGAGGACTTGGCTAGAATCAGACTTTCTTGCAGGTTTTGACAGTCCCGGTTGATTTCTCTGGTCACACGAAGAATTACATGAAACAAGCTCTTACATTTATCAACCATTCCATCAAGCTTTCCAGGAAAGTACTCCCTATATAGGTCACATTAAAGACACTGATAACCAAATGAGTGCATGCAGCTCTAGTTGGCTACCCAATCCTGCTGTCATTTTGCCTGGGGGTTCCCTCTCATGAGATTTTCCTCCAGTTTGTTTCTTTTGGGCTGCAGCAGCATAGCTTGAGCGCCGTAGGCTTTCACACCACGACAAAACTCCTGCATATACTGTACTGCAGTCACTGCAGACCTGTCCTTTAGTTGGTGCTCAGCACAGAGCAACCTGCTGCAGCCTTCCCCGAACAGAGACTTCAATAAATGTAGTTGTCAGGTAAGAAACAAATCCAGCTCTTGGGGAGTTGTACGAACCTGATGCTGTTGTGTCCACTGCTGCTTTGTTCGGGGTCCAGGGAGGGTTTTCACAGAGCTGGTGCCCACATGTGTTTGAGTTGCTGCAATGGCTGGAGCACTATGACAGCCGCTTATTCCTGATGAACCTAGCAAGCCACGTGTCACATGGAGAGAATTCCGAAGCAGAGACATAAGGAAGACATCATGGGGTAATTGCTAATTTTCCTCATGAGTTCATTCATTTTTCTGTGTGAGCAGTGACACCTCCGCGTGAGCTGGCAGTGGACGTGTTCCCAGCCGTGCGTGCCAGCTGGACAAGGTGCCACTGTCATCTTCCATGGAGTGACACCAGAGCGAGCAGGGGTCACAGTGAATAACCAGGACACTGACAGCCCAAATGGAGAAATCACATCCCAAAGCCAACTGGTGGTGGCTCTAACTGCAGTCATTCCAAGGAAGCACAGTTAAGAAGGGAAGAGCTTTTAACTCTTATCTTTCTAAGTCTTTATTTGCCTTAAAGTTGATCCATGTGACATATAGCATCCTATTGCTAACAGTCCCATGTGTCCTCCCCATATACCATGCTGGGCACAGCCCAGCAATAAATACTGCCTATACTGCTAATCAAGACAAACATTTCCAGAGCCACTGAGCTGCCAGCTTTCCTGCCCGCTGCACACAAGCAGCGCTGAGGACTCCGTGACGATGCTTACAGAAAAAGTCTCCTTCCCTCCTGTGCTTCATTATGCATGGGAAGTGCCTGCTGGCAGCAGCTCCTGATTATCCCAGTCACCTTCAGGGATTCACACAGGTAATATGGATGGAGGAAAGCTGTTGTTCATTGTCAGACACCATCTGCGGCCATCCACGGGGAGAAGGCTTTGAAGGAGATGAGCTTTGCATTGGGGGTTTTGCTTTGAAGAGGTGGACAAGAGGAACACAGTTGTTAGCACATACAGAAATAGAAATAGGCAGAACAAAAAGAAAAATAAATCAGCAGTTTGGGAAAACTGGCAGTAAAGTCAGCTGTATAGGTTGTCTGTAAAGTGGGACAGGACAGGGAAGAGGGGCTGGTGGAATTGTCAGCTGCATGAATTTAGCTTTGGGAGCAAATATTGTAAAGATGGCTAAATAAGAATGCATTTCTGCTTGGAATCTGAGCTCTCATTCCTTTTATACCACATGACTTCACATGGAGTGTCAGGAAGATGTTCCTGTGTGCTGGTGAGCATTGGAACTCAGGTACCAGAGGAGATGACCGATATGCCAGGACACACAGCATGCTGCAACATTTGAGAGCTCTTTGAGGCTTGTACAGATGTAACCTGAGCTGGATTTCGAGAACTTGTTCTTGGCAGGACTGATGTTCAAAGAGGACGCATCCTTTGAAAGAAATACATGCTCTTTGAGACTGTTTACTGGCGATAGAAGCTAGCTCAGTATCGCCGCTCTGCACAAGGCACAGGACCTCTATGTGCTCCATGCCATTTGTGTACATCCCAGTGCCTCTCTCCAGATCATGCTGTACTTCACCACCTACAGATGCTCCCAGCAACAAGGGACCATTGGGATTTTGAGCCAAACCACTCTGTAAAACAGACTTTGTCCTGAGATTTTAAAAGCAAAACCTAAATGCACTATGTCATAGCTGGAGGAGACAAAAAATATTAGCTAAGCCACAGAGATTCCTCTTTTCCTCTTTTGTTTCATCTCTTATACAATAGAAAAAAAGTTTGGATTTGTCTCGCTTTGGCTGGGCTAGGAATAATTATTTATTAGTACAGTTGGTCTCTGTTTGATCAATGAGCCATAAAATGAATGTCTCACAGAGCTGCAGCGCTACCTGCAGCTCCAGCTGCATGCCTGATCCCAGCAGCAGGGAGGTGTGAGAGGAGGGGGCTGGGGTGCATCGCTTGTGTTTGCAGTCTGTATCTGAACAGGCAGAGAGCAGCACAGGAAAAGTGTCACTAAATCCACATTAATGACATTTTTTTGGTGGTGAATTATGATAATATTCTTAAGCCTTTATGATAGCCCTACCTGGAGCTATCAGAAAGCAGTAAAGAAGCCATAAATGTGTTAACAAAGAATTCTTTCCCGACATGCAGCCAGTCTGATTTTACAGCTACAATTCATGTTAAGTGTGCATTCATTAAATTATTCAGAGATGATAATGTCTCCTCTTCATAATCCTTAATCACCATGCCAATATGATTCTGCTTACACTGGCTAAAGAGTAGCTGAGGGAGAAATGCATTTTGGCAGGGCAAGGATCACTAACACTTTGCAGTAACGCTAGATTAATTAATGACAGATGATGATGGAGTGTGTACCAGAGTAAACAGAGCTTCCACCTCAGCCCTGCAAGGACTCATCGTGGTCAGCTTTGTAACAGGAAGCATCTCAGTGCCTTGTGTCAGAAAACAGGCATACTCCCTCATTAATGTTGCCTGTATAGCTCCAATATAATAACACATTCATAAAGAATAGAAAAGGAGCGTTGCTGCCAAAAGATCGTTGATTTATATGAGACCTTATGTAAAAAACAATATGTTTTACTGAGGGATATACATATCCTCCTGATCAGGACATGCAAGACACCCACTGTGACGTGTGACCGATGTTCTGCTTCACCTGCCCTGCCCAGGTTGGCTCAGCATTAGTGACTCAGTGGGAGACAGGCTGCCCGTGTTCTTTTGGATGCTGTATACCACAAACCGGAGTCTGATCTCTCCAGTTTTACAAAGCTTGTTCCTCTGTCTGGAGGACTCATATCGAATGCCATGCTGGATTGGCAATCACATGTGCTCCAAGTGAACCATCTTATCATAGAATCATAGAATTGTAGAATCACTAAGGTTGGAAAAGACCCACAGGATCATCCAGTCCAACCATTCACCCATCACCAATGGTTCTTAATAAACCATGTCCCTCAACACAACATCCAAACGTTCTTTGAACACCTCCAGGGTCGGTGACTCCACCACCTCTCTGGGCAGCCCATTCCAGTGCCTGACAACCCTTTCAGAGCAGTAGTATTTCCTAACGTCCAGCCTGAACCTTCCCTGGTGCAGCTTGAAGCCATTCCCTCTAGTCCTATCACTAGTCACATGAGAGAAGAGGCCGACCCCCAGCTCACTACAACCTCCCTTCAGGTAGTTATAGAGAGCAATAAGGTCTCCCCTGAGCCTCCTCTTCTCTAGACTGAACAATCCCAGCTCCTTCAGCCGCTCCTCATAAGACCTGTGCTCCAGATCCCTCACCAGCTTTGTTGCCCTTCTCTGGACATGCTCCAGGGCCTCGATGTCTTTCTTGCAGCGAGGGGCCCAAAACTGGACACAGCACTCGAGGTGTGGCCTAAGATTATCCGGCCTATGATTATCCAAGGATGTTTTTCACACAGAGGGTGGTGACGCACTGGAACAGGTTGCCCAAGGAGGCTGTGGATGCCCCATCCCTGGAGGCATTCAAGGCCAGGCTGGATGTGGCTCTGGGCAGCCTGGTCTGGTGGTTGGCAAGCCTGCACACAGCAGGGGGTTGAAACGAGGTGAGCATTGTGGTCCTTCTCAACCCAGGCCATTCTATGATTCTATGATTCCATGATCCACCTTCAGTCAGACCTGTCTCATCTTATCCTAGATTATTAAAATGGACAAGGAGAATTTTGGCTAAGCTTTTACATGTTGGTCTAATACTAATGCTGAACGTCTCCACAGCAGGATTCATGGATGAGGCCTTGCATTTGGAGCGTCACATTTCCATGAACTCTCCTAGAAAAACTGATCTCAGATCTCAATCCAAGCTGAAAACTTTTGTTTCTTCTTATTACTTTCATTTTGCATATTCTACTCCATTTTCTATTTCGATCTGGAAACAGGATTATTGGCAGATCCTTCCCCCAGCACCCTTACTTACTTTTAATGTCTTGTCTTTAACAAAAGCCATCAGAAGCGTGGGCCTTGCGGATCAAATTACTGCAGGTGAAAGCGTTGGTGAAACCGAGTGTGGGGACTCAGCGTAGAAGGAAATGGTCTCAAGTTGCACTAGGAGAGGTTTAGATGGGATATCAGGATACATTTTTCACGGAGAGGGTGGCCAAGCATTGAAGCAGGCTGTCCAGGGGGCAGTTCCCATCCTGAGATGTATTCAAGAGACACATGGCCATGGCACTAAGGAACATGATTTAGCGAAGGGACTTGGTAGGTCAGGCTGATGGTTGGACTTAATGATCTTAAAGGTCTTTTCCAACTGAAATGATTTTATAATTCCATGATTTTTATTTTTTTTCACGATGGCAGCCAACCTAAACTTGCTGTCCAGGGCAGAGCAAAGCAGTAAATTTGTTCTAAAGAATCTGTGCTTAAACATCAGTGGTTGGTTCCTAAAGTGTGAACAACTGGGGACTGAAAGGAAATCATTCATTCTGGCTTTGGTCTTCCCAAAGCACAGGCAGTGGTGTAACAGCTCTGCAAGGACTGATCACGGTGGCATGTTTAAGAGGGAAAGTGCAAATAAATGCCTTATCATGGAATGGTAAATCTATCTCTGACCTCCCTGCATGTGATTTAACCTCACTGCTGTGTCCTATTCTTAAGCATGCACTAACCCACCCTTCCTTATATTGTCACAGCAGAGGTTAATGCATTTGAAGGTATCTGGAGGATGGATGTCCTGTCTCTAGATAGATAGCATGTGTTTACAAAACACCTCTTCTCTCTGATCAGTAAGGAATAGATGTGCTTCTCCTAGGACAGAGTCCTTCTGTTATGTTTTGTAACAGATGACACGCAGTTTTGTAAGGTGCAAACGTTAATATATCCCCTAGAAGATCCCTCCAGTACCCCTTCCTCGTTGTACCTGCTGGAGCAATCCTCTCCCTTTGAGTCATCTTGCACAAGTCTCTGTGCTTCGATACCACCAACCCTGTTAGAGCAAGTCACCAGGAATCAAGAGCTCTTTTTAGAATCATGATAAATGGAAAACTCTAAGCTTCAGCTTAAAAAAAATGCCCTGCAGGAAATGTCTTCCTTGGGGCCTCATTACTCTCCACACTGATCTCCTACTAGAACATCACTCACCTTTTAATGAAACCCAAAGGGAGGGATGTGTTCTGCTTGGGAGCAAAACACATGTGGTTTCCATCTGGCCTCATGAGTGAGCTGCACAGTGCATTCACCACCTGCATGGAGAAACAAGTTAATTATGAAGCCCCTTGGCAAGCATCATTTTTTCCTAGCATGAAATGAAGGGACACTCATCCCCTGCTTCTCCAGCATATCCGTCAGAGGGTTTGATGGGGAACCTGCATTCACTTTGACAAATGATGAAATGCTCTTTATGTTATCACTTTTTTTCTCCCGATAAGAAAGCACAAAAACCATTATGCTCCTTTATGCAAGATCCAGCAGTGGGTGCTGGCAAGGCTTCCAATGGAAATGGCCAGCAGGAAAGCACTTAGCAGAGCAGAGCTGGATGCTGCTGCCAACAGGTGTGAGCTTGCCCTTCCTGCGACTTTGGAGCTACATTCCATTTCCTTGGCTGAGGTCCACAGAGCCTCTTGCAGGACACGCTCAGGAATTTTGTGTCAATTATTTTTCCTTTGGGAGATGCCATCCCCCCATTTCCAATAGCTGTTTTCATTTTTTCTGAAAAGACATTCAATTTTCCCTTGGGCTGGGAATAGAATATTTGACCTATATCAGATTGTTTCATTTCTTTATTCACATGGGGCTGGTTAGTATCAAATCAGCTCAGAATCCTGTCAAACTGCATTTCTCTGCTGGTTGCTGGATGGCAGGAGCTGCTCTCTACCAAATCCTCACCTCCTCTGGTGGACTGGGCTTCAAGAAAGACCTCCTCCCCCTGAACACGCCATGGTCTGTGCTGTACAGGGACCAAAGGGGCCAAGTGACGTATATCCAGAAGCTGCAGTCAGGATGATGGGCAGCAGAAACAGGTAATTAGCTCCCATTAAACAATGTCATACAAACTGTTGTGAGGCCAAGGATCATTTCCAAGAGGGAAATTTTCCAACTTCAGGAGTGGCAAAACTGCTGTGATCCCACAGCTTAAAGCACTGTCAAAGGATGTTCTAGAGTCAGAAGGGCACAGAGATGGTGAAAACTAAGAGGCTGCAGAGGGAACATCCTGGTCTGCTGCTGTTCAGGATGTCCTGATCAGGTTTCTTGAAAAACAGGAAATTTCAGATTGCCTTAGGAAAGGAATTGAAGCTGTAATCTTTCTCAATGCGGGGTGTAAAAGACCTTAAAGAAGTTCTCAGGGTAGAAATGTAAAGGTTTTGGAGACATTCAAGGTCAGGCTGGACAGCATTCTGAGCACCTGAGGGAGCTGTATGTGTCCCTGTTCATTGCAGGGAAGTTGGACCCGATGGCCTTTGAAGTCCACTCCAACTCAAAAGATTCTGTGATTCTATGATTCTATGGTAAGAACAGTGCCTGGATTGCTCGAGGCCTTGCCCATGTTCTGGCTGTGGTGCTGAATGCCAATCTCTTGGGTTACCCAATGGGAATTCAGTGGTTGGTTCCAAAGCCAAAAGCACTGTTTCCACGCAGCCCCCCTGCTTTGGGTCTGTCTATTTCATAGGACATTTATGGCTTGGGATCCAGTTCTGCTCCAAGCACAGAGCCATTTCTGCACCTCCACATGCCACACACAGGTGTGAATCCCAATCTACCCAGCAGCTTGTCAGTTGTTTGGTTCTTTTTGTTAGAAGTAGTTCTAACCTCTGAATTTGACTGGTCAAACCAGAGCTTGGGTTAGACGTAGTGCTTGGGTCACCTGCCAGTTTTTCTCATGCATTTGACACTGTTGCATCTTGCTGGAATAAAGAATCAAACCTCAGCCCAGCTCCTGCAACCCCCTTTGCAAATTGGTCCTTGGAGGACCCTGAAGCTTGGAATGAAATTTCAGGATGTCCTGAGACTTTCATGAGTGACTGTCACATTTGATTCACTGACTTCAATTTACAGGTGAAGGAAGCAGCATCCAGGTATTTTTTTGTTTGATTTAGTGTCAGTCTATCAGTAGCTGATCTCAGTTGAATTACAATCGAACAGAAATGAGGATGTCTAGACAGGGTTTTGCATGGTTTAAGAACATACTTGCACTTCATTTGGTGCTGGTTTGTGCCTGGACCCACAAGGAAGGACAGGCACAAGCAGTTCTTTCCATCAGAAATGGCACTGGACCAGTTGTCCTCACATTACAGAACCCCCAGAGACTGAGCACCTCACCCCAGCACAGCCTGCTACAGCACCAACAACGGATGCAAGAAAGATGGCATGGAGCTGGAGAAGTGACACTGAACTGTGTCCCTTCTGTCTCTCTTGTTTAACAGGGGAGCTTCTGAGATGGGCTCCAGCAGTGCCTTATCACAAGAGGAAGGAGGCAGGGCCTAGAGAGCAAAGAAATAAATAACGTACACATTTAGAAGAGTATAATCAAACTCGCCTGCCAGTGGAGCATGCTAATTAGCTTAATGAGATTTCTTGGAATGAGAAAATATTACTTATTTCATTAACTGCATGACAATTGTGCTCCTAAATGAATCAAGAAATAAATCTGAGAATTAAGATGTAAAAATAAAGTGTTAATAAAATAACCTCTGCCAACAAACTGCTTTAATGTAGGAAATCGGGTTAGGTTTAATACCAGCTAATATTTTATGAAAGAAATGGCAGGAAGCATCTGGGATGTGACACGGCTTGGCCAAGTCGAGCTGTGAAGAGCTCTCCTCGCCATATACTGAGGGTCCCAACACTAAGGATCCCTTCTGTAGCATGGGACCACACCTGAACCTGGTCTCAATGATGGGAACAGCGCAGATGATGGCTCATGATGGGGCATCTCATGGCATTTCTGAGCTTGTGGTCATCAACAGCACCACTTTGCCACCACTGGGATGAGGATGTGAGCAAATGGCAAAGGATGGGGCTGTCTCAATGGACTTTGCCCTCTTGAACCTGCAAGGAAGGTCTGCAGTGGCCTTGGTGGAGCTATCAGTGACTGAGATGCTTTGGGTGATGCATGGAGATGGACTGGTTCACTCTGATGCTGGAGAGTAGAAAGTGTTGCTAGGTTTGAGAATTTGGCTGGTAGAATTTGATGAATAATAGGAAAATTATGCTGTGAATAATGGGCATATTGGATGAATAATCTCTTGGCAAATAATATCTGATCTGCTTGAGCTGCCAGCAAGGGACACGTGCAGCCTGCGTATGCTGTGGGAAGGCACTGGGTAGTCTGCAGCTTCAAATTTAAGCTTTGTTAAACAAAGCCAAACAAAGCCCATATGTTTTATGAATAGAAAAGGTTTTCATCCTATTTAAAACAAAAAACGAAAAACGAAAAAACAACAACAAAAAAAAGCATTGGTGTAATCGATGGTTGTGCTGAGCTGCTGGGTCAGGAATGGATTTAAAATGAAACCGTACAATCTGATTTCACTATAATGGGACTGAATAGAAAAAAAGCAAGCAAGGATGTGAGGACTTGCAATTTAATACTCCAGAAAGTGCAGAAAAAGTCGTGTTAGCAGAGCTCAGAGTCTCCCTCCACCTCCAACACAAGGGAACCAGTGATGGAAGTCCTCAGAGCATTTCTGTGCTTTGTAAGCATGGCATTGTGTTTGGGGGTGGGTTGAACTGATTTCTAGACCCAAGAGTATTCCAGGCATGATAATGGAATCACCATCAAAGTCCATTGGTTTTGTCCTCTAGCAGAGTCCAGAGAACTGGGAAAGTGCTTGCTGGTGTGCCAGCACAGAGCTGGAAATCAAACCTGTGATCCAGAGAAGAGCTCCAGAGCCTCGTGGACTTCCATGCTCCCTTTTTGCTGAGCCTGTCAGTGCTGGTGGCTTCAATTTCTCTGTTGCATATCGTATTCCTCAAATGATAGCGATGAGTTTCAGCCCATGCTGCATTTCCAATGAGCCACAATAGGAAATGTATACTTTGAAAATGATAGCCAGCAGCTGCAGTGTTTCTTTTGTCCCCTGAGATCCCTGTTTGTTTAATAAACTTGTAGTTTTCTGAACAGCACAGCCCATTGTGAAGGCAGTCTTAAAGGGAAAAATGCCTGTGAACAGAAATGATTAAATATCAGAGATTACAAAGCATCCTGAAACCCAAATGACAGAGCCACCTGATGAGAAATCCACAAAGAGAATGTAATTAAAATTGATGACAACAGGGAAAAATAAACATCTAAAAAGTCAGGATTAATCCTTCAGTCAGTAACGACCCTCACACTGACGGAGCTCTCTTTTCTCCTTCTGACACTGGCCCAATCCCTTCTCTGAAGACCCCTCCAAGCACGCAGACAAAGAATAAAGATCTGATTCAGCAGATTTCACAGCTGGATGGACCCAAATGCCCTCCGGCCACCAAGATCTCTTCATGTCTCTGGCCTCTCAGCTCCATGGCAGCAATCATTTTCTGTTTGAGTCAGTTCACAAACACTGCTGTGCTGGGTGCCTTTCCTCTGGCTTTCAGCTTCCACCTCACCAGACTTTGGAGCATGGAAATTATTGGCTGCACCTGCATCCAGACTGGCTGGATATCTTCACCAAGGGTTTAATTTGACCTCCTTCTTGCTGAATGCACCATGGCTGTCATATTGTGTGGGATTTTGTGTACCCACCACCTGAGCGTTCTGCATATCAGGCATGGGAGAGAAGATAGAAGTGGCACCAACTTACTGCTGGGCAGAGATATCCTATTGATAGGAGTGTCTCCAAGAGGGGCTTGTCTCCTGCTGTGTCCTGCTGTGTCATCTGGGTCACAAAGCAGCTGTGAGGCTGCTGTCAGAATGACCTCTCTCCAGGCAGTGACCTCCTGCTTCCTGGGCACTGGGACACAGGGGATCACGTCCCCTCCAGCCTGAACCTGCAGCACCCTGAACACCAGAGACCTGCAGTGTTCTGGGGCCAGGAGAGCTTGCAGGGCTGTTCAGCCTCTTGTAGTCAATAGCTGCACAGAGGAGCTTTGTGGGCTTCAGAGGACACAGAGCCTCTCCCTCACTATGCTGGTTCTGCTGCCATCCTCTGGTAGCTGCTTTTACGTGATGCACTCTTCCCTGGGACACGCCAGGCCAAGATCCCGATAAACAAGCACTGTACCCTCTCCAATGCACTGATTGGACGTTTCCTATCTTCCTTTTCTAGCAGAGAAACAACTCTGACAGGCCAGGCTCCAAAGACATCTGGAGCATAATTCCCACCAGGCCCTTGCTCTCTGTGCCTTCAGGGATCTGTCACCGACCACTCTGGTGAGGAACAGTGCTGAGAGGTGGTCAAGCTTCCTCTGAGACTGCCACAGGAGATGACTGTGGAGATGCACAAGACACCCTCTGGCCAAATCTACCTGGGACAGGGTGCCAACGCTCCATCTCATTTAGGGGTGATTTTATTTTGCATTTTGAAGTAAACAGCAAGGATTGGATTTCCTGTGTCTGATAAAATGGGATGACATCAGTTACAGACAAAGCAGTTATTCTGATGCCAAGCACATTCCACTTAAAAATTATGGGGTAGTCAGTGATAACCAGGCTGGTGCCAGATTTCCCTACCCATGTGAATAAATGCAATGTGACTCTGCTAAGAGTCACTGTTTTCTAAGTGTAGGGACAAGGTTGACTCAGTAGCAGGATTTTCATGGACTTCTTGTCCCAGAGCTTCCTCGTGGCATGGAACAGTGCCATGAATTTAGATCATTTTAGATATTTTGGAATATTCATTTCACAGAAATAGCCTCTGCGCTAAAAGATCAGAAAAGATTCTTTGTATTGGTGTCACTGAAGGCAGATCCACTTCCTAACCTGTAGCATCATCACATGATTCGGGAGCAAGGGATCATGGGAGATCTTCAGTCCGATTTCCTCTTCAGAACAAGGTCAGCTCTAAGAACAGCACAGTTTGCTCAGGACTTGTCCCACTCTGGTCCTGAAATCCTCCAAGGAGGGAAACCGCACGAACTCCCTGGGCTGCCACTCTCCCTCCTCTTAATGTCCTTAGGGTGGAAGAGTTTTCATTACATTTGTTCTCATCTCTTTTATCAGCAGCTTCCCATTCTCCCACAGCGTATGACTTTGAGGAACATTGCTCTTCTTGATGCACTGCGCCAAATGGTGGGAGCACCCCTCAGATTTGAACATGCAGATGCTTGATGAAAACGAGAGCAGATTTATTTGGAAGGCCTGTTAACCCAATGCTTTTCTTGTTTCTGTGGTGATCTGGAGGAGCACTGCTAAAGCTGGGGAGTAGAGACCTGAGGACATAGGAGGTGCTGTCACCACTGGTCCTGTTGTCACTGGGAGAGGAGCGCTGGTCACTGTGCAGCTCTGACTTGCCTCAGTGCAAAGCAGCCCGTATCTCTGACAGCACAGGGAAAAAAGACTCTTGACAAGCATATAATCCAATTAGCTTCTTGCTTTCACATCAATTCAGTTCTAGCTCATGAAATTGCTTGTCATTTATCCATCACTCCAAGAGACTCCAGAATCCAATTGCCTTTCTCGAAGCCAGAAATGAGACACTAACAACAGGACCCATTAGAGATGTCATTCAGTGCTTTCACTTCTACTCTCCCTGATAATAGATAAAGCTCTGTAGCAGATTACAGCTCTGGAAGAATTCAGAGCAGCTTATTCCTTCTCCCTGGAACCGATGCAAAGTCCCCCAAGACATGCAGAGGCAGACCCTACAAATGGCTGTGTCAAAGCAGGCCAGCACATCTCCAAAAATAAACCCAGCTGAAGCAGACCTGACTTCTCACAGTAATTACTTGCATCAACTGATTTTTTTTTCTTTTTTGATTAATTTATTTGATGATTTTCCCTTTTCTTTCCTGTTTACTAATTGCTTTCAGACAGATTGCAAAAATACCATGGTTATTTAGAAAAACAAAATGCCAGAAGGCCAGAAGCTTCCAAAGGGGACTTCATCTGTTCTCCAGTGTTAGAAAACAAGCACAGTGTATGGGAGAGAAACCTGGAGTGTGCACAGAGGTGTAGCAAGGCAAAGCAGTGGGAAGACCTTGTGGGCTGCATGCAGAAGGTTACCTGAAGGCAATGGAAGCTCCCTGCGTCCATGAAGACATATTTGCAAGAGAAATCAAACCATTTCCTGAGGGTCAGTGAATGTCAGTGGGATGCAAACGACCTTTAGTCACCAGTGGTCAGAGTTTCAGGTAATGACCTACAGCCTACTATCCACACAGACTTCTTGGCTTTGTCTTCCAGGACAGAGCTGCTCCAACTCCCAGTCTGAATGTCTTTCCCTTTCTCTTCCCTTGGCAAAGGGTTGTGATTAGTTCTGCTTGCATTAGCTAGGAGACATGGGGTCCAGCTTGATCTCCTACATCAACCTCCTGTCTAGAAGAGCAGGATCTGGCAGTTTTTTCCCTCTGTCTCTACCCCTGGAGTGCAAATGCTTGGAGTGCAAATGCTCATTTTTCCTGGGCTGTGACACCAACAGGAATTGAATGTGCATGAGAAGCCTGCCAGCAAGCAGGCACACATGGCTTTTATTCCTGTTCCTTATTCACTATGGCCATGGCTTAACAGTACAGGTATGGACAGCAGCGACATCTCCATCCCTGCCATCACTGCTCCTTGTCAATGCTAACACAACTGCTTGGGACGTTGTGCTGAAAACACCATGGATCCAAACCTTCTTACCTCTCTGGAGACTCACCAGGATTTCCAGCCTTTGCATCTCCAGCATTCACCCTTGTCTCCTTTTTGTGGCCACCAAAATGGGCCCCAGGGTGAGATGCTCTGGGGAGCAACACACACCTGTGTTACCCGGAGCATCCAGATACATGACTGTGCCCTCCATCTGCTGGCTAGCTTTGTGTTTCCTTACTGAATGCTCTCTGGCTGCTGAAGGAAATCCTGGGCTCTTTACCACCCGCAGAGCAGCACTCAGTGCTGTGCCCTGTGTGTGTTTACGGTATTAACTTGTGCACTCTTGTTTAGTTTTGGCAATAACACATCTTATGAGCATGAAGATTACGAGGGACGCAGTCATTCAAGAGCAGAAGCTTAAAAGTGTTATTAACTTTATAACTCCTTTTCAAAGAGATTGTTACTTTCTTTCTTCAGACTTTACCTGCACTTGCCATAGCACTAAAGCAAGTTACCTATTCTCTGATCCCACAGATACAACAGCATGTAAATCCTGTTTATAAACTGTAAATAGAGGCATAAGCCAGATTTGCATCAAGGCTTGGCTTAAATGTGAATTCTGGCCCTCATTACATGACCTATTATCTCCCTGACACCATGGCATTACATGCAAAACAGCAGAAGCTCTTGTAAAGGTCACCTTGGAGATGCAGGGCTGCATGTGTGCAGGATCTGAGCATCCCAAGCCCCTTCCTTCCTGCTGCGGAAAAGAATCTCCCTCCAGCACATTGTTAGTGATGTTTGTTGCTGCTAATTATATTTCAGTACTGTGTCTGTGGTGTCCGGGAGCTCTCTGTAGATGCTGGGTTGGATGCAGAACAAGACACCTCAAAGCATGGTTTCTCCTGTCTGTTTAACAGGAAGACAGGAAGATGGGATTTCTGATGGGAAAACTCACCAAGCACTTTTAAAGGAGTGTTTTGAGGTAGGATGCATTATTCACTACTTCCTTGCAGCAAGGAAGCTCCTATGTGCTTTAAGGCCGTCCTCTCTAGATACATAAACATACCTCATGATCAGCATCCAACAAAAGAGTTTTGGTTTTGAACCAGGGATGTCCTCCTCTAACAACAGACTGTTAGCACCTGCAGATAGGAAAGCATTCACATAAACTCTGCACTGAGTTTCTTCATAAATGAGAAAACAGCGTTCTGACCATGAGCAGCACATGAGTAAAGTAGGAGTTAGGCCTGGGGAAAAAAGCTCTGTGCAAATCCTCCTGTGCCTTTCAGAGGTTTTGTTTTGTGGATCAGACTGCATCTGGAAGCATGGCAGAAAAAGTGTAAGAAATGCCTATTTTGGAGGGAGCAGAAAGCATCTGCTGGCAGTCCGTGCAGGATGCACGAGGTACAGCTGGGGGACCATACACCCGATCTGATCTGAGATTACCGATCCGATCTGAGAGTGTCTCCTGACACTAAGAAGCACCCACAAAGATGGGCTGTTTGTCCTGCTCACTGCATGTGAGCCTGGATTTGCCAAGGGCAAAGAAAACCTGGGCTTCTGAGCACTCTATGACTGCAATACTCTCCACAGCCTGCAGAGCAAACCCAGATCACCATTTGGTCCTGGGAAAGCCCAGCTTTTAGCCCGCTAAAGTTACTAATGAGCTTCACTGGCTACAATCAGTGTGGGACCAGATGTGCCACTCCATCAGCCATGCTCCCTGGTAGTTGGCCTTGCTAACAGCAGGAGGCACTCTAGAATGATCTGCAATTGGGTGTAAATAGGCTCAAGAAGGCCGAGAATGAGGAAGAAGAAAGCCTCAAGATGAGCATTGTGCTCGTCTTGGTGGAGGATTCTGGATGACAAGAACTTGTCATCATCTCCCCTAGGGCTCCTTTGAGGACCTTGAAGGTTATAGGGAGGGTGAGTGTAACTGCAGAGAACAAGGGTAGATGCTAGGGAGATTTTGCAAAACAAGCTCACTATTTCAGTGGGAGACTTTCCTGTAAACATTAGATAGTTTGGACTGTTATATATTATTAAGACATCAGATTTACTACCAATAAACTCATTCCTCAATATCTAATATGTTTTTATTTCTGCTCATAATAATCTTTTGAATGTAACAGTGTAATTTAATATCCTTCCTGCAGACCTGAATGGATCATATCAAGGAGCTCTTTGAAGTCAGATGCCTTCCAGAACAGCTCTGCTGAGCAGGTAGGTTTTGCACCTGGAGTAATCCACAAGTTTTCTGCTTGCCAGAAGTGAACAAGATGTTATCCAGGTCAGTGAGCCTAAAGATGAAAGTAAGAGAGTGGAAGGCAGAAGTTAGTCTAGCCCAGAGAATGAAGTGTTTTCTATGTGAGCACAGGCAGGCAGCTGTGATGTGAGTCTGAAGGATCAGTCTAACTTGTGGGAAGGCCAGTACACCTTGGTTTTACCAGTCCGTTAAGGTAAAAATGAGGAGCACTGGTTCGAGTATTTGCTTTGCTGTTGATCCCCTGGATTACTCTGAGCAGCTGTCTCCATTTTTTCTTTTTGGCAGTGGCTACAAAGGCCATGGAAATGCAGAGAGTATCAAGACCGGGCAAATAGGATGCATATAGGATGCATATATGTTTGTGTGTGGAGGGGGCAAGGACAAGGGGTTTAAACTAAAAAGATGGGAGATTTAGATTAGATGTCAGGGGGCAATTTATCACTTAGAGGGCAGTGAGGCCCTGGCATGGCTGCCCAGAGAGCTATGGGTGCCCCATCTCTGGAGGTGCTCAAGGCCATGGATGGGCCCTGGGCAGCCTGAGCTGGAGGAGAGCAATGTGCCCATGACAGAGGGTTGGAACTAGATGATTTTTAAAGTCCCTTTCAACCCAAGGCATTCTATGATTCTATGACTTCAATATTTAATCATTGATTTGATGAAAACCACACCTTGCTTTAAGTCAGTGTAGTGCCAGAGGGTTCCTGAGTAGAAGTTAAATAATAATCCTCTACTGCTCTGGGGGTCTGGCCAGGTTTGCATGCATGGAGCTCTTCTCTCTGAGGCATCTCAGGGGAATTGCCTATGCCTTGAGACTGAAGCCCATGGATGGACTTGGGTAGCTGCCAAAGGCTCCTAGGTGAAATGGTGTTTAAGATGGGGTCTTCAGTCTCTGTGTCTGGAACAGGTAATCTGTAGCAGCCTGCAATTAAATCACACTTCCTACTGTATGAAAAAGGACAGAAGCCACTTACAGCTGAGGAGATTCAGGCTAGGAAAATTCATATTAGGAAAATCGGGAGTGTCGAGCAGCACTGCAAGAGGTCATGCAAAGAGGCTGTAAGGTCTGACTCTGGAGGTTTTCAAGATTCAGACAAATCCAGAGTGACCTGATCCATGCAATAGTCCTGTTTCAGGCCGGGGTCCCTTCCTACCAGCCTTTCTCAGTTTTGTCTTCCCAGTCAGATCTGGAGACTCCCTGGAAGCTCCAGACTGATGGATAGAGATGCAAAGTTGCACTGCACTTTGAAGAACACATATTTCAAGGTGACACTGGACTCCAAGAGAGTTTGTGTTGTAACTCTGATTTAATCCTGAGGCTGCCTTCAGCCCAAGCAGCAGTGCAGATCCACCAGTACCTCTGTCTGCTGTCCAAAAGACACAGCGGTGATAATCAGCAGCTGGCAAAATGTCTGTTGTTTTACCAACCAATTAATTCCAGGTTTTGCAATGAGTCAAAATGGAAGCAGAAGAAGAGAGTTGAAGATTAGTGGGAAACATATTTCTACAGTCATTGTTCTTTCTAACTAATCAGGTACAATTTGCAGCCTTTCCCAACCTCATCTCATGCCTTTGAATTGGATGCAGACTGATTTCAAAACATGCCCTATCCATGCTCACATCAGCATGTACACGAGTGGGTGCCAATGATTAGGAATGACAGGAGCTGTGTTATTCAGCCAGGCATCATATGCATCTTCAAGAAGGATATAGGGAACTACAGGTCTTTCGACCTCACCTTGGTCCTTGGAAAGGTAATGGAGCAAATCCTTCCTGAGATCTCTGGGGAGAGCCAATAGGGACTGACCAAGGGCAATATAAATATGTGTGCCACAGTAAGAATTATCTGCAATACTTTCCAAAGTTCTTTATTTGGAGGTGAAGAAGTGAAGTGTGCTTCCATTAGTAGTTGGAAATCTCTTCTTTAGCCTTCTGAGTCTTTGCTGGTAACATGAACTTAATTCTAAAGAGCAGTGCGTTCTGGAGGGTCAGAACTCAAGGTGAATGGGAACCTTTGGATACTCAGAAAGAAAACAGAACGGCTTTAACAGCCACTGTTCATCTGTATGATTTTTACTACTCAAAACAAGCCTATCTGTGGTGGAAAATAAATGTTCTTATTTATATTCTAATCCTTGGAAATCACAAAAGAAGCAGTCAAAGCCTTGTGGAGGAAGAATGGTAAAACCAGTGCATGGCTGATAGGAACAGCAAGTTGCTACAGATGGCAGAAAGACACTTTGAGATGCTTTGGAGTCGAGGCATTATTTATAGAGAAACTGAAAATGATTATAACTGGCACGGTATGAGAAAGGCACTGCCTAGGAGATTTTCTGCAGCCTTAATCCAAAGGGCACCAACAGGAATGGAGAAAGAGCAGAGGTCTGAAAGAGCGAAAATTTGAACTGATTGCTTTGATCTGGAAGTTTCATCATTAAATCTTAGATGAAGAGGATGAAGAGGATGGGGCTTGACCTACTACATACTTGTAAGGAGCACCTGAAAAAGGAGCAGGCACCTGATTGCAAAGAGTGGATCTGAGGCTGTTGGTGTCCTCCCAGGAGCAGGACACACTGGACTGGATCCCCAGCTCTTTACCTCAAGAAAAGGCAAAATAACAAGAAGCCAGAATGTCCATTGATGTGGCAGATTCTCCTTCTTTCTCCAACTTGAAGCGAAAAGCATTTGTCTTGAAAAGAAAATAATTATTAAAAAGAGAAATTCACAGGTTGGTGAAATTAAGGGTATTTCCTGTTCCACGAGAAAAGGGAAGAGGCCTGGGTTTTAAGTCCAGTATTCTGCACCGAGTTCACTTGTGACTCCCATCATGCCCCAGTCACCCCAGCAGGGCCCACCTCCAGTGCCACCAGTGCCACCAGTCCACATGTGTGCATGGAGGCCTCATGGTGATAGGAGACCTGAGGAGCCAGGTGCCATCACCATACCCTCGTGGTTTTCCTGATAGGTCTCTCTAAGGGAAGTGTGCATGGGGTTTATATAGAGGTGGAGCTGCCTGAGGAGATTCTGTTTCATTTTAGTTTTGGCTGTGGAAAAAAAAATCCTGACATTAATTCATTGAGGTTTGCAAAATACTTTGAGTTAATGTGACAAGGGCCCCTATAATAGTGCTTAGAATTCATTTATTCAATTATTAATTACTACTATCAATAATTCAAACATTCTATTATTAATTGTTGTTATTACTCTTGCTCAGAGTTCACAGAGCAGCTCCTGGCCTGTCTATAAGCAATGTGTCTTGGGTTTCTTCTTCCGAAATTGTTATGCTTTGGCCAATGGCTTGCACATACTGGCACACGTGACCTTCACATTTCTGTGTCTTTCCAATAACTAAAGCCCAAGCAAGAACCACTGGTCTTCTTTTTGCACCTACTTGGATGGATGAGCTGAGCTCTGAAGATCTTTCACCTTCTGGAAGAGGGACTCAGTTGTTACGAAGCAAACCTGTTTCATCAGCTTTGCAAACGAAACTTTAGAGCTTCATTCACTGTGAAGCAGCAAACTGTTTATTGCAAATATTTAAGAGGTTGAAGGATGTCCAGGAATGCATGTAACACTGGGAATTTGAATGTGGACATGTCTGGTGGATAGAACGCATCTGAAAGGAGTGTTTTGTTAAGCCCTCTCTGCCACAGCTTTTTTTTTTCTTCATGTTCTGATTCAAGCAGAGCTTGTTTTCTTTGCACGTGTGCTTTGGACTGTAGTAAAGGCTGCACAGCCTGTGGTCAAGTCTGTTCACAGAGACCTCAAGACCTGCACCTTGCACAGATAAAGCCATCCCAGCACTCAGTGCTGAGCAGACAGCTGCCAATTCTCCTGCATTTTTGAACAACGAGACAGAACCCACACTACAAAGCCTGGCAACAGGAAATGAGTCAGTCTAAAAATGAATATTGTTTGCAAGCAGAAGTAAAATTCAGCATTAACCCCTCTTGAAGTGGTCTTTAAAGTCGGTAGAGACAGATAACCCTCCTAGGGTGTGATTTCTTTGATGCAGACAGTTGCTCCCTGGGAAGCTGTTTCCTCCTGTTGCCTACAAAGGGTCTCCAGGGCAGTTGCCTAGATGTGATGCTGGTGGTACATCTCTGGTCTCACCATCTCTGGTAGTGCTCTGAGTACACAGTGCTGCCCGCAGAAGCTCTCTGACAGAGGGATTTTGGTTGCCACGAGTGGCAGCAAACAGCTCAACATGAAACAGAAACTGCCAGGAGACGATACCAAATCAATTTCAGCAAAGACTGACTGAGGCCGGAAGTGGAGCCATTCAACAGTTCAACACAGTGAGATTCTGCCCACGTGGGTGCAGCCCCCCCGGTATGTCCCACCATGTGCACAGTTCTGAGTGCATGGACCAACTCCTCCTCTCGTTGGCATCACGCTCAGTTGTTGCTGCTCCAAAGCTCTTCAGATAGGGGCTGCCTCCATCCTCATCCTACAAAGCATACAAGGCTTCCTTGTTGATGTAGGCATATCAAAGAGCTTCTCTTGCTAAAGCACCACTGGTTTTAACCATTTCTTCCTAAGCATAGATTCCTAAAAAGGAGATGACTTGTCCTAAAGTAATGTAGCTCTTCTCTCTGAAACAGAAAGAATCCTTCATCCAGCCTAACATGCCCGTCTTGGTTTGGGATGAGTAATTTCTGGATGTGATCACAGAAACAGAACTCTGCAGCAGAGAAAAGCAACAAGTGCAAATCCAGTTCTTCCAACACCACGGATGTTTCTACTCAATTTCGTGCATGTTTGGCATGGAAAGCTGAACTACAACCACAGAGTAAATGATCCATCACCAGGGTCAGAAAATTGGCTCTGGTTCCCATATTGGTTCTGGGGATGGTGACTGAGAGCAGAACAGGAGACAGAACCCAGAGGTGCTCCTTGGAAAAGCCCGGTTCAGTGTGTGAGAGTGGAATGGTGCTCTGCAGAAACACAGGTTTCTATTTGTTTGTAGGACTGGGCACTTGATGAGCAGATCAATGAGAGTGAGGTGAGAGCTGGGCTTGTTGGAAGAGCAGAGGTAGGTGTGAGTGTCACCAGAACTGTAACTCCAGAGGTAACAAAGATGGTGATCATCACCTGTGGGAAATAAAATACATCGAAAAGGTAACAAAAGGTGGCTCAAAATCCTGGGACAAAAATCCAGCCTTCCTGGACAGGGAGATTTGGGTAGGGCTTAGGTTTTGACTTTCATGGATGGATGCAGGATGAGAATGTCCCATGGCACACTTGTGCCGCACATGCTGCATACAGCTTCTCAGCCTGTTCTCTACCATGTTGTGACTTCAGATCTGTCAGTTTGCGTGCTGTAGGGGCCTCAAGGCCAGCATAGACCAGCCTTTGCCAAATGCACTCAGGCCCTCATCAGTAGAAGCCAAAAGTACTCCCTGTTATGCAAGAAGCTACTAGCATCTCCGAAGGCACAGGCTGACGTGTCCTGCAGGGCCCATGATGCTTAGCAAAATCTTATTTGCAGGGAAATAACCCTCGTGTGGAAATGCATTTTCTCACATATCATTTACTCTGTTTTCCTCTTGCAGTGTGAGATTTTCCTTCACACGGTGACAGAAGTGAAGATACACAGGAGAGCTACCCTCTCCTCTATCAGTAATACTCTGTACAAGCAAGCCTCGCTTGAAACTGTGTAGGGGAAGTTTGACAGCTCCCAGTGATGATCTGAAAGTAAGGTTATGACAAATCAGGGGTTTCACTCAGCGGCACCCTTTGCTCACTTCCAGTCACTGTAACAGGTTTTCTCTGTCTCTTATTCTGGTGCTTGATACTTTCTCATCCCTATAGCATCTCTGTGCCATCCATTAACACGTTATGTCCCATCATTAAGATCTATCACAAATGGAACTGGCCTTGTGTTGACCCCAGCAGTAACTCCGGTGAGACTGCAGTCCCTACAATGGTGCTGGAAGAAAATGTTTCCATAGGCTGCAGTGTACTTTGGTTTTCTCTTGTTAAAAACATCATAGAATGTTTCCCTTTCTTTGGAGGGGGAGGGATTTGGAGAGCTTTGACACGACTCAGTCCAGAGTAAAGTAGTGCATACCTGGAATGACAGATTGCTAAAGGGATACTCTTGCTGGTGGCTCCCATTCTCTCCTCTTGAGAGAATTGGCAGTTTAATTACACTGCATTTCCCAAGATGCAATCAGTTTGCACTAAAGCAAAGACTCTGAGCATCACGGGAATCACAAGGCTGTTGGAATGTTGTGTCCCACCCAATGATGGATCTGACCACATAGAATGGCCTGTGCCTCATATGTTCAAAGTACAGCTCCCAGAAAATATTTAGCCAGAATGGTAAATAAATCCCAGGTCAGATTTGGAATGAGAGATTTGATCATGGTGACAACGTAAAACAGTCCTTTCTGCCCCGGGAGTGTGAAAGTGTTTCATATTGACTGCAAACCATGAGGTACAATGAGCTGTGGTTGTTCAACTGAAATATTTTGGAGTGGTTTGTTCTGTGAACAGATAGTGGGACCTTTTCTCCTATAGAATTAAAGCGCCTCTAAACGAGACACAGGCAGAAAATTGTATCTGTGTTCACCTTTTGTGATCAGTGTCTTCCCCAAGAAGACTTCCCAATGGTACTTGGCTTGCATCACTGCCTTTGGGAAGTAAGAGGATGGTGCATGAGAACATGAGAGCAGCAGAGACTCAAGTTCAGGATTTCAGCTGGTCACAAGCTGAAATCTAGTGATACGGGCACTTTCCTTCAGCATTTTTTGTTTCTTCCTCAGGACTTGTCTAATTAAACTGCACAGATTGTACTAGCAGCTGATGGCAGGATGCTAGGTTGTCTGTAGCCTAATGAGGATCTGCTTTTAGATGGGTAAATATAAACCTGTAATAAGCTCTCCTCTATACAGACAATAGCTCATGCTCTTGACATGACCTACTCAGATATTTACAAGTATTCAGTATCCCAGTTGCCATCAGCAAGAAGTGAAACACACAGTTGTTTGTGAAGAGGGAGGGAGCTCGTCCCTTTTATGATCACAGAATAGTGATCATAATAGTTGGTGATTTCAGCAGCAGATGCTAATTGCTAGTGATGTAGACTCGGACAAACATGAACAGCAACACCTATGTGCATATGGAGTAATTAAACAAGTATTTCTGTCACTGAAACTATATTTTCATCATAAAACCTGAGTCAGGCCCATTGTGTTAAAGGTAATTACTCTCCGAGCTGCTCAGTAACATCAAATACAATTTCACACTGCCTCGCAAGGACATGCTATTAACGGCTGTATTACAGGCATTTGTCAGAATTGCTGGAGGAGTTGCAGGGTTTTTACAGCAACACAGGGATGCTGCTGCTACTGCATGGGCTCTCGGGGAACATCCGAAAGCGCTGAACGGCGAAGGCTCGGCTGACCAGTGCACAGATGTCAAAGCTGTTTCCCAACATTAATGAGCTCCACAAATCTTCACTGCACGCTGCTTGTGTTATTTTTTAAATTAACGTATTTGCTCGCAGGATCTGTTCAGGGCTGGTGAGCAGCTCACCCCGACCCCCACCCTGCTTAACGGTGGTGGTGTTGAGCACAACTGACAGCTGCTCGCTACTGCCACAGGCAAGAAACTGAGCATTTGGGGTAACCTCACAGCACGCAGCCTCTGCAAGGCTCAGGAGGGTTCTCAGGATGGTGTCTGCCTTGTGTGAGGTCCTTCATCCAGGGCTGTGGGCTCAGTGTGTCCCTGGCCATGAAGGGGTTAATGCTGGCTGTCTCCCCTCCTTGAAGCTCATGCTGAGGCCATGGGAGGCTCCAGCACAGCAGTGGGTGCAGGAGTGGTTGGCAGTGCTGCTCTCATCTCCATGTCCTCTATCTTTGGCTTTCTTTGAATTTCCAGTCTTTGCTACACACTCAGTAGCCTGCACCGTGCTAACCCAACTCTCTTTAAAGACATTGCCAGGGCAGAAGCTGGAGAAGCTGTTCCAAGAGAGGTTTGCAGAGGGAAGGTCTGGTAGAAAGAGGTTCCTCTGAGATGGGGTCCATCCTTCTCCCGCCCACTGCCCACCTTCAGTGTGCCCTATCCAACAGGGGAGGCTGGTGTGGTGGGTTTGCTCTGCTGGTAATTCCTGCTGAGAAACTGGACATGTGATGTACCAGATGAGGGGATCTCTTAAGGGGGAAATAGCATGGAATAAGTAACAAGAACTATATTTTCAAGAATAAATGAGACTGTGGAGTCAAGGTTATTTGCAGAAGCACCCATCACAAAACGAATAGTTATAAATCGTTGTATGGAATCCTGTGGGATACCTGTATTAGCAGCAGCCTCTCCCTTTGCCTCTACTCACGTGGTTCAGCTTGTGGCTGCTGGGCCTCCTCTGTCCCTCTGCTCAGGCAGAAGGAAAGATCAAGCATGATGTCTTGGTTTAGCAAGAAGTGAGAGACACTTGGGATCTCACTTGAGTCTTCAGCTCCATGTTTATTCCTGACCATGTTGACATCTTAGGTTTTCATATGACCATGGTGCTTTTAAACAAACTTTTATTTCCCCTTCCCTCCCCTTCTATATATGTATATATACACATATATATTTTTTAGGTGTAGAACTGAGTTTCAGAGTGTTGGCTTACAGATACAAGCATGGGGGTTGTAGATGCTGTCTCAGGAAGATCTAACCTCTATATTTTGGAGCAGATGAACTGTCCTTTTAGTGGCAGCCTCCCAAGTCCTGCTGATTGCAGATTTATTTCTAGGCTGCTGGGAACGAGGATTTAATCAGATGTGACAACAGAGCTTGGAAGCTGACTTCTTTCTGAACATTCCTGAATTTCTTCCCCTGGCCCTGGTGTTCATGCAGTCAGGTATTACTGGAGCTGCCTTCTGCTGGGAATGCATCTCCTTGGACTCACCATTATCTCCATTTTCCAGTGTAACTTTTCTTTCCTGGTAAGACCCCTTAGCTCCCTGCTGCACTACTTCAAGCAGGTCCCACGAGCAGCAGACTCGCTTTGAGGCTCATACAAATGGAGACTTGCATTTCCAACCGAGGTACTCAAAAGGGGAAACTGAAGAATTATTTCTCCAGAAACTCCTCTGAGCTCAGATGCATTCAGGTAGAGATTTTGTTAGATTACAGTTCTGGTTCTGAGTTCCAGATTTGACAGTCCATCACCACCACAAAGAAACTGTAGGGAAGTCTGTCACTACACACAGAGGTTCTGGGGCTTCTCCCAGAACCAAGGGAGCATCTCATCCATGAGACGTCAATGAGCAACAGGCACAATTATTCTGTGGTCAAAACCAGACTGTTTAAGTAGCTTTTCATGGCATTGGTACCATGTGTAGCACTGCTTAGCAGATAATCATAGAATCACCAAGGTTGGAAAACACCTCCAGGATCATCCAGCCCAGCCATGCACCTACCACCAATATTTCCCCATTAAACCATGCCCCTTAAAGCTGTTGTGTTGGTTCTCTCTCCCCTGCAGTGGCTCACAGTGCCCACAGATCCCCCAGATCACACCAAAGTCAGGGCCCTGCATCTCTTCCTGAAATTGCAGAAAGCTCTCTGGAAATTCGTGTAAAACTTTCTCCTTCCTCTCTTGTGAATGAAACATTTTTAATTAATGCACTGTATCAAAGGCTGTAGGACTTCATAAGCCAATGCAAATCTTGTGTTTGTACAGTAGTTTGAGAAGACATATTACAAAGAACCAGCCTTTAGGAAAAAAAAAGCAGTGAATAATACTCTCACGGTTTGAGTTCAGTGCACAGATGTCTACTCAGTAATGGATTTCTGGCAGTCAAATATTTTCTTTAATGCTATAAGACAGCTTGGTGGTATTTGATCATGATTAGCCAAAGCATCCTAGAGTGTTTTGGGGTGTAATAAGATGGTAAGTATCCTAGCAATTTGTTCTATAAATTGTCCCGTGAAGTAAATACCCCTGTGTACGAAATACAGCTCATTGCCAAGATTTCATTTCACAAACATGTCTGAAGCATCTGGGGCAGTCTACGTCTTCTACCCTAAATGCTTAACACCGTGTGTGCTTCCTCTGCCCTTGCTGGCAAAGTATTGATCAGCTGGCCTTCAGAAGTTCACCAAATCATCAGAGTAAGGCTGGTTTGTCTGACGGCGTGCCAGGAGAGATCCAGTCAGCCTGCTACAGATACCACTTATACAGAACCAGTGATAAGTATTCACTGCACCACCTACATGCCTATGATAGTTAAAAGCCTCCCATCTGAATTGTTCATCTCCTGCCTTCCTCTTCTTTAAAGGGAGCTGAGAAAGAACAGATCAGATCCAAACAGGTAATTGTGAGCTACCTGAAGTTATGTCACAGGGATACTGCCCATCCCAACAGAACTGCACACAGGTCTAGGCTCTGGTGGCTCCATGTAAATATGCTGAGGTTCATCCACCCTTTGAAGGATGCAAAACCAAAGCCACAGCTCTCCAAGTCAGACTGCACATGGATGCTCTCTCCTGCTGTAATTCAGAGAAATCTCTCTGCCTTGAGCTTGTGAAGAACCTCCTCACACACTGCTGGGCTGAGCATTGTTGGAACATTCTGGAAAGGTCCAGTCCTCGTCCAGACGTCTTCCAGGCCGGGTTCTGTACTGTCTCATGGTGCACCTTGAGAAGTCCCAGAAAGCTCAGCAGCTGTTCTGCCTTGGGGGAGCAGGAGTGGGGCAGGTCAGGCTGCTGAGGAAAGCTGGCTTCTGCTTGGACAGGGGCTCTCACCTGGTAGACTGCACGCAGTGGGTGACTCCACCTTCAGTTTGGCCCCAGTAAAAAGCTCATTTCCAAAAGCAAGGTCCTTTGTGATTTTCAGCTGGAGCCAGGCTGAGATCCCACCTCCACCTCCATTGGCCAGTGGTTGCACCTGCAGCCTTGTTCCTGTAAATAGCTGCTGGTGGAGAGAACTGAGACATGCCAGGAGAACAGGGAATGAAGGAAATGTTTTCTGTCTGTTTTCTGCTTCATAAATGTTTCTCCATGTTGGCCATGGAAAGCTTCGATCCTGCCTTGTGCTGAGAGCCAGAGGTGTGTCTGGCTTTCTGCTCCAGTGCTGTGCGAGCTTCCAGAGTGAGAAGGACAAATCCAGAAAAAGAACTCAACAATGCTTTACGTAAGAACAAGAAACAGAGAGGGCAGAGTCAGGCTATGGATGCCTCCTGTGTGCTACAACGCGTGATTCAGAGCAGTGGAAGTGCACAGCACCTCCCAGGGTCTGTCTCAATGGAAAGGTGTGATGCTACAGGCAGGATATCTCCAGCTGCTGTAACTCCTGCTCTAGAAGTGTGCATGGATAAGAAAATGTGGTTGCATAGTTTCCAGGGTTGCTCTTACAGAGCTGTAGAAGAACAGGTGGAAAGGGACCCCTGGAACACTCTAGTCCCCTTGCAGAGCAGGACAGCCTCCAAGATCAGATCACCTTTGTCTAGCAGATCCCAAACACCTCTGAGGATGCTCCATGCCCTCCCTGAGTGACCTGTTTCAGGGCTGCGCTACACTGAAGATTTTCCATATTAAAAAGAGAGGACGCAGAGGAGAAGTATTGGTGCACAGAGGGGTTGTAGATGTTGATTAAATCAGTAGACAAAATCATTTGCCCGATCCTGCTGTTGCTTATCTGTTGCCAGATGTTCCCCGTAGCTGTGAAACTAGAAGCTCATTTGCTAAGCTTCTAGCATGCCCCAGTCAGACTTTACCCAAACCTTCAAAGTGTGCTGTTCCTCTGGGTGTTTGGTACTGCACAGAGCTGCCTTGGAGGGCATATCATTATTCTCATCCCTAGTTCTCCATCAGAGCAAATGCAGCATAGGACGGCTTCCTAATCTGAGTTTGAGACGAAGGAACTCACTGTGTATTTAATGTCCTAGATTTAATTATTCAGATTTCTCTGCACCTTTTTGACTCTTTATAATATTGTCATTTATATTTATGAGATTACAGAGAGATTTAATGTGTTATAAACTTCCCAAATCCTCAGAGGGACAAAAAAAGAACCAGAACACCTTTATTTTGAGTTCATGAGCAAAGACAAATTTCTCTTCTAGTGGATTTACCCATGGAGAGAAGATATTCACGAGGATCTATCGGTCTTCAGACCAGTTGCAGCCAACCAGTTGGGAGGCTAAGAGCAGCATGGTGTTTCAATACAGCAGAACATCCCTGGGTCATGGTTAGAGCACATGGTTTTCATGGAGAGGCTGAGTTTATCCGTACAAATTAACCTGCTGGCATTAAACCTAGATGCAGAGTTCTCTCTCTTGGATGCAATTCTGGGAAAGCCACAGGTGGCAGCTGCCTCCTGATGTGGCAGCTGTTTGTTCAGAGTAATAACATACATTCCTACTAATTGCATGATGTTTGATATGCAGATACCGCTCCCTGCCTCACTTGCCTGCAGAAACTCCTACACTTCTTCTTTACCATAGCTCTGCAAACGAAGCTTCCCAGGTCTGTCACGTGAGTGGCAATAATTAGAGAAGGGAAAAAAAATGCTTTGCTAGTGAAGGTCTGAAAGAAAGCACCACAGTGCAGTGCAGAGCAAGCCACTTCTGAGTGCCTTCTTGGGAGCAATGAGTAAGGGAGCAATGATTCTCCATGTCATCTGGGAGTATTTCTTCCTTCTCTCTCCATCCGCACATGGAAAACCCTACTAGCACCTGTAGTAGTCTCACACAACAGGCAACTTTGCCAAACTGGCGGCTATATTTTGCTCACACTCAAAGATGATTTGCAGCCAAAAAAAAGTTAAGACGCAAGAGCAAGAAAACTGTGTCAGTGGTGTTTGGCTGTATCCCAAGCCCAGTAACACAGCAGGCGTGGGAGCTCCCTCGGATGTTTTTGCTTGACGAACGCCCACTTGAAATGGCTGATGAATTTCAATATTTGGACAGATGGCTGAATTCCCAAATCTGATTTTAAAATACACATTGAGTCTCCTCAGAAATGGCACTTTCCTTCTTTGGAGGTTGCTATTCACTTGGAAAATACAGTCTTCCATTCTTATGGTTTCAATAACCACAACTGGTAACCTCTTCTCAATACAAAGTGTGCTACAGCTATGATCATTTCCTTGCTCGTTGTCTCTGCCCACGATGTTTGGAAGGGATGTGCTGAGTATCATTGTGTATACAATAAACAAATTCTTTCTGCAGTTAAGAAGGGCTCTGATATTACCAAATAACCATAACCATAAAGCACATCCAGGCTATCCTCTTGCCTCCATCTGCAGTGCCAGAATGAAAACCATAGTGGTCATAATGATAAAAGGGAAGTGAGAAAAACAGAACCGTAACATGGCAGTCTTAGTTATAATAATTTAATTTTCCTCCAGGTCGGTGTCACTGCTCTGAAAATACTCCACGTGGGTCAGGAGAAGAGAAACTCCCATGTCTGAAAGTCTTCATTTTGTCACTAAAAAAAAAAAAAAAAGAGGTGTAACACCCAGTATAAACCTACGTTAAGGTAGGAAAAGACATCCATGCTGGTATCCATGCTGGTCAAGGTCCTGTCTCCATTGTCTGGGTCCTGCCAGCCCAGAAGCGACTCTTGCCAATAGACAGGCTAAAATCATTTCTGATTAATTCAGGGAGAAAACGAGGATGTTTAAGTATGCTCAATGGTGACCAGCAGTAAAACACCTGTAAAGTCACAGAAAAGCAAGAAAGAGAGAGAATCCTATGGGAAGGTAGGAACTCTTCTGAATTTTTTTGCATCACAGCGAGGGCCTGGCTGAAAACGTGTTTCCAAGGGAGGTGAACAAGCTTTCCTGTTGGGGCTTGGCAAGGCATAACCCCAAATCCTATGATGGATGTGAAATTGCATCTGCTGGAAAGCTGTTGGCATTGGCTGTCCCTCCCACCAGACGAAGGTCAATAAAAAGAGAAGGAAAACAAACTTTTATTATGACCACTGTTATTTCAGTAGCAACGGTGCTCTCTAGCTCCGTCTGTACAGAAAATGTCACTGGCTGCTCAGTGCCTGCAGGAGCCATCTGGAGGTGGGAAGCCCTGAGTGAAGTGAGATGCACCGTGTTTGTCCCTGGGCTCAGTGCCACAGTGCCACATATCCCTGTGGCATTACCAGCCGGGGGGCATGGGTCATCAAGGCCATCCCTTCCAATGAGAACTGCCTGTGTTCATCAGGCTGCCCGTGCTTTAGACTCATCTATGGCCATGCAAATAAAACTTTTGTCCCAGCAATCAAACCAAGGTTTTTTCCGTGACAATGATTTATGAACAGCTCTCTTCTTTCAAGCTTTGGTGTTAATTAATTGCTTCTGGAGTACTCGGATAAAAAGCATATTTACTTATGCAGTACTCACAAACTAAATATTTTGTGCTTTTCACAAACATTCCTAATGTGTGCCCACAGAACAATAGATCAGCCAAATGAAACAGCTGCAGAAGAGACAGATCATACATACTTCTGAAGTAGTCAATTATTTAAATTAATTAATGAGTAATGACTATGTATGCTTTTTGCATATAATTTGACTATTACAATGCCAGAATGTTCAACTATTACTCCTTCAGCAGGGACAGATTGCATGCAGCTATGAAACAACATCCCTGCTGACTTTGTTCTGCATTACACTGTTGAATTCCCATTTTTTAGGAATTAAGATGATCTAATGCTGAAATATGTTGTCCCTGTGTATTTATAATGGTGGATTTCCTAGGTTGCTGTGCACACTACTGGGGGACCACTAATGACTAGCTACTGCACTTTTCAGAGCTCTTACTTTCAGAGATAACCACGGCATGAGTGTTTTGGAGATTAAACACCCCAAGGATTGTTTCCAGTCCTGACTTTGGTGGAAGATGGCTAGTAGCTGTACTGCTGAACTCCATAAAAAAAAAAAGAAGTGGAATTAAAAAAACGCTAGAGGGAAGTGCTCCCTGGTCCATCTAACCTCTGAGCCATTCCTGGTTAACAGAGCTCGGAGCTGCACCATGAAACGTGCACTGATCAGACACTGTGGGCTGCCCTGCCCTGAGTTTGCTTCTCAGTCTGGATGTAGACACAAGCTCTCCATGATGGGCTGTTGCCATTGGTTTTTAGCCCATGGAAGCACACCAAGAAGCTCCACCAAATCAGAAGAGAAACGGCATGCTGGAGGGATGTGAGGAAGCTCCCTAAGCTTTAGCTTTGCTAAATATCATTCTGGTTTAAAATGTTTAAGAAGCAAAACTGTACCTGTAGGAACCTCCAGACAGCTTTACAGAGGGTTGGGGAGCAGCGAGACCAGACAAAAGCCACTTCTGTAAGCACACATGCCCTACCTTGACACTGGAGATTCATTCAAGAGCAAAACATGGTACTAAATATCAAGGACTCAGAATTTTTCACAGGGGCAGGCAGGGAGGGTGGCATAACCTTTCAGATCCTCAGTAATAACTTATCTTCTCCACCCTGGCAGGCAGGGAGGAATGTTATAAATGATGCAGGTGCCATGGAGACCTGATAGTGTGAGAGGAATGAATCCGATTGCAAAAGCATGCAGAAAGTATCTTCCTGAACTGAAGTGGGGCATTAACCCCTCTGAGGCCTGAGCTGAGGTTGAGAATTGCACATAAAGGGTGCCCACGTATTTGGCTACGCTCCTGAGGCTACAGGACTTCTGAAAGAAAGCCCCTTGCCTTGTATATAGAGAACACGATGAAGACTTGGAGGATGGAGTGGTCCATTGCTATTCTCAGCCCTGGGTGCAGGCTGAGTACCACTTGAAGCCTTGGCAGTTCCTGGGGTGCCCCATGGTCTCTCTGCCATGACTCCGTAGATTCATCTCTCTCTGTTTGTTCCAAGAAGTTGGCTATGGTCAAGCCCTGGGGCAGTTTTGGGCAAAATCATATCTTTCACTGAAAATAAAGGATTTTCTGGAGGTTGAGATGGAGCCACTCTACCAAGAAAAGCAGCAGTGACAGAGATCCCCAACTCCTTCATGGAGGAGAATTCGTAGCCATATGAATTGTAGCAGCCACTGAGAGCAGGTACAGAGATCTTCCTGGTAGACAGATGCCCACATCCATTGTCTGTGAGCTGCAAGCCTGATCTCCCTTGGACACCAAGGTGAGTGAGAAGCTCAGTGGCTACTGGATGGCTTCTAGGCAGCAATCAGTAAGAACAAAAAGAAGAACCCACCAGGTACACCTCAGTGTCCTGACTGAGGATTACAAGAAATAGAAGCCAATGTAGTTTGATGGTTGTGTTGGTGGTGGGTTGATGGTTGGACTTGATGGTCTTGGAGGTCTTCTCCAGCTTCAGTGATTCTGTGGGTTGGCATGGTGGTGATGGATTGCTGGCTGAACTTGATGGTCTTGGAGGTCTTTTCCAAACTTAATAACTGTATGATTTGGAAGAGTATTTCTGTAGAGCATGTAGGCAACCATGTCTGTGTGGCATTACCCTGCTGAGAAGAGATCTAGTAAGATACTAAAAGGTTAAATTTTGAAGTGAAATCCTATAATAAATAAAATAGAACTGAAGCTGCATGACTGCAGGAAGAGCTATGGATTAGCATAGCTTGAAATGAAATGCCAGTCTATGTGTGGGTATGGGGAGTGGGTTATGCACAGCATGCCTGGCAAATACTTTGGATCGTGAAAGCAGTTATAAGAGAAAAGGCTTATGGAGAGCCTTAAAGACTCAGTAAATCTCTTCCAGCAAGACATGCACGGTATGCTGAATCCAGGATATGTCTAATTTATCTCTATGCTTTCAAGGCTGAAAGGAAGATGTAGTCCTGCTAAGACTTGGCACAAGTGTTAACTCTGAGTGTACATTTCTGTGAGGAAGAGCCTCAGCCTGGCAGCCCATCAGGCTTAGGCCACAGTAATGGTGCTGATGAAAGCCCTTTCCTAACAAGTCATTACAGCATCAGCACAGGGGCTTTTGGCTGTAGAAGCAGTCACTGGGCATGCTCCAAAGCAGCTAGCACGTGCTGGTACCCCCAGCACAGCACTTTGTAATCACATCTTCAGCAGCATCCTCTGCCACAACCCCATCAATGACCTTGAGCAGATACCTGTGCAGCAGGGAGAAGAGTGTGGACAGAGCCCCAGAGAGCCCTTCCTAAAGGGGTCTCCCAATGGGCACCGCAGTGTCCTGGTGGGATTAGTGCTCTGGTAACCAGAACTTCTGCTACTGAAAAGGAGACCTTTATTGTACGTCCCTATAAACTCACATATTTTATTTTGCTTATGCGATGAACCAGGAGCTGAAACAAAATCTGTAACTCTCACTCTGAGAAGGAGAAATAACTCATTAGAGCTGATTAGAGCTCATGAAGTTTAAGGAGTTTAAGGTAAGTCATTAGAGTGAGATCATTTTTGTTTGCAGCTTGCACCTCTACAAACCCCCACTACAGATAGCTGTGTTTCGCCTCACAGCTGCATGGCATTGCCAACATCACAGAGGAGTCCTGTCCCTTTCAAACTGCTCAGAGAGGCTTTTAGTGATTGCTGCTTTTTTTCCCCCTCAGATTAATGAAAAGACAGCCCAGCCTGTGCAACTTGAAAGAACTTTTTCGACTTTCATATTTTTTGCATCCAGAAATAATGAGTGTCACCGATGTCTGGAGAAAACAGCGAGTGTGAAGGGCAGCAGAGGACAGCCCAGAGATGAAGGCAGAAAAACAGACGGCTGAAGTAGAGAGAGATACACAGATACTGGGAAATGAAAGGTCTCCTTGAAAGTTCTCTGTCGTAAGGGTCTTAAAGCATCTGCTGGAAATAAGGGACGATCAAGGAAGAAAAAGAGAAAACAGGGATCACAGTCCATAATGTTCATCATGTGTGTGTAAATGGAAAGGACTGAGATGGTGCTCCAGGAGCTGGGGTTTCAGGACAGCCTCTTGAAAAAAGGTACCAAATCGCTCGGCCCTAAGGAGAAAGGGTTGGGCAGCGGGAAGCCCTGTGACATGGACCTGGCCATGAGATGCCAACATGGTTGGTGGCACAGGGTGAGGCATTGTAAATGTCACACAGCCTTCCACATCAGCAGCTTCCAGCCTGAGCCCAGCTGAGAGGTTATGATCTGGATGGGATTCTCTAGCTACAAACCAGCATTTGGTTGAAACCATGAGCCACAGGGTCAGGTTAACTCGGAAGTACTTGGTGTGAAACTTCTTATTTTGGAGCATCGCTTTCAGAGCTGAGCTAAGGAATAACAAGATCTGTGGCCTGATTGATCTCAAGGCACATGGGATGCTTTCACATGCCAGGAGCTCTCTGCAAATCACACCTTTGTGACAATGAGTGACTGCGAGACACGTTTGGAGCTGCTGCAGAAGCAAAGGAGATAATACAGGAAGGAAGTTGTCTGTCCCTGCTGACTGAAGAAGCCCATGGAGACACAGACTATTGGATGAGCAAGACCATTTCACTCTATAGGAAGAGTCCTGCCTCAGGAACTACCAGCTTGACCAGGAAGAATTAACAGACATCCTCTCTGCTCATTTTGCTGGAGCCTGTGTCATCTCCTGCTTGCTTCCCACAGCAAAATAGGGAGCAGTTGCCAAGTGGACTCGCTGGGGCTGGTCCAAGCTGTCACTGTGCAGTTTGCCAGGGGAGCTGAAAAAAGCAGCTGCCTGCAAGCCAGGAAACTTTCAGCCCTTTTGTGATCTCCTTGAAGGTCTAGAGCTTTGTGCTAGCTGAGAATGCAGGAGCAATAGCAATTAGGAGTCAACGTATTTTCATGAAGCCATTGAACATCCCAATTATACTGCTCTGACAAAGGCTATATTCGCCACCACATCTGTTATTTCCATTTACAGGAGCTCTTTTGTAAGCCTACACATGTATTACTCTTGGCTAGCTCCTCTGGGAAATCTGCCTGTCTCACTTCCAGCCTTATGATTGTCCAATTACTTTTATTCCTTCCTTTGCCCTATCCCATCCTATTGATTTATCACCTGCTTTAAGGGCGGTTTTATCCAGTCCCCTAGAATGGAATATGTTGCTGTTGATAGCTTCAAGTTATAAAAGACAGAATGTTCCTGGGAAGAATGTGATCTCTGCAAGGACAAACAGAGATCAATCCTGCAAGAAAAGTCTGGTGTGGGATTAAAGCTCCAGCTTGGAGAGAGTGTCATGCAATAGGGCTCCTTCGTGCAAGAGGTTCTGCAAGTACCAGATACCACTGACAGCAGAGCCAAGAGGGGCATATGTCAGACCTGTTGGTCAGCAAACCTGCCAGTCCCACCGAGTCTAAGACAGATGGTCAACACTGGAGGCTACTGAAAGGCTGCAAGATCCATTTGGTGGACCCTGACCAATCAAGAAGCAACAGCTACCAGTAAATCCATGTGCAAATCTGGGCGAGGGTGTTAGTAGAAGTTGAGGGTGTTTGTGCTGGGTATTGGAATCAACTAGAAAGTCTATTTTGGAGCACAAAGCTGTATTCTGCACTCAGTATTCCCTGCTGCTTTTCCTATGTGGTTCCAGCCCTTACTGTGAAAGCGTTCAGGAAGAATGAGACAGTTCTGAAAAGCTCCCTTTTAGAAGCTGTTAAAGGCACGACTAGATCTGGATTTAATATTTCTAATGTTTCTCGGAGCTGGTTGGAGTGGGAAACAAAGAATAAGGAAACAACCAAACCAACCAACCAAAAAGAAACCAACAAAAACCTACCTGGAGCTGCTCTTCAGGAGAACAGGAAGGACAAATATATCCTTTCCCATGCCTTTGGCCAGATTTTTTGGATGAATGCAGTGCAGAGGAGTATTTTTAGGGGAGAGGGTGTCAGCATTAAGATGATGCTACCCAAGCTGATGTTCAAATGAAGATTAAAGCAGGAGGTACAGGCAAGGAACTGACCCAGGTGATCCTCTTGCAAATGTCTCCATGCCTGAAAACCAAGCCCCTTGGCACAGCAGGATGACTCAGAGCCCAAAGGTAAGCACCAGGATGCGAATTAGGACACTGGAGGAGAATTCATAACCCATATCCCAGAAACAGGACAATGAGATCTTGCTGAAGAAGGGTCACACGCCTAATTCTTCCAGAGCAAAGCAATGGTTACCTCTTACAAGCACTCACAGTTTCTTCTGAGGACCACCGAAGATTACATCAGTTAGGTCAGACGGCACTAGTAATGTTTCCTGGAATACAGAGTCATGAAATTAATAGTTAAAATATAGCCAGACCATGTCCTTCACCTACCCAAATATTTAAAAGGAGTTAGAAAAATAGATAATCCTTTATGCTGCTTTTATCCATTGCCTAAAAGACCCAGGATGAATGCTACAGTCCTTGATGCTACATTGATTTAAAGCTTGTGGCACCATAGAAAATGCTTTGGGATATATCAGTTAATTAATAGTGAATTTTGGAAAGGCATCTCTCCTCTCCAAAAGAATTGATTCTGGACAGAAATTAAAAGAACATGTGGAGACCCCAAGGCAGAATCCAATGAGTGATCTGGTTTGTGTATTCTTTGCAGAGGACCAGTCCCCTTGTCACTGCTCCCATAATGCCCCCTTAACTCACATTTAACTTTATATTTCATGCATAAGCCTTAAAGGAATTAGTTTGTCAAGGAGAAAGACAGTTTTGTTTATACACTGTGCTCACGTCTGAATGACTTTTCTCAGGTTTCTGACACTGGCATCAGCAGCCTTTGTCAACACAAATCCAAGGGACGGGGCTGTGTGACAAGACTTCTGAGGTTCTCATTAGATCTTATTTGTTTCTACCATAAAGATCGGATTTAATTTAGCTGTGAAGTTTCATCTCCCAGCCTCACCTTAATGACTGGGCAGGACATTAAACTTTTCCCTGGTGCCAAGCAGTTTGCACGGTTGTTTCAGTTGGTATGTCAGGATTAAGCAGAAGGAAATGGAAACAGAATCCAAATAGGATTACAGGAAACTAAATATGGGATTCCTCAAGTTTCATTGTACGTCAGCCACTAATTCACAGTTGATCTTCAAGGTCAAGATTGAAGCAGGTCAAACTAGGTAAAAAAAATCCATTTGTTTCATTCATTAACTAAAGTTACGTGGTGCCAGGGAAGAAGACTGATATACAGAAGTGCTGAGAAACTCCTATAGAAATCTGAAAGTCCATTCTGTGCTTGGGTCGCATAGGCAGTCTCTTTGCTGAACACTGTCTGGAGTTTTCTACCACATTATGTCTGAGTCAGTCATGATATACAGAATGTCTGTGATAGACCCAACTATACCCTGATTTCTGAGACGCCAAAGTAACTTCACTGAAGTAATGGAATTCAGTGGATGTAAGGAATGAACAGATCTGGGAGTGCTCAGAACCATCCAGAAAGCCAAAAAAAGGGAGAGTAGTGAGTGAAACTTTATCTGTAACACACCTCTTATCTGTCTTCTTCGGTGGGATGTGGCAGTTCCTTCAGTGAAGGACTGCAATGGGAATGTAAGAGCCCTTATAAGTTGGGCTTGATGAAGGAGTTGGACTTTCTGGATCCCTTCCAATTTGGGATGTTTTATGATTCTATGAATCTGTTATTGGAATTATCACTCCAAGGGCAAACACATACTGGGGAAGCATAGCTAGTGCTACTTGAGAAGCAGAGAGAATGAATGGTGGATAAGAATCTGTCTTCCTCTGTGAAAGCTTTTGACAGTGAATCCAAATCACCCATGAAGTAGAAATGGAAGACATGACAAGGGCTAATGTGCAGGAAAGAGATTGAAAGGGAGAGTGGAGGACTTGGACAAGCACCCTGCCTGCAAATGGACTGGTGGATGAATTGATGGTATTCGTAACAATTAGCTGCAAAGTACAGGCACAGCTGAAGGAAGACCACTCTGCCTCTGATTCCCAGCAAGATGTGAGATTTCTATGCCCAGAGGCTGATAGCTACCAGGAAAATGGAAGCTGAGTTCTCAGAAAAAAAATACTGTGTGGTGCAAAGACTGCTCATGTACAGAAACATCAACCATGGATGATGGAGGATGTGGAGCATAAAGGCCACTGATAAGGGCATCATTCTCTGACTCTGCAGTCCCTCCATGCACAGCCAAGGCTTGTCCAGAACCGAGGATGGGACAGGCATGAGATTCAGGTGCCTTTGCAGCTCTCTCATAGAAATATGGGGCTCCTCTAACATCCAGTGTTACGTCTGAATCCCTGGAACGGTGTCTGGGTCATGCTGGCCTAAAAGGCATCTCCTGTCCTTGCTGTCTGAGCACCTTTCACTCAGCCCGCTGGGAGCTGGCTGAGAAGGAATGTCAGGAATGTGCACATCTGCTGTAGAGCTTTTGATCCCGTGTCCTGCAAATGAGGATCTGCTTGACACTCCTACCTGGGCTAAAAGCATTTGTTGGGTCATAAATAAATTGTTCCAAGTAGGTTTTACCTTAACTCTGCCAACAGCCTTGGCAGTCGCCTACTCTGCTCATAACTGATCCTGCTGTAGTAGCTGCCTGGCTCTGAGGGACGTGCACACCGTGCTCTTTGATGTGATTCGGGTAAGATGAAACAGCACACCGGTTTCTTCTCCTTTTTCATTCTGTTTTTCATAAATTTCACATTTTCAACACTTTGTTCTTGTTATATAGATTTACTTTTCAGGTGGCGGAAATATTTTTCAATTTATAGAAATGCCAGTTCAATACATCTCTGTAGAATATGATGAGACTGGAATTGAATTTCCTGCTTGTTCATTTTTTTATTAGTATTTCTATATCGAGCAATCTGGCAAAAATAACCACCTTTACTTTATGTATTGTGTCACCACATCTCCATTCAGCTTCCACCTTGGAAACTGAGGAAGATAACACTATTTATATATATATACATATAACATATTATTTATATATCATGTATCTTCTATTTACTGTTATTTCCCAAGTGGACTCAGCCTTTCTGTGTGTGCTTACCTGAACTTCACGTGGCCAGATAGGTTCTGGGGTATGAATTCAACATCCTAACCTGCACTCAAAGGGATAGAGGAGGGAATACCACACGCAGCACTGCAAGCTGGCATGGGTGTTGCAAGCACCACTGTTATCATTGGCAGGACAGGAGGTATTGAAGCAAAAAGATGTCCCATAGTGCTATCTGGGAATCTGACTGGAGCCACCTAGCACAGAGCAGATTCCGTACACCCAAAAGCAGGCTGCACCAATGGCACTGACTCATTTTCTACTGGACATGACTAAAAGCCTGTCCTGTGAGCACTAAGGAGTGCGTGTGTTCCACACAGAGCATGGAGGCAGGTTCTCACCAGTGGAAGAACATCTAGACTGGATATAAGGAAGAAGTTGTTTACAGTAAGGGTGGTGAGGGACTGGCACAGGTTGCCCAGAGGGGTGGTGGGTGACCCATCTTTGGAGACATTCAAGGTCAGGCTGGACGGGGCTATGAGCACCTGGTGGAGCTGTGCGTGTCCCCGTTTGTTGCAGGGGAGTTGGACCAGATGGCCTTTAAGGGTCCCTTCCAACAGCTGCCTACCTGACCACCTCATCCCCAAGAGACCCAGCTCTGATCTGTTATCTACTGGCAGTTTCTTCTTGTCTGCTGACCCATTTCCCTGGGTGAGTGGCATGAGTACCAGCAATACCCTGACAGCTTTTTTAGGTCAGTACCTTCTGAACAAATGTTTTCCTTTTACATCTGACACTTCAGGTGAACACTAGGAGCTGCCGGAAGGTTTTTCAAACTGATGGTGGTACGGGGCAATGTGCAGGGGGTGCCACAAAGCTGCCAGGGAATGCAGCCCCTGCTCTCGCCAGGGCTCCTGCTAGACTCCTGCCCAAAAGGCTGTCGTTGGCCTGGGTTTCACTGGCAACAGCTGAATAACCATCAGGCAGACCCTTGTGCAAGGAACGAGTACAGACGGTTCAGATGTGCCTGGATCTGTTCAGAACTGTAGGAATCCTGGAGAATTTGGCATGCTGCTGATGATTAGCCTTTAATTTGCTATGTTGTAATTAAGGCCAAGTGTGGGGAATTCCCAAAGATACTGTAATCCTCTAAAATTGAGAGATGTGAGGAAACCAAAAATCTCTCCCAGTGCCAGGGCAATAATTTCCCGGTTTAGTGGCAGTTCAGATTTACTGGTTCTGGATCAAAAGGGAAGCTACTGCTACTGAAGGTTTCAGCTACAGCAGTGCTTCTGCTGCCTCCTGTGAGCCTCGCATGTGCCGGGGTGGCTGCAAGCTCTGAGCCAGGATTGCTCACTAAGTGTGGCACATGGCTTGTATGGTTCAGATAAAGCAGGTCACTGATGGAGCACTTCAGCATGCATACCCTCAAGGCTGCTTATCTGGAAAGCAGAGCAAGTGTTGATCATCTGCATTCGCTGGAGAGAGACACCATTGCTGGGAACAGCTTTCCCAAGCTGCTTTGTGTCTGCAGAGTATGTGTCTAATGATCCCACTGTAGTTGAGCTTGCTTTTGGCTCCACTCTTTGTTCCCAACCCCTGTGCACAGTGGCACTCTGATAGAGTTTCTCAGAGAGGGGAAGGAATGCATCCCCACCTCAACTCCTTGTGTTTGTAGGTAGCATGGGTGCCAGGGTCAACACAGCTTTGGGATAGAGCAGGCTCTGAAGAGCATGGAGAACCCTTGAACACCCATGCCATCCACCTCCTAACCTCTGTAGGATCCCTCCCAGTGAGCAGAATATTCGGAGGATGATTCTGACCTTGGTGAGCTGCATCTTTTCCCTCCAGAGCTGGAGAGTTCCTTGAGGCTGTGGACCTCGCTCAGGGAGAAATGAGGGTGGATGTTTCTCTTCCACTCCCCACCACAGTCCTGCACAGCCGCAGTCTGGGAATTCATCTGTAGCCTTGGCTCATGGAAGTGTTTCCTTCAGTGAGCTTTGTAAAAAAAACTTAATACATTCAGTTTCCGTGACTAGTGTCTTTTAATTTCTCATGAATAATTATTAGCCTATAACTCCAATCAGTTCCTGAGATCCTGCACCTCATCAGGAAGTTAATTACACTTAGTTAGTGATTGCAACAAAAGACGTGCTTCTTGTTGACTCTGCACCAAAACCTCATTTCTTCTCCTGACGGGGCTTGTCTTATCTCCCTGAGAAGCATCTTGGCTATCCTTTATTTACGAGGCTGTCTTTATTTCAAAGAAATACTGAAGTGACCTGACAGGAGGAAATCTGAGGAAATTATGAGAGAAGGCTCAGTGATAGCAAAAAACAAGCTGAGTTTTCCAGTAATAAGTGTCAGTTCCAGCAATGAGACTTCAGATCAGCTTATTACAGTGCATGAAAGACCTAATTCTCATCCTGCTTGCCTTTCTATCTTCCTCAGTTACTCAATGAGTGGTTATGGAATTGCTTTTTATTTTTCTTTGTGCACAGGGGACCAGAGAGCACATGAACCAGCTCAGCACCATGATCTCCTAGCTGTACTACACCAGCTCCCAAGCTGCCATACCTGGTCCCTCCTGGCTCAGCATCAGCAACATGGGATCGTGGCATCATAGAACAGTTTGGGTTGGAAAGGTTCTTAAAACCATACAGTTCCAACCCCCATGCTATGGATAGGCACAGCTCCCACTAGACCAGGCTCGAGGCTTCATCCACCCTGGCCTTGAACACCTCCAGGGATGGACCATTCACATCTCCTATGGGAAGCCTATTCCTGCGCCTCACCACACTCGTGGTGAAGAATTTCTCCCTAATGTTTATTCTAAATCTGCCACCTTTTAGGTTAAGGCCATTACCCTTTGTCCTGTCTCTGCACTCCCTGATGAAGAGTCCCAGCTTTCCTGTAGGCCCTATTTGTGTATAGAAGGGCTGCAATGAGGTCTCCCTGGAGCCTTCTCTTTCACAGTGGGTTTACCTGAGAGGCTGCACAGCTCTGCTTCTAAACCCAGCTTTTCTTCCCTTCTTCTGTTCTTCTCTAGCATCTCTCTGTTTGTTTCACATTCATTAGCAGTTTGCCATCTGCTGTCTTAAGAAAGTAATAAATGAGTGCTATGGTGAATTTCCTGTCAGGGCCAAAATCTTCATTTGCATAAGTATTTCCACCCATCTTTTGTAATTCTGCTCACTTTCATCTGCAATGTGTTCTGACTCCTTATGTTTCTGTACATACCTTCCTAACCACTGTGGTGACACTGAGACAGGTGCCTATAAAAAACATCACGGTGAGATTTCAGGTCTGTCTGTCCTTTTGGAGCAGAGCTGCTTACAGCAAAAGGAGAGACCTTCACACCCACTCATCATCCCAGGCCCTGTACCCTAACCTTGCCACTTGGCTTGAGCAGGGCTTTCTTGGGTTCCTAGGACAACCAAACAGAACAGTGTCAGAGGGCTTGTTCCATTGGTGCTGCTGATATTCAGATTAGGTGTGTAAAATAAATGCTGGAATGGCATTATGCAGCAGGGGACAACGATCCCATTCCATAATGCCTGAAAGGCACCACCAGAGTGCCAGACTGCTTCCCTCCTGGCCTTCTTTCTGCTTATCAGTGATTTCTCCACTGAAGAGCAGCAGTAGGTTATGATGGACCAGAATATTTCAGCATTCATCACAAGTCTCCTCAAAGCTGTAGAGGTAGAAATTAGTTTTTAGGGGCAGATTTAGCATAAGGTGCATGAGGAAAGGGTGAGAATCAATGGTAGGTTGCAGCAAATGACGCTCCATTGGGTGGAGGAAGACTTGCACAGTGGGATGACTCTGGTCCTTCCCTGCACTCCTGCTTCAAAATGGTCCCCACAACCTGGGAGGCAAAATTCATGACCTGTGGGTGAAGAGATGAATGAGGAACATGAGCACAGATACCCTGTGTGATATTAACCATATGTTTCTTGGCAAGAAAAAAAACTTCTGAAGACTGGACAAGATCAAATAGGAGTGTATAAAAGATTGTGAGACAGACAGCTGGGTGATTTTCTGATCTTTTTTTTCCTTCTGACAAATAGTTATGTTCTTAAAAAATGCAGTTTCAGAACTTTTTGTGAATCAGTAAATAGTTACAGCTGGGGGAAAAAAAATGAGAGAGAGAGAAGAAACAAGCCAAGTTAAAGGAAAATACTTTCATTCCAACTTTTTCCAGAGTCATGGTTTTGTTTTGAAATCTGGCTATAAATCACCATTGCAGGGAAGAATAAAAAGTGCAAGGTTAGTTGTGATGAGGTTTTTTTGTTGTGTGTTTGCTTGTTTCTGTTTTCCTTTCCTGCTGTTGCTGCTTGTCCTTTGGCTTTGTTGAAGAAGAAGGGAAGTCATTTACATCCCTTGAGCTACCAGAAGTAACTCTTGTCTTGGTGTCTTGTCCAGAATGTCTGCTTGAAAGACCTTCACAGGCAGAGTGAAGATGACAGGTTGCTCTGCCTGTGCCCGAGCAAAGCCCTCTCCCTTGGAGGGATGTAGAAGATGGCGGTACCTCCGTCCTGCCTTTCACCCACCCGCCCTGCCCCAGCTGTGTGATGGAGAGGACTGGGTTGGGGCAGTCACCTCCCATTCTGCAGCAAAGCGTTTCCCACACCAGAGAGGAGCAACGTGTAATCAGTGCATTCAGCCCCAGTACCCCTCTGTGAAACTGGGCTGGTGCAGTTCAGCCCACCCTTTTGTAGGCAGCAGCTAATGCCCTTCTCCAAAATTCAGTTACTTGAGCTGTGCTGGGAGGCAGCAGCCACCTCTGCCCCCCTCCATCTCTCAAGCCACTTTTAACCTAATGACAACTCTGCTAACAGCCAAAATCAATGCAATCTCAGTGTCTAAATCTAATCACAGTTATAAAGCCTAAGAACCAACGGAGCTGTACAAGTTTCAGTGTGGGGTCTGAGCTTGACTTTAACTCCAAAGGCTTCAGGAATGATCGAGTGTGTTGCAGATACTTGGAAAAGCATCAGAAAACCAGGGAATGGCTCCCCAACACCCCCTTTTTCACCAGAAAGAGTGGAGATGAAGCCAGCAAACACTAAGTGCAATGCCTGGCATGTGCTACCATTGCCTCTGGGCTATTTGAGATCTTCTGTGTGCTGGAGCTCCTGAAAAACACTACAAATATTAATGGGGTTTGGTACTACCTCCTCTATTCTCAGCTTCATCCAAAAGGATGAGTGTTGGAGATGCAGAGATTTGGTGGAGAAGTAAACATTGAGAAACATGTCTTTTGAGGGGAGAAAATTCAGGGGCAAACCACTCAGAGGTTGAGCAAGGAGGCACTTGGAAGCAGATATCACCAGAAAAGCCAATCCAAGGAAACTGGGAAGTAAAAGAGTTTTTCTATCATCAAGAACTGTCCCAGAGGTCCCTCAAGCAGTTCACATGCATGTAATCCAGTTGTCTGAGATCAGATGTTGGAAATCATGTCCTTAGAGATCAAGACCAAAAGAGTGCATCCTGCAGAGACAGAGAGACACAGATCTGTATAAACTAAACAGTTTTGTCTGGATTTGGACAGCTTACCTTCTATGGGTCAGGCAGGCACTGCCAGCTGGAGACCCATGGAAACAGAGGTTCAGAGATAGATGGTAAGGATGCAAAAGGAACAGCTGAGTATTTCTCCTTATGGTGAGCTGTTTGTGGAGGAAGCTTGGAAACAATGAAACATGCAAAAAATAAAAGTAAAAAATGCTGGTCCTTGTAGGTAGACAGGATTTGTGTGGGAAACAACCTCTGATGGGTAAGAGGTAAGAGAGCATCAAGGAGAGGAATGAGTGTGACAACGTGTGCAGAGCTGGCGGAGATGGGCAGTCTCACTGGTGGATGTCTTTGGAGGTTCTGTGAATTTTTGCTGTCATACTCATTCCTGTTCAGCTGCTTTCATTTCCACCTCAGAAAACTCAGAATGTTTACCATGGGAAAAAAATACTTTTATTTTATTGCAGGACATTGAGGCTGAAATTGAACCACGTGTCTGTTGGTCAAACGGAGCTTTGTTCATAGAGGAATCATATTATGAGAAGCAAAAATACTTCAGGGTTTTCCAGTTGCTCACCCTGAGATGCTGCAGCTCACTCATGTGGCATTAGAGACACATGCCTGGTGTCAGGATCCTTCCCACCATCAGCTCTCAGGTGCTACCATAGACATTCACACTGTGCACCAAAATCAGCATTCCCCTCCTCTGAGCACCTGAGGGATGGATCTGATTAAAAAATGCTCTCCCTCCCCATCCATGAAGTGCTTGGTTCTGTGATAGCTGGCAAACAACAGAGGTTTCCAGCGCTCACAGCTTTTTGCTGCTTCTGCAAACTTCAGAGGAGCATTTTTCATTCATTTTAGGAGCACTCGTAGCAACGTTTGATTTCAGCTTGAACCACAGCTTTCCTTGTAATGGAACCTCTGACATCTGTAGCTCGATTTTTGTCTGCAAGGACTTTGAAACACTTTCTTCAGGTTATCCATGCTGGCACATTTGAATTTCCAAATATAGCACTGGGGTAAAAGGTGAGATGGCTATGGGATAGCAGCGTTCAAAAGTTCTCCTTTTTTCAGGCTTTCGGGCACAGTCACACCTTTGAACCCCCTCGGTTACAAACTGCAGGTCAGAGCCATCTCTGCATTAGCACACAGCCAGACATTGACAGCATTTAATAAAACTGACTCACACCTCCAGCAAGAACAGCACAGACATCTTACGTGTTTGAAAACAATTAATACCTCTCGCTGCATGCAGGCTGCTCAGCAGAAGAGCACACGGGAGATGCACTGAGGCAGCATTCTGCCCACGTGAGGTTTCACTTGGCACCCAGAGCCCAGATGAAAAAGATAATTAAAATAATAATAATAATAATAATAATAATAATAATCAGGACATCCTATTTAGAGAGAGGATGTGGCTCTTTCTCTCTGTTCCTGGCTCCTCTCTGTGTGTTTTTCTGACACCACGATAACAACAGAGGGTTGAAGCTTGGGATGATGGGATGAGAAGACCCAATGGGCTGCGAGGAGCAGGCTCACAGCTAAGCCTGGTGCCTGGTGGCCAGACAAGCATTTTTCTGGTGAAAGATCAACATGGTCTATCCCTTGGAAACAATTTGGATGTCTCCTTCTGCTCCCAATTTTCCTCTTGCTCTCCATGAGAGATCCACCGGATCCCACATTTGCACTCATTTATGAACATCCTAAGGGAACAGCTGCAACACAGGCAATCTGCTGTGGTGGAAGCAGCATCCTGGACTGCAGATTCACCTGAGTTTGCCATAACCCTGCACTCAAAATGGGGCAGCAAACTTTATTACAGTGAGGCAATGCTCTTGCACCAAGAGCATATTGAAGAGTGAGACCACAGCTCCTGCACAACCACCCTTGTTAGTAAGGACGTCAGTTCTGCTCTCCAGGGTGTTTTTCTTTTTTTTTTTTTAATTTTTTTTATTTTTTGGTTGGTATTTTTTTGTTTGTTTTTTTGGGGTAATTTTTTTTTATTTTATTTGTTTTGTTTTTGTATTTTTTTCCTTTTTTGTTTTTGTTTTCCCTTTCCTTGTTGTTTTTTATGTCTTGTTTGTTTGGGTCCTTGTTTTTCTTGTTTTTTTTTTAATTTTGTTGTTTGTTGTCCTTTCTTTTGTTTTTGGGTTTGTTTTTTTTTTTTCTTTTTGTTCCTTTCTATCCTTGTCTTTTTTTTTTTTTTTTTTTTTTTCTAATTATTTCTTTTTTTCCTTCTTTACCTCCTTATTATAGGCACAATGTGTAGTGCACCACAGGGACAGCACTGCCCTACAACAGGAGGTGGGCTTCTTATTTCTTTGGAATAACAGCCTGTTCATTGTTCTCCTCTGTGCAGCCCCTGCTGACCCACCACTTCTGCTGCCACAGGCATCATCCTCCCCTGCCACAGCCTGCTGCAGCTCTCCCAAAGGACCATGATGATACTTTGCCCCTTGCAGGACCCAATATTGAAAACCCTGGGGCCTGCAGTTCCAGCCCATGCTGGATGAAACACCACCAAGTTGCCCTTGAACCCCTTCACTCCTCCTGGGGACAGGCCAGGGAGTGGAGCTGCTGCAGATGGTGAGCAGCACTTCTCGGAGCTCTCCTGAAGGGAGCAGGAGGAACAGCCAAGCTGCTCCACATGGCTGCGGGCCCTCCGCTCTGCCCTTGGCCTGGGAGCTGTGCAGATGTCTCTCTGTGCCTCCCCCCGGCCATTGACTTTTTGCAACAACCTGGGAAGAAGGCAGGAGCTCCTGCACAGCCTTCAAGGGCAACGTGTCTCTGTGCAGCAGCTGGAGCAGCTCGCAGGGTGAGCTCCCACTTCTGCAGGGGACAGGGGTGGTCCAGGCGTGGGGGTGGCAGAACTGATAGAGGTGGAGCACAGCTCCTTCATGCTTCAAAGCCATTCCTGCAAGCAGAGGTGCTTGGCAGCACTCTCCCACCTTGTTCTCTACAGAGGAGCATTCATCTTCAGGGCCACGTAAATCAAATCCTTCCAGAAATGATGAGAAATAGGAACTGATGACCATTAATCCCAGCATGCTGCTCTGTGCAGAGAGTGGAAGTTCAGTTTTTGTTTTCGTGCTCTTTCTCAAACACTTGCACATTACTAGTGCACAGGGATGTGAGGCAGCAGCTGCATGGAGAATGCTGTGGGCACATCCATAAGGAAACTCTGCTCGGAGGGAGAGGAGATTTGACTGCTCTGTTCTGCCTGTGTGTGCAGCAACGAAAAGAAATCAAAGCTCAAACAAATGTACATTTTCCTCCACTTTTTGGAGGGATCACAGAGCAGCTTTCTCCCGGAGATGCCCCTGAGTGCACTCTTGTAGACATCCACTCACCTCTCTGTTTGGATCCGTAAGGAAATGATCTCTCAAAACTGTTTTTAAGTCAAGTGTGAGGCAGGACAAGCGCCAGCACAGGGAGGGTGGTGGGTGACCTTGGCCAACGCCTCAGAGCTCGGGGGAAAAGACATTTTGCATCTTGAGACGTGGATTCACACCCCTACACAGAAAAGCAGACTCATTTCTTTCTGCAAATGGCTGACGTGCGGCTTCCCAGGGCTAAATTAATTTTTTTTTTGAGAACTCATTTGTAAATCCAATAATTAGTTTATGAATAACAATTAATTAAAAATTGGCTCCCCCAAGAAATGTAGCATGTCATCCTGTCATTTGTCCTGATTGATCTTCACACACGAATATTGCGAATGCCTGAGGCGCACATATAGGAAAAATTAACTGAAACCTGGCACAAAGGCTATATTCGAGTCGAAATTGGTTGAAGTGAAATGCAATTATTAATGATTGTCATGTCTAATTGCTGTGATTATGGTGGAGGGACGCGCAGTTCAGACCATTGGCACGTCAGCGATAACTCGATTGGTTTCCACCTCCCTCCCTCGACCGAGATGGGGATGTGCCCATGCTCTGCCAGGTTGCAGAGACACAGCTCTGCTCCTCACAGCAGGATGGGACCTTTATCTGAGAACAGTCACATCACAGCAGCAGGCTCCATCCGCGTGGTTAAATAAAAGCCAAGCTGGGAAAGGCTTGCATTGTGCTGATCCTGCCTGAGCGCGGAGGTGGTGGCATTTGGGGACTGGGGTTGCAGCGACCCAAGACCTCTAAAATCGCATTCAGACTTTGTGTCAACAAACACCACCTCAGAAAGCTGAAATCCGTGGAGGAGAGCTACATTTCAAAGAAACGTTCTGGAAGCTGACCCCCTGCCGAAGGGAAAGGGTCTGGTAGGAGGGCCAGGCTCTGCAGAGAGGACGAACATTTCATTTCATGTCAATGGTAAATCTGAGTTGACTAAAAATAGCCTTTTTTCAAGTCTCACTTAAAAAGAAACAGCACCAATTTTGTTTCGGTGTGACATGTGCCATTTTTCTTCTAATTCTTCACTTCAGCAGCTGAAGCAGAATAATCATTCTCTTCCCAAATCTGCATGCAACCGAGGAGTTTGTTTAAAAAACGAAATGCTGGATAGACCAGCACCTTTTGTCTGCTTTTCACTGGCTGAGATAAACCTAGACCAGCTCACAGCTGTACTCGCTTCGCTTTTTGGTCTCTCTCTGAATCTGCCTTTATTTTTTTCGAAGCAATTTCAGGCTGATTCTGCATATCTTCCCGTGCTTAAAAAGATGATAATTTGGGTTCTTGATTAGTTTTTGTGTACAAAATTTTAAATTATTTAGAGTAAGTGAGGCAATTCCTGCAGAAACAAACAGTAACAGTGAGAAGCCACAAATGGCAGAGCAGCAGAGCAGGATTCATCCCTGCTGCCCCCTGGCATCTGAGAGTGAGAGTTACTTGCCCCAGTCCCTCAGTGCAGTCAGAGGAGAGGTCAAAGATGTCCCTTAAAGGATGCCTTCTGTGAAGCCCACTGCTGGATGAGGTGAGGTTGGATGCCTGCATGCTTTCCCACAAAACAACCCAGTCCTTTTGCCTGTAGACAAGGGTCTAAGGACACTTCTGTGGTGGTTTGCAGCAAGGTGATGGGCTGAGACCATGGGAGGGAGCCCAAGCAGAGAATAATCCTGTGTGGATGACCAGTAGGAAGGATGCTCAGGGGTGGAGAAGTGATGGGGGGAAGAGTGGCTTGTCCACTGTCACTACTCCTGGGGACCTCATAGCCAATGGCACCAACACCCAGGCACAAATCTAGTACTGCCAGTGCTCTCCCTGCCTACCTTTCCCATCTGTTCACAATCCCATCTGCACAACCATCCACTACCATCTGAATCAATGCACCGTGTCCTCTGTTCCCAGGGACAATGTGAGGACGCAGTCCCACACCTGCCCCGAAGAATGGCAAGGACTGCAGGGAGGACTTGAGATTTCCACCTTCTTTCTGGCAGTGACGTATCTCCATGCAGGAGCCTTGGGACTTGCCAACCCAGACTCTGTGCAAGACTTCTGCACAGCAACAGCTTTGTCTCAGGGATCTGGAACTGTGCTGCACCCCTGGACAGGACACAGGTTCTGTTACCAGGACTATCTGAAAAGCTCCCATTTATTTTCCCTTGCAAATAGAAATTCCTCTTTATATCCTCTTTTGTGCTCACTGTCTTGTAGCTTGCTCCAAACATCTAAGAAGTCCCATTAGAATACCAGCTTATAGCAATTTCAGGGCTGAGTCCAGAGCACAACGTGAACTGATGTGTTCACAAAATGAAAGCTGTGCTTAGATGGGGTTAGGCTTATGAGAGCTCAAAGAAGGAACTGTAGGTAAACTGCAGCTCAGGGACCTTTTCACTGTTCTCCAAACCATTATTATAAATCCAGAAATTCACCATTTCTTGCTGCACACAAAAGTATAGTTGAAGTGTACTGCAGTCCTGAAAGACATAGTTGAAGCCATGAACCAATGTTAATGCTGTCTTGCAATAATGATGAGCAATTGCATATTGTCAGAAGGCATCTGAGATCACACACATCTACTTTTTTAAAGCTTATTTGATCTTTTTTTTTTTCCTTTTCCTTCCCCCTCCCAACTCTTGCATTTAGTCCTCCTCCCCCCCATGAAGAATTCTTTGAACTGCTCCAATAGGGCAGATGATGCCCTTCCTCTGATGTCGGTGAAGAACATCCCCCAAAGCTTCATCCTCTCTTTGACTGGTTTCCTGATGATCTGGCAGACACAAGCTGTTGCTTCAAGCATCTTCCAATGCTCCCTGCTCAGGCTAAACAACAAGAAAATAAAAAACAGTCCATCAAAGGAAGGAAAAGAAAGATGCATGTGTATTACCTGTGGGGGCTCCTGGGAAGGTCAGCTGAAACCTCCCATGAGGTGAGACCCAAAGAGAAGAATCCTCTTGCGTGGGTGCCTTTTTCTTCACCTTCCCACTCAGGGAGGGTTTATCAGCTCACAGACAGCTTTGTGTATTGAGACATTTGGGAACAAATCCTGGGTAAAAAGCTTTCCAGCAAAATAATTCTCCAGCCAGCCCTGCAGCAATGCTAACAGCACAGCTGAGCTGGTGTAACTTTGATCTCCAGGGAGAACAGAGCCTCTCATGTTTAGTTGCACCATCCAGAGTGTTATTTGGCTGCAGAGTGGAAGTTCTGCTTAAAAATAGGGCATATTTTAAGCAGTCTGACATTCTTTTCTAGCCCTGAAGTTTTGAGGAAAACAAGAAGACAGAATTATCTCCTCGCGAAACCAGGAGCAGCGGGCAGCCAGCAAAAGCATGCTGAGGTGGATGGGACAACACATTCACACAGCCAGAATGGAGCTGTCTTCCTGTGATGGTATGGGATGCATCTGCAGAGGGAAATCGAGTTTTCCAAACTCTGAACCTGGTGTAAATTTGCTGGAGATATCAGAGATCTCAGTGACCATCTGCTGGGCAGAAGCACCATTTCCGTGATGGTTCCATGAGTGAGAAGATGACAGTGATTTTCCAAACCTTCCCACGGAAATCTATAGCACCCCTAAACCTTCCATGATGCTTTATTCAATATGGGAATGACTTGAGATTTATGTGAGGGCTCATAACTCAACACTGCAGAAATATTGGAGCAGATGGAAAGTTTATTGTCTAAATGGTTTTATAGCCACGGAATAACAAGACATGTGAAAGCACTTGGCAAAGAAATGTTCCTTGAGCATATGCTTTATTTAGCAAAAGAGAAATGCAATATTTTTTTTTCTTTTCTCATCAAAGGCGATGTTGTTCTGAATGTCATCTCTGAGAAGATGTTTCATTTTGTAGTATTGATTCGGAGCATTCTCCCCAAATTGGTATTTTGATTAAAATGACAAAGTTAAACCAGTATTTTCATCACAAAAAGATGTTTTCCAGCCTAGTTGTTTGCCCACTTTGATGGGTATATCAGCCTGTCCATCATGTCTTCCTTCTTTGTGAGGTCTTCAGGACAAGAAATCATAGAATTATATAATCATCAAGGTTGGAAAGACCACTGAGTCCAATCATCAAAAGCTCAAAAACAAGCAGGGAAGGAAGGCAGTATTGCCTCTGCTGTGCATGACTCAACTCACTGGCAAGAGCATCTCCCTGGGAGAGTCTAGACCCTGTCTGAATCCAAGGACTGTGACCTGAGGGGACTGGAGGAGAGTTTATCCTCTTGTCTCTCTTAAAACTGAAACATACGAACACTTCACACTGGTGCCACCGACTCTGCTTTTAAAAGAGACCTGAATTTTGCACCTGAAAGGGCACTCAGCAACTTCTGGGTTTAAGACTTGTGTCGTAGTCAATCAGCTCCCTCCTTATCTATGAGAAATTCGTCTTGTCTTTTCCTTTCCTCAAATGCTATATATCACCGCTGAGTAAAAAGCTAATTGTATGGGTGCTTAGTAAAATTAATTGTATGGATGTTTAGTGCTAAGTATGTTAATTGGTTTATGATTTAAAATTAATTAAAGTATGGTCTTTGGGGAAATTTATCATCATTTGTCAAACCAATTTGTTGCTTGTAATAAGCCCCAAATCAAAATATACTATACTTCTCCTTCTGCTGAGTTAAAGCTCATGAAAACTTTCCATTTATTTACTTATTCATTCACTTATAGCTATGCCATCAATTGATATTCATTTCCTCAGTTGTTGGCTATGACTGCTTAATGTCTTTGTCAGCAGAACCAATGATACTTGCTCTACGTGTAGCCCACAAGGAATTCCTTTGTCCTGGTAAATCTACCACCTCTTTTTGTTCTGGATGTATTTTAAGTCACAGCTTCCCATTTAAATCTGTGTCTTTGAGCCCCTCCTGTAGTCGTTTAATGGAATGCTCTCAGGAGGAGCTCGCCTCACTCATTGGCAGACCAGAGGCATTAAGCAGCAAAGCAGAAGTGCTGTTTTCTCTGCTGGTTGAAAAGGAGTCTGGATGACCAGAGCAGGTGATGATATCAACAGAGCTGATGTCAGAAGCCAGGCAAGATGAGTCCAACTGTTGTGAAGCAGGACTCTGTGTAGGCAACAAATGAAACAGATCAGTCCACACTTTCCTTTTACACAAAAATAACCTCTTGAGCTCTGAACCATGTGTTATGTAAACATAAATTAGGGTTGAAAAAGAAGAAGATGAGATTTCTCAAGTGGCAGTTTCCTTTATTGCTTGGTTTAGTATTTTTCTGCCATATCAGTCCATGGGTATGAGAAATGCACAATGCTTCACTTAAAATGTGTGTAGCCCACAGATAACATTGGTGCCCTGTTCTTATTTCATGAATTGCCTCTGTAATCCTCTGGGATCACAGTCCTGCAGCACCAAAGTAACTCTTGTGAAATAAAACAGAGTGGAAAGAATAATCTTAGATGTGTTGGTGGAGAAAGGACCACTATAGCATTATTTCTATGCAGAACTTTGGTAACACAGACTAAGAAACTTTATCCTGAGATTTATTCACCAAAGTCACAGCCTGTATTGGAAGTATGGAAGAGTTTTCAGTAAGACATTGGAAAATGGTTGAGAAATGTGTGGATTTTGAGGAAAGTTCTGTCCTCAGTCATCAACTTGCAAAAGATATTGCATGGAGTTGCATGGAGAGCTAGTGGTTAGTGGCCATGCTGGCCATGCTTCTCAGTTGGCCTTTAGCTTCTGAAATAACATCTGTGCCCCCAGCTGCTGGAAATCTCTCCCTATGTCCACTGTTAGACTGAGACCAGTGAGCTTCCATAATCAAGAGATTACCTCCTCCCCATCTCTCTCTAAGCAGAGTTTTCCAGATCTCAGATGATCTGTGATGCTTCTGAAACCATCCTCAATGTCCTTCCTAATTTTCCTTTCAGATGTTCCTTTCCTCATTAAGGACACTGTTTGAACAGGGGATCTTGTAGAAATGTCGCTGGCACCAAATAAATAGGGATCACTGACTCTGTCCTACTCTTGCTTTGCTCTTTTTTGACTTCTAGATCCAAGGATTGTACTGGCCCTGCCAGCCCCAGTATGACACTGGGTGTCACGGTCTGCCTCGCTTCTGGCTTTAAATCTGTTTCACCTTCCTGTGTTCCAGGATATCTCTCTGTCTTAGATTTATTTCCTCTGCTTTGTTCCTTTTTCTGTCAGAGCACCCAGATCAGATCACACAGAACAGTGTGATGAACTCTGGCTACAAGCAGATACGTATCCTAAAGTGAGATCTATTCAGTGAGAGCTGCCTCAGGGTAGCCTTGAAGAGCCCTAACCTTACGGGTCAGGTTAGATGGAGCTGTGCATTTGATTTCACTGCACCATGGCATGAGAAGCAGGTTTGGGCAGTTACACTTTCCTCTTGTGTCACCCACCATTCAGCTGCCAATGATGAGTGTCACTTGAATACCTTGTTTTGCTCTAGGCTTGAACGACTTTCTTCAGCCCTTGGGGCTCCTGTCAACAGCTGGTGATGGGAGAAATACAGGGAAGTCATCCTGAGCTACATGAGAGATTAAGAGGCTGGATGAGTCCATTATCAGGACCTGGCGTAGTGTTCTTTGGTTATCCTCCTCCCATGGGCATCTTAGCCCATGTTCCAAAATCAGAGTCTTGGGTGTCGCTGAGTTCCAAGGGGATCAAAATGGAATGCAAAAACAATCTTCTCTCCTCCTGCACTGCACAAACCAGGCTTGGTCTTGGGGCTGGGGATGTGGGGTGGCTCGGGACAAAGCCTGCCTTTCCTCTGTTCTGTGTCAAGCCTTCTCAGGAGTTAGACAGGTCCCTCAATGTCCTCAGCTGGGGTCTTTTGCCCATTCTACCATCAGCTGTGTTAAATGGGTGTCTGACTGTGCGTGTTGTTCCTCCCACGTGTTCACAGATGTTCCCTCATTCTGTGAACTTGGCAGGAACTTCTGGACAGCAGGGATCCCATTTTGCCTCCTCCCCATCAGCCTCATGGGGGACAGAGAATCAAATGGCAAGGCAGGGCATGCAGCTAATTCGTGGGGAAACTGTCCTTTCTGATGGTCGGTTTTGTCTCCTGGCAGTGTGCAGAGGTGACGCCATTATCTGCTTCTGTCAGCGCTTCTAATGTTGAAATGTCTCTAATTAAAGGCATGCCGAGTTGTAGATACGGGATATCTTAATTACACGTGTGTGAATAAAGCATTTAACAAGATGTGAGAGGCCCTTCCCCTCGGAGCCACCAGATCAAAGGGCAAACCCGCTCCCCTGGAAACAGACAAAACGTGTTGCTTCCCAAAGGGCTATTTTGCCACCAGACTTATCTCTGGACTTTTATTGGGCTAGTGCAAAACTCTGAAAATGATTCAAGAGAGGGATGGTAGAAAGAGTGCACAGAAGCTCCTTCCCTTTGAGAGGTGGGCCCTCAATGAAAGGAAGCCCTCAGAGAATCGGGGTGATGTTTATTGCCTCTCACTGCAGAGATGGAGTCAAATTTGTCTCTTGGAGTGACCCGAACTGCCCAATTTGCAGCTAGTTATTGCTCACGTACAGCTGCATATTTTTATCCACTGACTTCTAGCTCCAGTTTGCAGGAGGCAGGTCTAGTCTGGTCTTGTCCCCTCTGTACTGATGGCAACCTGTGCCCATCCATGGGGAATGCTTCCTTTTAGTAACTTCCAGTTAACTCCTTCCCTTGTGAGAGGCTGTTCACAGGCTTAAGTGTTGTGGTCACCTCCTGTACCCACGGCTGGTCTGGCACAACATGAGTCCGTGGGCTGGGATGAATAAGTGGAGTGATCATATGCCTGGGTGTGGGAATTTGGCTCCTTGGAGATTCAGGTTGAACATTAGGAAATACTTCTTCTCCAAGAGAGTGGTCAGGCACTGGGAGGTGGTGTAGTCACCGTCCCTGGAGGTGTTCAGGATACATTTAGATGTTGTACTGAGGGCGTGGTTTAGTGTGAAATATTGGTGGTAGGTGAACAGTTGGACTGGATGATCTTTGTGGTCTTTTCCAGCCTTGGTGATTCTTTGATTCTGTGATTCGATTATTCTGTGGGCAACAGTGAGAGGCTGGGAAGAAACTTCCACTCCCATCTCCATACAGGGAGCTGTGCAGCACGCATTCTCCGAGAACATCGATTTGAGATCTTGCTTTGTCCACTCTAGTAAGTGCAACAAGAAGTCTAATTTCAGTTAAACTAACAGGAGATGAGCCTTTAGTCAGAGGAGCACAGAACACTTATCTGCTTTTGGAGTGCTTTGCAGAACACCTACCCCAGGTACCACTGAGGTGTGACAGGGGCTGTGAATGCTGGAGACCACCAAAAAGAGCTGACCCCATTCACTTTTCTCCCACACATTAGATCTTGATAAGCATTGATAAGATCCCCTCCCAGCTTTCTCTTCTCCAGGCTGGGCAGCCCCAGGGCTCTCAGCCTTTCCCAATAAGGGAGATGCTCCAAACCCTGACCATTTTTGTGGCCCTCAGGCCTGTAGTCTGGCTTTCTGTTAAGTGAGTGAAAACATTCATTTCTTTCAAAGCTAAGGGGAGCTATGCTTCTAAAATACTTAGGGGACCTTTGAAATGGCTTTAAAATTTAGTAATATAAGGAAAGGTTTTCAAGATGCCTTCACTGAGGGTTGAATGAAGGCTTCTAAACCATTATGGAAAATCTCAGCTCATCTCCATGCATCTGCAATGAGAAAAAAAGATGCTGTGATGCAAGCCCTGCCATTCCTGAGACAGGCAAGCCACTGCCGAGGTCATCAGCTGTGCTGCATCCCTGGCCGTGTGCCTGCAGTGCTTCCTTCAACAAGGCTACTGGACAAGTGTCCTTGGCAAGAGGGAAGTGCACTTGGCTTGCAGAGCCTTGGCTATGCCAGAGGGAATCCGCTGGGAATTAAGTTTCCAGGGGAGTGCTGGGCTCAGGTGAAGGAAAGGTAAGGATCAGCTTCACGTGAATGTTTGTTAACTGACTGTCTGCAGCTCCAAAGCACTGGACAGAAGAAAACAAACAAAAAACAGTAAAACAAACCAATACAAAGTAAATACAAATAAAACACAGCTCTGTACAAAGACAGCTGGGGGCAAAGTAAATCAAAGAAAATCAAGATTCCTATTCAAAGCAGATGCTGCTAGATCTGTTGGAAATGCCTACCTACCTCCTGCTGCCCCTGGGAGCAGGAGCAGGGCTGCATAGAGGTCAATCCTTTGCTCCTTTGTGGTTTCTTTTGCAAAGAGATGGATGTGTGCTCACCCAGACTAAAAATGTGTGGAATCTGTCTCCTCCCCACGTTCATCCTAGACATCACCAGGTCTTTAATTCAAATACCAAAGCTGAATTAGGCGCAATGAGTTTTCTTCATGTCTCTGTCCAGGAAAGGGAAGAGAAGGGAATGAGGAGGGAGCAAGGCCACCTGTGCTGCTGGGCTTCCATCTCCTTCACTCACTGAGGTCAAAGGGACAGACATCTCCACCCACCTCTTTCAGCAGCCCCAGTAGGGATGGAACCCAGTTAGACTTCTCCATGGCCTTGCTGGGAGGCTGGAAGCTTCACTAAAGCCACAGGGGAGCATTGGCAGTGCCTGGCTCATCCTCCGCAAGCTCTTTGCCTTCCCAAGGTCTCTTCCAGGCCCTTGTCATGCATCTCCATCACATGCACTGCTCCTGTGCCCACTTTGGATGCTGCAGACACCTTCCAGGTACAGAGAGCAAGTGCTGCCTGTCCAAGCCAGCCTCTGCAAAGCCTTTCAGCTGGCAATATAGGAATAAGCAACCACCTATATTTCCCCTGAGGTTGGATAAGCTTTCCCTCTTCATGACATTGCTGTTCTCCATGGATCAATTTCTCCCCTGCCAGCCTTTGCTTCTTTCTATAGTGGATTAAATTGCTTTGATTAAATGAAAATGCTGGTATATTACCAGGGAGGCTCAGGGCTTCTTTATCATACAAACAAACCACAGAGGTGGGCAGGACAACCATCAAGCAGGAGCTGCACACTGCAGAGATAAATGTTACACAGAACGTTCGTCCCTGCACTTCATTATCTCATGGCAATAAATTTTATATCTCAGCTTTCTTTTCCTATTGCCATAAAACATAATGGCCTGTTTCCAAGTTAAAGCCACGATGCTGGGTATAATGTGTCCAGCAAGCAATAAAGCAAGGTGCTTTTGAAAATATTCCTCCGTTGCTTCAATCCAGACATAAGCAGCCTTCCCATAAGCAGCCCTCCAAAAATAATGCACAAGAAAAGCAGCTGGCAGCTTCTGAAGAGTCAGCATTATCCCTATCCCTATCCCTATCCGTATCCCTATCCATTTCCCTATCCCTGTCCATTTCCCTATCCCTATCCCTATCCCTATCCCTGTCCATTTCCCTATCCCTATCCCTATCCCTATCCATTTCCCTATCCATTTCCCTATCCCTATCCATTTCCCTATCCCTATCCCTATCCCTATCCATTTCCCTATCCCTATCCCTATCCCTATCCCTATCCCTATCCCTATTCATTTCCCTATCCTTATCCCTATCCCTTTCCCTATCCCTATCCCTATCCCTATCCCTATCCCTATCCCTATCCCTATCCCTATCCCTATCCATATTCATTTCCCTATCCCTATCCCTATCCCTATCCCTATCCCTTTCCCTATCCCCATCCCCATCCCCATCCCCATCCCCATCCCATCCTTAACTCTAACCCTAATCCTATCCCTACCCCTAACCATAACCTCTCCATACTGGACACAAGCATCCTGTATGCAACAGCATGAGAACAATTCCTGCACCTGCTCGGGGTGCTGAGTGGGGAGACAGAGCTGAGACACTTCTGAGGAAATGTATTTTTTCCAAATCCCTCTCTGGGATACACCTGGAGAAGCAGCACAGAACACACCATAAACCACGCTTTAAACTATTTTTGACTATGCCATCTAAAAGAGACAAGTAAAAGGCTACCAAAGCATTAGCTCTGTCAAAAGCAAATATCACCAGCACTAAATCAGACTTGCCTTGAGGTTTCTAGAAAGAAAAAAAAAGGTATTTTTGTTGCTATCTCACCTGGAGTACAGAAAACAAACCAGCTTCTGTCGGCCAGTAAATAAATTGAGCTCAAAGCCGATTGCAAATTTCAGCCTAGCAATGTCTGTTTGCCTCACAAGTTTCTTCTCTTTGCAGAAACAGTTAATAGTCCTTCTTACATTAGATTAATGCTTAAAGGTAAAAATACTGCTTTACACAAACATCTGCATGCATACATGGTTTTTATGGATAATGTGTATTCAAGTTCTCAGACTGATCTTTCAGTTGCAAAATGACAGTCCGATATCACTGAGAAGATATTTCTGGGTAAATCTGGCATTTATGGAGTGTGAAACCCTGACAAGCCTGCTAATCTCTGACTGCATTTTGAGACCTCCGAGGAGCTTTAAATAAAAAGTTTCTGTGTCTCTCCACAACCAGAGGCTGCTTCAGCATCTAATCACAACGGCAGTGCTGCGAGAGCTGTGAAGCAATTGTTAATTGACTTTGGACTTCAGTGTCATTGTTTTCCTCTCCTCTAAGATGGTGCAAATCCAAAGCAGCTTCACTGAAGCCTCTGGAATTAACAACGTAGAAACGAAGGACTGGAGAAAGCATATGGTACTAAAGAGATGTGAACCTCAAAAATGTGACCCTATGTGCAGTGCTCTGCTGTGCAAAAGGACAAGCTGCTGCCTGGTAGGACAGGGCTCAGGAAGGAGGTAACCTCGTTGCTAAAAGTAGCAGGGGCTCAGAACAGCGTGTGGAGGAGTGAAATGGGGCTGTTGGTGCAAGGAGGTGAGCCAGGAAGTGTGCGAGCAGTTCTGCAGTGCAACCTCAGCACTGCTCTGCTCTTCTCACTGCAGGAGGCAGACCTCTGATGCCCGAGACTTTCATTTCAGCCTCTTTAGCACAGGCTGGGCAACCAGCAGCACAGCAAACAGCTCGCTGGCCTGACATAGGCCCTGCTGCACTCAGAGGGCTTGGAGGCGTTCCCCAGCTGCTCGTGCACAGTGTGGTTGGAGGTGTGTTTCCCCACACCCCCAGCTGCAGCAGAGCAGCCGTGTCAGAGAGAAGAGCACTTCCACCACCAGCCACACCTGCTGGCTGCACTGCCCGCTCTGCTGCAGAAAATAAAAGTTTTCATTACCTTCTGACAATAATTTCTGCTCTCTATCCAGCTTAATTAAAATTTACCATTCAACTTCCAGGCAAGCATTACACGCAAAGAAGGTTTAATGCCTCTTACCCTTCTATTTGCCCTTTGGGAAAGGTTCTCTGAATGGCTCGCTCAGAATATAAATACTGGCTGCTAATTTTATTTCATATGAAACATCCGGCAAAGTAAATTTCACAAGTCTTTACACTTCATCAATAAAATTAAAACACTTAAGGAAGAGATTTGCTGATGGAAATTGCTGAAAGTGTCCGTCTTTAATTAATCCTGGAGAGAGCTGAAGTAAAAGAGCCTTTATTTCATGTCAGCATTTCCCTGCCCGCAAAGATATTAATTCGAGCACTGGGTTAAGATGTAGTTCAACACGAATTGCTGGAGCCCTTCCATTCATTGAGGTTGCACTGGGTTCTTGGAAAGGTGGAAGCTGGATCTCAGCTTGGCTCCTTCCATGGTCATAGAGGCACTGCTCGGGCTGCACAAGTTTCCTGGAGGAGAAGTAATCATAGCTGCTTTGTAATGATGGGATGTTCATCCTTCCTCCCTCAGGGAGACCCCTATGTGGAAGCAACACAAAATGCACGGATCTGAAAGAGAGTCCATATGAAAGGACTCAAAGCGAGCAAGATGGCACATGAAGGAGGTTTAATGGCTTGTCCCACTGATGACAGCCCTCTGGAGAAGAACATGGCTTGTGATGTGGCGCTCTGTATGAAATGTGACACTGTTTCAAGTCAGGGATTTCTGTCTGCTTTGGTAGAGAGGTGCTGCAGAGATGGAAGGACACACAGCAGATAAAAATACGATCAGCTTTGGGTTTTGTTCAAGCAGCTCTTTTGAGGCCTTCCAGACAGCTGACCAGAGGGCAGTGAAGATCTCCTCAGCAGCTCTTTTTGACGTTTATGTCAATCTCATTTCTTAATTTCTTAAAAAATACCATTATTAATTTGTAGCTACTGAACTGTTTAAACCTAACATCTCCATCCAGCAAACACAGGCAGGTTGGTCAACGTGGTCCAGCACGCAAACTCGGCACGCATAGTGTGTGTGCACAAGCATCCCCACTGGTCTGCCTGCCAGTCCTGAGCTGAACACCATCCATCCAGGGTGGAGATCCATCCCACCAGCCCTCCTGCATCGAGGACCATTCCTGGCTTGTCCCATCTCCCTTCAGATCCCCATATCCTAAGCAAAAGAGAGCTATAAATATAGAACAGCATGGAAAAAAAAGCAGGAGGAGCAAAGATGAGTTGCTAGGGTCTACAAAAGAGGACATAAAAATGGTCAGCCCTGACACAGGAGGACTAAACCTTGAGTGCAGTTGTTCTATAAAACTGTCAGCTGGTAAATACAGAACAAACAGAAAGAGATGGCATTCACCCTGTCCCTTCCTGGGATTTACTGCCACTGGGGCAAGGGCAGCTCAGGCTGCAGCCAGCAGAAATCAGTGCTGCCACAGGTTGGTAGCGATAAATCAGTGGCCAGTAACAACTACAGCAGATAAGATCACTTCTGTTGGTTACTTAAGATGAGTGTTTTCAGTGAGCCACCACCTGTGCCCATGAGCAGCAGGGTCGAGTGTTCAGCTGAAGAGATACGGTGGTCATCAGCAAGCTGCAGAGAGGCTGAATGTGCAGCACAACTCTTACGGGCCTGTCATCACACCTGCCCAGAGCCCTGGGAGGAGAGAGGGCTGGAAATGCAGGCGTGGGGCTTCTCCTGGATGTTGGCACGGTCACGCACTGCTTCCATTTTGTGTAGCCAGTTCTCTTGCTAAGTAGTTAATTTAAATAGGAACATCTATCTTCTAAATTGTGTATATCAAACAATCCATCACTTGGAGGCTGAAAACCTACCCAAATCTGTAATTATGGTGTCACAGCTGATTGTGATGAAAGTGAAGCTGTCAGGGAGACATTTGTGAGACACATAGACTTGCGCACAGCACTTTTCCCCAGAGTGCTATGGCAAGCTTTCCTGCCATATGGGGCCGTGATTAATAGCCCAGCCTATATGTAAATATTTAGCTGTTTAGGAAGCAACAGGATCCAATTACCTTTCAACCTATTTCTCTCCTCCTGATAAAATACAAAGCAGATTTTTTTTTCCTCAAAATAAAAGAAGAAAGAAAAAAAGACATAAAGAACCCTGATGAGTCATATTCTACTGATGATATTAAAGACATTCTTCTCTGCCTGAGGTAGTACAGACCGAGAGCTCAGCTGGGCTGAAATCTCTTATTTTCTCATTACAATAATGTCCTTCTCCAAGGCAGCGCTTGCTGCTGATAACCCCCCCGACTGCCACTGTGACAGTGGCCTGGAAGCAGAACTCTTGCTGGTACACGACGCAATCTGAAGCAAAGCTTTTATCACGAGCCCTGTGGTTTTTAGGACGATGCTTAAAGCCTGCAGCTGCTGGAAGGAAGAGCTGCCCGAGCATCGCTGCAGTCCCCATAGGCAGGAAGCAGACATTTCTGGCTCTTGGAGCAGGAGGGACAGTTTGAAGCTTGGTTTTATGTGTTGGGTGTGGAGAGGAGAAAATAAGACCTCTGCTGAGTGCAAAGGTGCTGCCGAGGCAAAGAGCAGATGGCACCTTGGGACTGTTGCTGCTGTCACACCATGAACCTCTCCCAGCCCACGGATTTGTGGAACTCACCTAAATGTGAATGGTGTTCATAGAATCATAGAATCAATCATAGAATCATAGGATCATAGAATGGTTTGGGTTGGAAGGGTCCTCAAGGATCATCAAGTTCCAACTCCCAGCTGCTGGATCATGCACTAGATCAGATTGCCCAGGGCTTCAAAACTTCACTCCAGACACAGACACATGGCTCTGACCTCAGTGTACTTATTAAGAGAGCCAGGACACCAGCAGTATTGAAAGATTCACCTTGGTGCTATGGAATTCTTGAATGCTGACATTTCAGGGTAGGGACTGGAGGTCTCATGCAGCAGATACCTTCCATGTCCAGCTTCCATGGGATCCTGGCTGTCTTCTGCACTTGTTCTTGGGAAATAATACCACGAATTCCCAGTATGGCAGGGAAACCTGTGCCCTTGGCTTCTGTTTGGTGGCTCTCAGGCCAAAACTGGCTGTGCTATAACTTTGCTGCTGTAAGTGCTGCCACTCATTGAGAGCTATGGTCAGTGAGACTGGGAAGTTCAGGGACTGTGGTCCTGACAGGTAGAATGCCTGATTGCTTTTCAAAGCTTGTAATCAGTGCTGGAAGTCATTGCCATGGTGTTCCTACATAGATGGCGGTCCAGGGAATAGTGCCTCAGGCTGGCCTCTCAGCTGCTCTGTCACTGCTGCAATTTGTGTCCTTAGGTCTCTGCTGAAATGTAGTTGTAGTCGTGGCTGGGTAGCCTGACCCTGGGAGTAGAAGGCTCTGCAAATGGGAAAGGAGGATAAATCACCCTGTTCTGGTGCATGGAGGTCATGCAGATCATAGAATATGAGTTCAAGCAGGACAGTGCTGAGGTTCTCCCTGGTTGCAGTGCTTAACTGGGTCCTACCTGCAGCACTTCCGACTGCTGTACACCCAGGTCTCCAATCTACCCTCCTTCCCAGGCTGGAGCTTCCCAAGGGCTCTCCAAAGTCCTCTGCAGCCTCTGCTCTGGAAATATTTTGGATGAGAAAAGAGAGGTGGTCCAACCAAACTGCTACCTCCACCTCTTCCAGGGCCAGGGGCTCAGGGTTATGGTTAGGATTAGGGCTGTAGGGTCAGGGTTAGGGGCGGGCATGCTGGACCACTGCACTGAAATCAGAGGTACGTGGAGGAAATGCATCCAGTGGAGTTGGTACTGGACCTTTTCTAATAATGGAAACCCCTTCTCAGAGAAGCTGCCTGCAGACTCCCTGCCCAGCCCAAAGACAGCAGCTCCTGGCTTAGCAGTGGCCACTGTACCCACAGCCCCCTGGAGGGCACTGGGTGTGCTCGGATGCTGCCTGCTCTGCAGCCCAGGTCCATGGCCAGGCTAAGTCCTGGCACAAGGCAGCAGCAGGAGGCCACTTCCAGCACACCTTTTTCAGTGACACTTCAATGGCTAATCTGGAAAATGTTTGTTTTGTTCTCTCCCCAGCCTCCGGATAGATGCATTTTAGCAATTTGTAGCCAATCCATCCTAGTTGCATTTTAAGCAAGATGAGTTGATGCGAAACACAAGGATCCAGTTTTGGTGTAACAGTAGCTCACAGTTCTCTCGTGTCACAACATTTTGGGGGAGAATAATGACCAACTTTTTCTGTTTTATGTTCCACTGGGTCTGCTTCTTCCTAGTTATACTTTACATTGCACTGATCCTGGGAGATTCTGAAAGCCTGGTTAGACACGGCCAGCTCATCCAGTTCTCACATCCAGCCTCAGCCATTCATTTGCTACAGGAACCTGTAGCAAAGAACAGGCGGCAGCAGCATCACCCCAACTGTGAACATGCCATGAAACTGCTCATGTGAAGGAGCCCACTGCTTTCTGCAGAGCAGGAGCATCCATTGGGTTTTCCCATCTGAAAACACTGTCCACCATCTTTACCTGTGTGATGTAAAGGCTTGTTTTGGTGTGTACAGAGCAGGGCTGTTTCTCATCCATCAGAAAACTGGGCTTTGCCCAGGAGAACTCTCAATAGTTCCATGAGCCAGGTGGGTCCCCAGGGGTCTCAGCAGAGTTATTTCTAACTTTGCTGATCAAGTCAAGTGCCTCAGACAGAACAAGGCAGTGTGAAAGGCTGCTGTTTCCAAGAGAAAAAGAAGAAAGGAAAGGCTAAGAGCATCAGGAAAGGCCCGTGCTGTGAGAGCCTCTGGCACGGAGGAGGCTGAACTCTGAGAGGAAGGGGAGGCTGGGGAGGTTTCAAACCATTTCCATTTGGGGCTCACTCAGCAGTTTCTCCTCTGGATGCAACCAGGTCAGTCTCAGCCCTCTGGCCACAGCCATTGTGGTATTTGAAGGAACAACATCAAAAGGAGACTCAGAGACAACTTGCAAGCGCTGTGGCTTGAAAGGGACGGAGTCTCTGGGGGACCAGCCCTGGGTGTAAGTACAGGCTGCTCCAACAACTTGCAGTGGGGAGAAGGGCAGGGAAGAACCTGTTCTGCTGCCAGCATGGGGGTGTATAACTTTGTCAGGGTTTGGGGTCACCAAGTCTTGGATGTGGCTTGCATTAATGACGGGTCTGTTGGGTTCAGACTGCTCCCACAGCTACCAAAGGAAAGCAGTTCTGGGTATGTTCACCCATGATCTGCAATTAAATAAGTAACCTGTTCTGCACTGCAGTGTGCTCAGCCACTTCTGACTGTTCTGTAAGGACTCTGCAGGGAAATGCAGACCTATATATCCCACAGGTGTGTCAGTGCCCCACGGAAAGTCTTCCAGCATAGAGGAAGACCCTGATCTCCAGCGTAAACTCAAAGACAGTCCTCGAAGTCAGTGCACTGCCCTGGTGTAAATGCAAAGAAAACTGGAGCTGCTCTCATTTCTGACCTGGGGACACCTTTGTGCAGAGAACGCTGGCACTGAACCTGACACGGTGTGTGATGGCTGAGGACCTCTCCCTGCTAACCACCAACACACTCTGTCTAGAGACTCCATTGTTTACAAATCTCTTCTCTTTTATTCTTTGGAACACCTTAAACAGTTCAAGAAGGCAACAAAACTGGGATCTGCTATTTGGTTATTTTTTGCCATCACTTTTTAGGAATCTTGAGTGGACAGAAAGAATTGTTCCCAGTCTAGATCCAAAGTTAATCACAACGTGATGAAAGTACGTGACAGACAATGAGCAATAAATAAAATTCTCCAGGTTTTATCTGGCATCACTGCTCCAACACAAGAAGTTAAGACTTAACGTGCTGTTTTCAATGGGTTATATTTTCAAGGGGACATAATTTCCATGCAAAAGAAACATGTTGGCTCCTTCCGCACCCTAAGACACCCTGTTAATTATCTGGCCAGGTCTTCCCAGAAAAAGTAAATGCAGTCTTAGCCTTTGACTGCTTCACCATCAGGCAGACCTGGGCATATGAGGCCAAGCTGAACATGGGTAAAAGAACCAAGCTATTATTTACGGGTGAGTAAAGAAGCAGAGACCCCCATGCCCTGCATTAAGCCATAAGGAAAGAAGATGAATTGCTTGCTGAAAAGCATTTACGTGCTGGGAAAAACCTTATCAAAGTCAGTAGAAGCAGTGCCATATCCCTGCCTTGTTCTTCTGCTCCTCTGTGATTGTTTGGCTGCCCACAGTTGTCTGCCTGAGCAATACCAGACAGTGCTTGGCCAGCCTTTGCACCATGGCAGTGCAGACAGTGGGCTCTGGATTAGAGGCTGCTCTTGTTTCCACTGTCCACAGTGCATTTAATTGGGATCCTGGGGATGCTCTATCCATGTTAGCCTTTCTTCTGATGCATTCAAAGTCAAGATTTCCTCCAGTTTCCGCAGAAATAAACTGCAGAGATCAGAAGGGATATGCATGCAGTGCTGTCCTGCTCTGAGAATGCCCATGTGTGCAATGAGGAGGAAGAGCCAAGGGACCCCCACCAGCTTCACTGAGATGCTACATCTGCCACAGCGTGTGGGATGAGATACAAGCAATGACACAAGGCCTGGGGATTAAAACAACAGCAGACAAAGCGTAACAGACTCTTAGCTGGTTGATTCAATGGAACACAGCATTCTACCACTGAACTCACTTTTTACTACTTCTTTCACAGAATAGGATACCCCTCTCCACTCACTTCTCCAAGAGGCACAATGGCATGTGGGATGTATGACTAGCCCCAGATACCATTGGCCAACCACAGCCTACGCCTCTGACCAGCACCCAACTTGAATTTGACAGAGATAGGATAGAACCACATGGCTGTGAGTTCTGATTGTGACCAGCCTCCTTGAGCCCACATGCAACAATGTAAGGGATGCTGCTGCAGAAGTTTGCATGCAAGAGACATTACAAGTAAAACTAAAGTGAAACTTCTGCATGTGGTTTCATGTCCCCAGACATGATCCGTCATCCTCAGAGCGCATCCTGCGTGCCCATCCTCCATCACGCTTTGCTTCCTGACGCTGTTTCTCAGGTCCAAGGGAGGAGGAACACAGGGACTAGGGAGAGGATGCCTGGGGACCATCAAATGCAGAAGGTGATGGTTTAGCACTACAGCGACTGCTCAGATAGAGTGCAGATGTTGTGTGGGACAGTAAGGGGACAATTTATCTACAGCCTGGCTTACAAAAACCCATTTTGTCACCCTCCAGAGCAAGAGAACTGTGTGTAACATAAATCCAGCCAAAGTCCTGTGCAAGTATGCAATTACCTCTTAGGAAAGTTAAGGCTTTGGCATTCAGTTCTGTGCTATTGCAAAGAGGGAGAAGCAGAAGGTGGAGATGTCATTAGACTATTAATAACTATGTGCATAGTACAGTCATTGCAAAACAATCTGACAAAATAAGCAATTCCAGAATGAATGCCTCCTGCTATTCCTTTTAATTTAGGCTTCAGTAGCACTGGCAAATATCCCTGCTCCTGCTGGCATTTCTCAGTGTACAGCCATAGCCATTGGCAGGGGAAGATTTGTATACCAGACCAAAAAGCAGAGGCTTAAAGGTCCAGTCCTGTTGTGTGAAGTAGCTCAGCACAGGAGAAGGATGTGCTGCTATGCACAGTCCTTTTCCTTTACATCATTTCCAGCTTACATGCACAGGTCTTGAAACCCAAAAGCAAACTGCTGCTCAAAGGTGTAGGCCGGGGGCATGGATGCCTGTATCCCCTCCAGCCAGAGCCACATTTCCAAAAGGCTCTCCTCTTTGGATTTCCTTGGCTCATATTGTCTCTTTACCCTGCATTTTAATTCTCCAAACAAAAAACGTTCTTCAGAGGAAGCACCCAGACCCTCAGCCTCCCTTTGCTGAAGACAATTCACAGATCCAGCTGTGCTATATGAATGCTGGTTGTGGTCCCAAGGAGTTCAGTACTGATGCTGTAGCTCCCACAGAAACTACTGCCTATTGAAACGAAAAGAACTGCAAACCCTGCCCTGAGAACTGCTGCAATGAGCAGGAGCCACCAGCAACACCTCGTGAGCAACTTTTCTGTGTTTTGAAAGAGGCAGCAGCACTGAAATCCTTCAAATCCTAAGCACATGTAAGCAAGTTGTGAGTTTTGCAGGATCACGCAGTCATAGGGGCTGGAAGGGACATCTGGAGATCCCCCAGTGCAACCCCCCAAAGGAGGCTCCCTATGGCAGCCCACTTGACTCCTGTCCATTAGACATTGATGAGCATCGATGAGATCCCCTTGAACTGTACAAGGATATTTATCACCAGAGAGTGACAGTACGCACTAATTACTTCAGTCACAGTTAACGTTTTGATCAGATGTTCATATGGCATGGGGCTGCTTTCATTTCCAGCTATTTGCATACATCTTTCAAACTAGCCAAAGTCTATCACTTTCAACATGGCAAAATATTGTCATGTGAGTTCTTCCTGAAGATGAGTGACTACAAGCTGGAAGTGTCTGCCCCAGGGCATCTTCCTGATAAATAAGCAACTGCAACATAAAAGCTTTATAGCGTGTTTCTGAGAAATGGAAAAGCAGAATGCTTTCTCAGATGCCCATACCTCAAAAATAGCCCATGCCATTCAGCACTTACTCATACAGACAAAGCGTATGCCTCTGGGCTGAGCCTAGACATGAAAGATAAGATGAAGGCTTCGGAAAGTCAGAGGAATGGTGCATTTCCAATTGGGCTCACAGTAGATTCTTCTGGCCTCAGCAACAGCCATGGCAGTGATCACACGATGCCCTTGAAGTTCTTTGGCATCAACCTGGTGAAAGACAGCGTTAAAGAGGGAAGTACAATTGTAATACAGGAAAAGCCAGCTGGAAAATCCATAAACAAATGTAGGCCGGCCCCCAGAGATGATAAAGAAGAAAGGGATTAGGAAAAACAACCCTGAAAGAATGGAAGTGAATGAATAAATCAGCATTCTGACCAGCAACTATCAAACTAATGCAATGCTCATGACAGATTTTGTTTTACCACTGTCTGGTCAGATCTCAGCCCTTTGTACCCCACACTGGGCCTCACAAGGACTATTGCAGTTTCACCCAGCAGCAGCTCAGCTCCACACGGCAGTTTGCTTAGTCGTCCCCACAGAGGAGAATGGGAAAAGGGTAAAGCTCCTGGGCTGAGACAGTTTAATAGGAGAGAAGAGGAATGGAAAATGATAATGACAGTAATGACAGTAGCATACATATGACGGCTGCTCCAAAAGTAATGCCTCCCATTTAATGATGTTGGCCCATGGCATCAGAGGCGGATGTCGGTGGTGTGGCAGTAGAGGCTGAGCCTTTCCACCAATATTCCATTACGTTTTGTTGTCATGTGACAGATGGCAGCAGAGGGGCACTCTGACACAATGGCACCCAACACAGAAGTGTGTATGAAGCAAAGGTGTGGAACTGAATTCCTCCATTTAGAAAAAATTCACCCATTGGCATTCATTGACATTTGCTGAATGTTTATGGAGACCAAACAGTGGATGCTGCACAGCAGCAGCAGATCCCCCTGGCCAATTGCCCCCAGATGTACTGCCCAGCATGGCACCACATGGTATGCAATATCCCTTTGGCCAGTTTGTATCAGCTGTCCTGTTTCCACCCCCTCCCAGCTCCTTGTGCATCCCCAGCTCCTCACTGACAGGGCAGTGCAAGAAGCTGAGATGTCCTTGAATTGGTGTAAGCACTGATTAACAACTTAAACTTGGGTGTGCTGTCAACATTGTTTTACTCATAAATCCAAAATCAGGCATCATACCAGCAATTATAAAGAAAATTAACTCCAGGACAGGTGTCATTTGTGTCTATCAACACTTACTGCTCCCTAGGCCTGCCCTTCTGAACGGCTATGTGAGTGCTGGGCATAGGATATGTGAACAAATTGCTCAAGCTAAAGGCTTGTTCATTCTTACCAATCAAACAAAGAAAATCAAAAGTGAAGGACTCAACTATTATCAGAGCCAACAGATAGCACAGCAGAAACACAGCTCACTGACCATGTCTACCCCAGTGACAGTGCACTGTGCTATTGCAGCTTTCCCTTCCATCTCTTGCCCTTACTCTTCACTCCTTTGCCTACCTGAGTCAGACCTATTCATCTCCTTTAGCAAGGAGGGAAGTGGTAGACTCCCCCAAGGTAATCCTGAACATTTTCTTAATCTAGAAGCAAAATGTCCATTAGGACATTTATTCTCCTGTCTACAAGTGCTTCCTTTCAGAATGCAATCTATGACAATATAGATCCTGCTCCCAAAGAGAACACTAACATGCTGTTTTCCCATAGCTCCGGCATCCTTCATGCAGCTGTGTGCCCGCTTTGGCAAGTGGATGCTTTGCAAAGTGCACCTTGAGCAGCAGAAGAGAAGAAATGACCAGTCCTGTGGTCTCGATCCAGGAGAGAGATGATGAAAATGGAAGGGTCTCCAGGAGGTAGGTACGTGATTCCTTTCAGCAGCGGGGTACAGCAGAGCTCTGCTGGCCAGTGGTGCCAGTCAACTACGTTTTATCAGAATGGCTGGAGAAGTTATGTTTTTTCATAAGAAATTCCCTCTGATAAAGAATTGGTTGAATCAGCTAGGAGGAAACATAAAGAAAAAATGATGACAAGCAGAAAATTGCAAAGCTTTGAAAAGTTACGAGCAGTTAGAAAGCATCAAGCACAGAAGTCTTTAGGTGACCTAACCTAGCTGCTGCTAATGTTCAGCAGTAATAAACAGTAGTCATTTTCCCTGTCCTTCTCCTTTGAGAATCTTTGCTGTAATGCTGGTTGGTACTTGAATTCCCATAGTTTATAACAAAGCTATTGTCTGTTATCACAAACGCAGTGACATTATTACAGAGCTTACCCTGCAGCAAGATATGAATTAGAGTCAACTTTAGCAGACACCAAATATTTACTTTAGAAACGGAAAGAAATATTATTTCATAAATCAAAAATTGTTCCCTTGACCCTTAGAAGAAGTTTAAAAGCAGCCTCAGTAGAACTGCACAAAGTACAGTGCATAATGCTAAACCGATCGGATCCACGGCTGACCCGTTGCTTGTGGGTTCCCACCTCAGCACGCTTCCTACAGGAGTGGGACTGAGACCAGCTGAAGGGAATCATCCAATCACAGAATGGCTTAGGTTGGAGGGGACCTTAAAGATCACCTTGTTCCAGCCTCCTGCCATGGGCAGGGTTGCCACCCAGCAGTTCAGGCTGCCCAGGGCCCCGTCCAGCCTGGCCTTGAGTGCGTCCAGAGATGGGGCACCCACAACCTCCCTGGGCATCTCTGATTGCCATTCACTTGTGTCTTGCCATGGATAGAAGAAGGGTGTTCAGTGGGGAGACCGAATTCCTGTGGGGAATGAACAGATGTGTGTAACGAGCTGGGGTTATAATCAGACTCTTGTGTGTCAGGTGTTCTGCACATGAGGCTATTTATCTGCCTTACCATTCCCTCCTTCTGTCTGCACCCATATGCACTTTGCAGTTTTGTTTTCTTCCTGCCCTGCCCATTTACCCTCCTGTCTGGTTCTCGATGCTCCTTATTTGCCTACCTTATCACAGTGCCTTAACTGTAGATCTCCCTACATCCCCCCATGCTGCATATTAAAGGCTGTTGCAGGGCCAGGTATCTGCCCCTCTGCCCTGCCATAAGTCAGTGCTGACTGGAGCACAGTGAATGGAAGGAAGGAGAGAAACATCGATGTCGCAGTGACCCCGATTCACCTCAACCTACTTGATCAAGCTGCTGATGAATGCAAGTTTGCACTGAGTGCCAGGCTGAAGTGCCTGCAGCAGTGATGTCCAGCCCACCCCATGCCGCAGGGACAGTGAGGGGACAGGAACATTTTCAAGAGCTGCGGCAAAATCTGCTGAGCTCCCGGTTGCCAGACCGGGTTGGCTGGGTTGGCCCTTGCACACCTCACACACGGACCTGGCAGGGACCAGAGGAGCCTGGGGCTTCCTGCAGCCATCCCTGTCCCCACCTCTCCTCCCTGGGACAGAATCCTGAAGTTGTTATTTTCCCCAGACTCTTCCAGGTGCTGTCACATGGTTTATTTGCCCCTCCAGAAATCCACAGAGTTATTCAGCACTTCAGAAAACTTCTGCTGGGAAGCATCATGGACTGCCTGTCAGTGTAACAGCACCCCGAGCGGATGCTGCAGGGGCAGATGCTCAGGAGAATGCAGGTACAGCTTTACAGGTCTTCAGCACTGATGGGGATAAGGATGTGGAGCAATGGCAGGAGGCATGGGACAGATAGGAGTGATTGGGACCTTGTTCTGAAACCTGTCATGTCATATGAAATCCTTGTCAGAGCCCTGCCAGCACAGAAACAGATACCAGTCACACCAGGAACTGTGCTTTAATGAGGAGTCTCCCACATGTGGATGGGGCAAGAGGCCTAAGTCAGCCAGTGACGGAGAGTCACAGAGCAATGGAATCTGTCAGTGAATGTTGATCTCATTAATAGGAAAGACAGGAGCCCAGCAAGAGAGATCTTCTAGAGACAGAGAGGATGATCACATCCATGGTGAATGTCATGCAAAGGGCTGGCACAGAAGGAGTAATGAGACTGAGATGTTGCCTACAGGAATGTGTGTGTGATTTGGAAAGGTTGGTGATGTCCTCCTCCAACAGATGTCACGTGGATATTGGGCCAATATGGAGCGTTCAGACCCCTTCCACATGGCCAGTGAGCTTGTATAGTAATCTGCCCCCTTCTATGAGAATGGCCTGCCAGCATCCATGAGGACACTGCACCTCTGTAGGGGGCCAGAAGGAACAGGAACCAGTTCTGGGAGAAGGGTGTCCTGGACACAAATATTTCAGGGAGTGGGAAATGCACAATCCCAGTCCCTCCTAGGGCAGATGAGTGTTTATACTCAGTGTTTTGTCCTGACATCCTGCTGCTTTGTTCCCTACGGCTCCTGGCTTGGGAGAAGGAAGCCACCAAACAGCACCATATCACTCAGACATCGAACAGACGTACCCTGGTGTGCTCACATCCTTGCTGGGTTTGCATTTCAAGTTGTTTTTCTACAGCTCTTCACAGTCTTCCTGTTGCTTATTATGGTTGGAAATATTAGATTCCAGCTCTGCATGTTAATTCTTCCCTGTCAAACCCTCCCTGCTCTGTGCCTCTGGCCAAACGATCCTAGGGTATCATCTGCTTTGTTTCACAGAGAATACTTTCTTGTTGCAGCTCATCTTTATTTATCAGGGGCTGTGTCGACAAGCCTTTAAAAAAACATCTCATCTCTATTGCCTGCTTACTGAAAATCAAAAGAGCCTGCAGGAAATCGGACAGAACAACCATTAGATTAAATAAAAGCTGGCTCCTCCATCTCCCTCAATTCCCTAATCTTCTCCCCAGCAAATGCACACTGTGTTAATCTATGGGACACGGGAGGCTGTGCACTCTGTGCTCATGGGCTGGAGTTATATCAATGGGATCCAGGATAACTGAGCAACACATTGCATTGTCTTCATCATTTTCAAAGCCTACAGTGTCTTTGAGGAGAAGCCGGGAAGGAAGAGGGGAAGGAGGGCTTTTCTACAAACTGAGCCTATGGGAGATTGCAATTCCTCCCACTGGCTCTGTCTGTAGCAAAGACATTCCTGGCAGCCACAGCCACGTGCCTCTAGCAGCAGGCAGCAGGGAAACTCCAGCTTGTCCTGTGTAATTCTTGTTCTTGCTTTGCTTCCAAGCTACAAGCAGTGGCTACAACCCATATGAATTTGTCACAAAACTGAAAATCAAAAAGAGTCAGGAAAAATGTCTGAATATGAGCCACCCGACTGCATTTGGCATTCATTCCATGGGCCACTGGAGCTCTAGAGCTCTGCTCTCCTTCCTTCTGGGGCTTTGGGGTTGGAGTACCTGATGTAGCTTCTCCTCTTCATTCCTTCACCCCTGGATCTCTTTCCTAAGGTCAGGCTGCCTTTCTGTACCACAGTAGCTAAAATTCCCTCTCCGTAGCTGTGTGGCCTAAGAAGACCTTTAGAGGTAATAGAGCAGAGTGTCCTAAAGCCTGAGAAGAAAAGAGACACATCACACTTCTGAGACCATCCCTATTGCATAGGCTTAAGAACAGCATTTCTCACTCTGGGCACAGGTTTTCCTGACCTAACTGACGTACTGAAGTTATGGAAGTTGTAAATGCCCCTTAGAGTCCAATGATAGACCCACCGTGCACTTGAGAGTGTGATTTAAGCATTCTAGGATCCTTTTTTTTTTTGTCTCTCTGCAAATTTCCAGGCTGCTCAGTTAGAAGGGAGGAAGTAGGAGCTTACATTATAAGCATTTGCATAGTTCCTGGTTTAATTAGCATTCAACACTCCCTTGATTAGTGTGTTCAGTCCCAGTGTATTGGAACAACATGTCCTTAAGCTTCTCTATGTAACTATTCCCTCCCCTGTGCTAGCAGCGCTGTGGGTCACTGATGTTGAGCTCCTCAGTACTGTGGGAGTAAGGTAATGTGAGAAGGGCTGTGGGACCCCTGAGGATCTGCTTTGTGCTGACACGGGGAGCAAACAGGTCTCCCAAACCACCCATCCCATGCGTGGGAATGGGTGCACAGTCTGCCGCCAGCATGCAGCTGTCTTTCCTTGCATGAATGCACACCTGGCTGAAGGCACAGAGGAGACAATAAAAGGGAATGCTGTGAGTGGAAAGGAGGCAAAGATGATGAAGTCGAGTCAAAGATGATGAAGTCGAGTCAAAGGTCAAGAGCTATCAGTGTCAAAGATACTTGAGATGTCAGCATCTGGTGCTTGCCATGCCCCTAAGGCTGTGTAGACATGTGAGAACAGCCATGGCAATGAACTTCACTGAGAGCATCAGATAAGGTTGGGCTCAGCTCCCTGCTCACACCACTTCTCAGCTTCTGGACTGAAGCTGCCTTCATCATGGACAAATCAGAGCCTGGGTATGCGCCTGTTTTCTCCCACCCATGCAGGGCCACTGGCTTTGCCAGGGACATCAACCCACGAGCTCGTCACTGCTGCCCTAGGTGAGCACTCTGCTCCTGGCACTTGGACACACTGACATCAGCCTGACAGAGTTTGAGTTTTCCCTTCCTCACTGCAAGAGGAAAGGGGCCCTGCGGTCCCCCTGCCCACTGCGATGCTCCAAGCCATGCAATGCTGACACAGTCCCTGCCTCAAGCCCTGTCTGATGCACCCAGCCCCGCTCAGCTCTCCAAAAGAGATCCTCCTCTGTGACATTTTCCCTGGCGTATCACCGAGATGCTCACAGCTGTGAGCTTCTGCTTTCTCTTTTGCCCTTCTTGTCGATAAGGATAGCTTGCCCAGATGGCCATAACACACGGCCGGAGGGCAAAGGTTGCCCTTGAGGTGTCTGCTGGCTGGGAGGGATCTGCCAGGCTGTGGGGAAGCTCAGCTGCAGCTCTTCAGATGCAAAGTGGCAACCTGGTTCCTCCACACTGTGAGGAGTGGGAGATATTTACCGATTTTCCATGGCTCAGGATTTTTGTTTCTAAATACATCAAATAAGCCCAATAAAGCCAGCAGCCTCGCCTTATTCATCTTCATTCCTATTTAAAGGCCCATAACATTTTCAGCTAAAAAGGTGGCTGTGTTTCTCTTTCAGCTCTTTTGCCAGGGATGACAATTAAAGACAGGCTAACTTCTGAGGAGGGCTTTGTTACGCTGGAGATTTTTATCATCCTCGGGTGGATGTAAGGCTATGAATCACTGCGTTCCCCAGAAGTTCAGTACCTGCTGCCATGAGGCAAACACATTTTATCTCAAGTGCATTACGCTGACTCCCTGCAATAAGCTTTGCTTGTCAAGGCACAGTTGTTCCAATCCTAAAGCTGTTTTGCTTAATATTACGTTGAAGTGTGATCAGATTCTTTGAAATACCATTGAGCAAGTTCATTTCCTTGGAAGTCATCCTGAGTTCACCTCCCTGCTGCCGCTGTCTAAGAACTGAACATCTCCCATCAGAGCTCAGTTTCTTCGGTTCCTTTTGCCCTCACCAAGAAGGGGCAAAGCTACTTTGACCAGCAGTGTCAGTGGAACTCATTCATGTGGGGCACAGCCCTACACATAGCAGACTTTGCCTTGAGCCCAGGTGAGCTCCCAGCCATAGACTGATTGTTACACATCTCCATGGGCTGTCACACTCCAAAAGACAGCAGCAGTAACAATGCTGTAATGCAGGCACGCAAGCTCACAAATGAGCAGAGTTTCTGGTAGGAAACAGAAGGTGCTCACCCTGGCTGGAAGGGAGCAGGGCAGGGGATGCTGGAGCAAGCAGAGCCATCCTGTTGTTTCTCAGCAAGGTCACACGAGTTTCTCCCATCAGCTATTCCAGCCATTCCTCCTGGCTGGAGCTTTCTCTGCCAGGAGGGCAGAGGTTTAACAGAAGTGGAGCAACGCTCTGAGCCTTTGGAGAGAACTTGTTCACAGACGGGAAGGACCTTTGGCTCCAGCACTGCTGCATATGCATGGCTGGGGAAGATGCTTGGCTTCGACTGGATCTTAGCAGCCTCAGGTGAACCTGGCAGAAAACCCTGCATTTATTTTTCTGAACACTGTGCAATGCTCTGATTCTGAAACAGGCATCGTTCTCTCTGCCACAGAAAAGAATAGCGTCCCCATGCCTGCTGCGACCCTTTTATATGGCAGAATTAAGTCCATCAGTGGGTGCACCTATGGAGCCTGCTTTGGTGACACTGCTGGGCTGGGTGACAAAGGCAGGCCATGAGGATGGCCATTAGAAAAACCCCAGGGAAAAATTACCTGGTGCAACGTGCACAGGGAATGGAAACTGAAAAAGAGGAAAAAGAGAAAAAGTTTTTTCAAAGTGCACATATTTTGTTCTTTTACAACTTGCCAGTTGAAATACAAGGCAGTATTACCTCTCAGCCTGCCTATCACGAGCACATTTCCTCTTGAAATGCCTGGGTTTGCTATGAGGTTATAAGGCTATTTAAAACACATATATAAATATATATATAACCGTTTACAGACATTCTATAAACACACATCTGTCTGTATTTTTATGTCTTTGGTGTGTTTATCTTCTTCCAATGGTGAGCTTTTGGAATCACCCCCTTCTGGGGTCTTAATTCCCCTCCTTCTCAGGTTCCCAGTGCTTGGTTAAAGGTTTGTATCTCTTTGCACTGCTCACCAAAAACTGATGCCATTTTCACTGGAAAGTGATCTTTTTTCATAGTCTTTCTCAGGCAGCAGACCTTTAAACAGAAATCCCCCTTATCCAGAACAAGGGGATGTTTTACCATTTGTTATACATCAAGCCTCAATGGTTGATATGATCCCCCTACACAGGATTTGATATCTGCTTTTCCAGTCCTCTTTAATTCGTTCACACAGCCTTTCAGCATCTGTTCTCCCAGGGAATCAGTAGGGAGGATGGAAAATGCCCACTGGGAGGTTTGGGAACCACTGTGACCCAGTCCTGCTGGTTGGCTACGGGAATACCCCCCGATTTGTTCTCCCAGACCACCAGCCTGCTCTGTGGGGTCACCTGCTGCTGATGGTTGTTGCCTTTCTCTACTTTACTTGCTTCAGGTAAATTAACAGAAGATGATGCATTTCCACCAAATCTAAATATTTTTGATTGTTTCTCCAGGACTTCCAAGCCATGGAAGGGTCTGGAACACAATTCTTACGAGGAATGGGTGAGGAAACTGGAATTGTTTAGTCTGAAACAGAGGAGGCCTTATGATAAGGGAGGAATTATTGCTTTCTACAGCTGCTTGAAAGGAGGTTGTAGTGAAGTGGGGGCTGGCATCTTCTCCCAGGTAACAGCGTAAGATGAGAGGTGATGGCATCAAGTCACACCAGGGGTGATTAGGAAGAACTTCATCTCAGTAAGAGTGGTTGGGCACTGGCACAGGCTGCACAGGGAGGCGGGGGAGTCGGCAGCCCCAGAGGTGTTCGAGGAAAGGGTGGATGTAGTACCAAGGGACGTGGTTACATGGGCAGTAGTGGTGGTATGTGGATGGTTGGACTAGGAGATCTTAGAGGTCTCTTCCAACAGTAATGAGTCTGTGATTCTGTGCTTCTATGGGGTTTATGAGTAAACCATGATGAACGTGTACAGAGAGAATTTTGCTTTAAATCCTTTCCACATCTGCTGTGCAGGCATCAAAGATGATGTGAGCGTACTGTGAGTGCAGCCAACGTCCAAACACTACAGCCACTGCCAAGGTCGGCCCTGGCTCTGCCCCAGAAGCCCCTCAGATAGGGGCAGGTGAGGAGAGCGTTGCCTCTTGCCACATCCCATCTCCCTGAGGATAATGGGAATCGTGGTGGCTGGAGCAGGAGGGGGTTAAGGGCTGTTGCTACTTGTGCTCTTGTCAGCCAATTTGCATCTCTAGATGCACAGATCCCAGTCAGCCATCACCGTAGGATCAGAGCATCTATCACAAAGAACAGCGACAAAATCATCTCTTTGCCAGCACTGCCAGCAGGAACAAGATTAGACCAGTTATTTCTATTGCTGGTTTTATTTTGTTTTACACTGTTTGGGAGAGCTATCGACTCCATCTGTGGAAGTGTGATGTGATTAAACCAAGGAGTTATGCAGAAATGAAGACGAAGGGCTTTGCCTGTTGCTTGAAGGCAAAGTTCATCTTTATTTGGTCTGGCAGCTCGATCCAGAGGACTGAGCTATCTCGTGCCATCAGGGCCAACACCGCCGTTGTCTGAGGAGAGACTTGGAACGGCTTGAAGTGGGAGAAGGAAGTGGAAGAGCTGGGAAGCAGTGTGAGGGGCAGAGCTTTGGGAATGCAGCCTGTTTTGTGGCATTTGGAACGTTTGTTTCCATCTCATGAGCAAATCCAGGGTCCTGAGGTGGAAGAAGAAATGCTGGGAGATCTTGTGCCATTTGCACTGACTGTGGGACAAGCAGTATTACAAGAAAAGAGCGCTCTTCAAATGACCATAGAGGAGGGAAGTGTAACAACATTGATTAATTAAGAAACACAAATCGCTCTGTTAAATGGGGGCTCATTAGCACCACGCAGAGCATTAGACACTGCGAGGAAAAAGGAACATGGGGCCAGAGGGGACCTCACAGTGTGACCAGCCCCTCCATTGGAACCACTGGGGCGTACGGCTCTTTTCCAAAATAAATCTTAGAGAAAGAAAAAAAAAGATAATCTTGTCCCTTGGTTCTGGGCCCTGCTGGGAGCCTGCTCAGGGCCCTGAAGGAAACATGCTCTCCTCATAGCAAACAAGCAAACACAGTTTGCTTTGTTTATCTGCTCCTTCTGTTCTCCCACACTGATACAAAACTCCCCTGCTCATGCCTGGACGTGCCCTTCCAATGGTGCAGGCAGATACCCAGCAGGACACGAGGCGCTGCTTATCTTCATCAGGCAGAAGGGCAGTCAGAATGGGGTGCTGCATCAGGAGAGAGAGAGCCAGCTACCTGCAGTGTCAAATGGGAATCCAGAACTAGAATCAAATTAATGACTTCCAGGATTCTGACATTTTGGTTTCGTACTCAACAAATGACTCCAAAGAGGACTGAGCAGAGAGGTGCTGATGCAGTTCTTAAATGAGAGAAGAAATGTGGACTCATGTCAGGGACATGAAGTAGCACCAGGCCATATGAAGCTGTGTACTATTGTAGGAAGGAACCTTTCTGAGTAGAGATTGGCCCAAATCTCCCTCCACGTTGGAGGCTGTTGTATTTTCCACCCACAGAATTAAGGCTTTAGAAAGGCTATATTTGGGCTGCAGACTCAGGTCTTCCAACCTCAGAAGATCCTCTTGTGATGGGAGCAGTCCTGCTCCAACCAAAGCAAAGACAGGAGGGTTGCCATCATCACTCACCTTCAGTCTAACCATCCACTGGGTACCACAGCACCAGGTAAGCAGGTGCCCTCCTTGGACCCAGTGAGCTGAGGGGTGGTATGGATGGGCATAATCATGCTGGAAAATCTGAAGGAAAGGATTCAAGGTACAGAAAGAGAAAGCAAGAAGGAGAGGCATTTTCAGATTGCTATGTGGAGCTGAAATTAAGGAAACAAAGGAAACAAAGGAAAGAGAGCTCTGGGTTCCCACCTCATTCCCCGGGTTTCTTTGTGTTTCACTTGGTAGACAAATCATCCCAAACCCATAGAGAGGAGAATCATAATTTCCTCTCCAGAAATGTACCTCTATGGTCAGCAAATACAGCTTGAATGAAGAACCAATGGGGGAACATGTGGTGGGGAGTTGTTGCTACAAGAAAAAGAGACCTGCAAAGACAAGCAGCTTCAGACACTGAGCACCTGGAGAACTGGGATGACCAGGGAGTGACCTGAGGAATAAGGAGATTGCTTTCACATTTGGAAGACGAGCAGGCTTTTTCCCCAACTTAAAATGTTTGTGTTTCACTAAAGCTTTTTTCAGAGCTTGGGGAATAATAATGAGCTATTATTTGCAGATCGGTAGGATATCAAATCTCCAACCACGTTACAGAAAGGTATTAAAAGGACTGACAAGCATGCAGTTATGTTCCCCTTGCTTGAGAACAAATAGATTCTCAGCCAGAGCCTGGAGAGAAAATCACAGCATAATGTCCTGCACCAGTGACCTAGTGAACTGACCAAGGAAAGATGACTGAAATGTGAGATGGTATCTGTTTTTCCCTGAGTAGAAAGGGCTTTGTTCTGACCCTCTTTTCCTCTTTATTTTTAGTTCAGAAAAGAGCCTGGCAGCTTGGGTGAGGTGATTTCTTTTGAATATGGCCCAGGGTCACAGAGATGATCAAAGGAGTAGAGCATCTTTCATGTAGAGGCCAGAGAGGTGGGACTGCTCATCTTGGAGAAGAGGATGTTTAGGGGCATATTTTCAGTATACGTGAATGCTTGATGGGGTGAGAAGTGGTACCCTGACTCTTCTCAGCAGTGTCCACTGACAGAACAAGAGATAATGGGCACAAGACACATAAATTCAGTATGAACTCTGTTTTACTGTCAGGATGGTTGAACACTAGAAAAGGTTTCCCAGAGTGATGGTGGAGACTCTGCCTGTGGATATAATCAAAACCCAACTGGACACAGCCCTGGGCGTTCTGCTGGAGCTGGCTCTGCTGAAGCAGAGGAGTGGGGGAGGATGGACTTGACGATCTCAAGAGGACCTTCCCAACTTAAATGATTCAGAAATGACAAAGGTTCACATACACAGAAGGTGTCCGGGATCTCAAATCCCACTGGTTTCATCACGGGGAGAGCCCAGCCTACAGCTGCTACAGGAATTCATTCTCTGGTTTTCAGGACAATCTGCACTAAGTCCCACACAGCTCCTGCAAGAATGACTCTTCCCACAGGGCAAGCAGAGCTTATAATCCCAGGACCATGGCTAACAGTGCATTGCAAAGAAAGCAGATCCAGCTATGTCCTCTCCAGGTGGAGGAAAGGTCCTAAGACAACTGCATCCATGTCTTTGTGCAAAGGACAGCAGGGTCTCTGGATATGTAGTACCTGCTTTACCAGAAATATCCCTGACTGTGCTTTGTGAGGTTCCCACAGGCCCTTGGCACAGTGTGGGTTCTCCCCAGTATGGGCCAGTTAGCACTAGCTGAGCTACAGCAGCAGCAGTCCTGACAGGGAAAAGCAAAGCACAGTATCACAGCAGTTTGTGCTGCCTACTGCTTTGTTTCTGAACATCATAATTACAGTCCCAGGGTGATACTGTCAAGCTCAGAGTTAGTAATTTTTCTGCAGCTATTAGAGCTGAATACTTAATCCGGAAAGAAAACATCGGAACCCCCTCTGTGGAAGACATCAAACTCTTCACTTAAAAGAGTAAATGTCCCAAGGACGTGGCTGCTGGCCCAGGACACCATGCTGTGGTCAGTGTGTGCCCAGCAACTGAGGCGTGAGAGGAGGATGTGAGCACATACCTTGGTACCATCACCAGCAAAAAGCATACAGTGAGCCCCCACACACTACAGGGAGAGAAAAATCTGCTGTTTGCTGCATGCACAGCCCGTGGGGAAGAGGTGAAGGGTGGGAGGGAGGGCTGGCATTCAGCATATGGGCGTCAGCTGCAGGGGGAATGTGTTGGGAAAAGGGAGAAGAAAGAAGACCAGCCTGTGGGAGCTGGTGTGTTCAGTGGGAAAGAGGGGAGCACGCTGGGCAGGATGGCTTAGTGGGGGAAACCAAGGCAGCAGGAAGACCAGAATAGAGAAGAAGATGTGAAGAGCTGAAAGAGGGAGAGCAGAGCTGTCAGAATATATCTGTAAGGCACTGAAGGTGGCATGAGGGGAAACGAGGCTGGGGCAAACGGTATGACAGCACTTTAATAGATCAGCCGTGGTCTCCTGCTGCCTTCGTTCAGCTCCAGGCTCAGCAGGTCTCTCTGGGCCATCTGATTGATTCACCAACAAACACAGCTGCTGCAGCCTGGACTTCCTCCTTGGCACTGGGGATGCAGAGTGGGGTGCCCACACTTCAAGGGTTTGACAGTAGCAGCAATTCATGACGAGGTGGTATTTATTTTCAAAGCCATGCCCTGCTGGGCATTCCTCTGCTTTCATAGGCCTGGCTCTTTGTACAGACGGGACTTTATTGGTGTGAAATGGCTTCTGGTTGTTTATGGGTTTTGTTTTTCCACTTTGGAGGATTTATTACAAACAATTTCTCCAGAAACTGCGACTAATGAAAATTTCCATTCTATGTACTGTAATCTGAAAACGCAGATGGGGAGAAACCAAGCAGAATATTTCATGATTTTTGTCTTTTTCTCCAGATCTTCCATTTTGCTTTTTTTAACTCCAAACTGGGAGGGGTTTCACCTCTACCTTCTATAACCGTGACGATGTGCAGAAAGCCCTTCTTGCAGAGAGAAAGTACCAGCACACCTGGAACACAGCAGTGGAGAAGAGTCACTGGGAACACTTCTTTTTATGAGTGAAAAAGTTCTCATTTCTATAGGTTGCTTTCCCAGTTGTTTCTGTGGCTTTCTCACTGAGGGAAACATACAGCAGGCAATACAGAAATTGAACTTTTTGGCCTGAAAACACAGTTAAAATACACCCTGCTCCAAAATGAAAATGCTGGTTTGGTTTCCAGCTGTTGCCTGGAAACTTAAATGCAGAGCATTTGACAATTTTGTCTCACTTAGAGATTTCCTCTGGGAAAACCTCCCCGTTTTCAATCAGCTCCACTTTTTGAGCTTCCCTTGTCACTAAAACCTCCGCTGACAGCTTGTTTCATGGCAGGAGCCAGCTGGAGGGGTTTTCATAATCCTTATTGTGAATCCTCACTGTCACAGAGCAAACCCACCGCTCCCTGCTCTGTCCTCCTGACAAAGGAGAGTAATTGATTCCTGTAACATCCCACCCCCTGTTTGTTTCAAACCCTCTGTACCAGAGATCGATTTTAATGAAGTGTTCCACTTTTACACACACGAAATACATCAAATTAAGTTTTTGAATGTGAAATGGCTTTCATCAAACGCAGCCAAACAAAGGCTGTCAGAGCAGCCAGGCTATGGTCTGAAGGAATGGAGAAGGTAGAGGACGTTGATATCTCTTGCAAAAGATTCAGATCTGAACCAGGATTGTGTTTACCCCACATATCACTGAATCTGCACATTATTGTACCAGCTACAAAGTCTTCCTCATTTTGACTTAGTGGGGCTTTCCTGGCAATGGGATACAGGAGATAAACAACTTCACTTTCCCCAGGCAGCCCTGCTTCTAGGTGCCGAGTGCTGATTTCTCCATAAGTTTCATGAAATCTGGGCTTGGTCCCTTATCCAGCTCTAACAAACATTATCCATCCAAGTTCTAACAAACAAATTTCCATATAACTCAGAAAAAACAAGTAACATTTGCTGATGACAATACGTGTTTTTTTTAGTGTAATGAACAAAGACTGAACTGGAAGAATTACAGAAGGACTTGAAAACCAGTCAGTGAAGGGTGATGTGGCACTGGAATAGGTTGGCCAGAGAGGTGGTGGGAGCCCCATCTCTGGAGACATTCCAGGTCAGGCAGGACTGGTCTGAGCACTGATGGAGCTGTGGCTGTCCTGCTCAGTGCAGGGAGTTGAACTAGATGGCCTTTAAGGGTCTCTTCCAATTCAAATGAGATTCTAAAATTCTGTATGAATCACTGTAGAGTCATCTGCTTGAGGAAAAATGGTGCAAACTTCACCACCAGGTAAAACGGTGAGCTCTGTGCTGCCCACTGTGGCATAGGAAAGAGCTCTTATTGAAGTATGGAATCACGTAACAATCAGAAAGGTTAAGTGAGAACTAGAAGATGTTCAAGGAGCAACTGAGATGAAAGATGCAGAATGGCTTCAGTGCCTGTAACATCCAAGGAGCTGTAAGTGTCAACTGCAGCAGGTGGCTCAAAAACCCAGATCTGCCTAGAGAAAACAGGCAAGAACAGATTTCCTTGTCTACAGTAAAGAAGCTTGGGTCCATTAGCTGCAGCTTGTAAGAGATAAGTTCAGGACACACTTAAGATGCTGAAGATGTAGGTGTTTTATGCAACGGAAAGGAAAGCTTGGGACCTTGCAGAAAATCTATGGTGGCTACCAAAAGCAAAGCAAAGAAACAAACAAAACAACTCACAAAGTCATAGAATGGCTTAGGTTGGAGGGGACACTAAAGATCACAGAATCACAGAATCATTAAGGCTGGAAAAGACATCTGAGATGTCAAGTCCAGCCATCAACCCATCCCGCCTTGGCCACTGACCACATCCCTCAGTGCCACATCTCCACATTCCTTGAACACCTCCAGGGACAGTGACTCCACCACCTCCCTGCACAGCCTGTGCCAGCACATCATCACTCTTTCTGAGAGGAAATTTTTCCTAATATCCAACCTGAACCTCCCTTGGTGTAACCCAAGACCATTACCAAACTGCAGGTTTAGAAAGAGATGGAAGGAAACAAGCAGATGTCCACTGCCAAAGGGACACCAAAGCTACCCATATCGCCTCTATGTTCAGCTCTGACTTAGCAAACCCTGTCCTGCACTGCCTGGCTCAGGAAGGCACAAAGGGTTAATGCCAACAGCAACCTAATGGGGTGTGGGAAATAGTTCCCCAGATTTACACGGTGTTGTTAAAGCTGAGCTGGTCATGAGGGAATCCTCTTTGGGCAGGCAAACTTAATGGCCAATGTCACTGCACCAAACTTTTCCCATGAAAAAACGTGCACCTTAGGTACTATCAAGTGTTAATTTGTTAAGAAACCCTTAATCAAGTGACAGTAAATTATTGACAGATTTGAACTACTTTATCTCTCAATCAAAACCTGGCTCCTTCCCAAGCAGCAAGCAATTCAGCATCCACAAAAAGTTAAATCTGGCCACGTGCAAACTTTTATGCTTAGGCCCGATGCGCTCCCTCCCTCACATAACAGCTTCTGCTACAATTTCACTCTGAGGGAGCTGCTGATCACCAGCCCAGGTCAAGGTGCTCACTTTGCTTAACCCCACTTGGCAGAGTGGGAACTGCCGAGGGGACATCCACCTGGGGTTGCCTCTGATAAGAGGTGCCCAGTAATCAACAGGTTACTTCTACACTTCAGCAGGGCTTCCTTTCCCAGACAGTCTTCCTTTCTCCCTTTAAGCCAATTGGGTTGCCAATTGCTAGATCAGGCTGCCCCGGATCCCATCCAGCCTGGCCTTGAATGCCAGCAAGGCAAATCATCTTGACCTCTTAAGAATTAATGCAGTATAGAATTATTCTGCAATCACTGTAGCATGGCATTTCTTTTCACAAATGTAGGAAAAGTGAATGCAAGCACTCACATCATAGCATCTACCCACCAGAAGGCTCTAGTCATGCTGCATTTTAGCTTTCATCATTCCGCTGTTTATTTCCAAAGACACCTGTCAGTGGATTATGCTGTAAAGCTGATGAAAAAGAGGCTTGAACTGAGGTTTGTTTCAGTTGCACTAAAACAGGGGCACCTGACTGAAATACTGATTTTCTCTCCTCAGAGGAACCCAGAACTGCATCAGAAGTCTCAGTTTTCTTTCTCACATACCCTGTGTCCACATGCAATTAGCTGAGTTCTTGTGCTAAACTTCGCTCCTACCCACGACATTCAGATTTCACCAGAGGATTCTGATCTGCTGCAGGAAGCAGCAGGAGGCACTTGTGGATTTCCTTACCATAGTGCCAGAGGCAGTGAATATTGCAGGTCAGTTCTACACAGATCTCGGCTGTTTATGAGGGTGGATGATGATAAGACAAGGGAGAATGGTTTTAAACTGAGACAGGGGAGGTTTAGGTTGGATATTAGGAGGAAGTTTTTCACGCAGAGGGTGGTGACGCACTGGAACAGGTTGCCCAAGGAGGCTGTGGATGCCCCATCCCTGCAGGCATTCAAGGCCAGGCTGGATGTGGCTCTGGGCAGCCTGGTCTGCTGGTTGGCGACCCTGCACACAGCAGGGGGTTGGAACCAGATGATCATTGTGGTCCTTTTCAGCCCAGGCCATTCTATGATTCTATGATTCATTCTATGATTCTCATCACATAAAATTTGGATCAGCTGCTCAGATTGGAGCAGCAGTGACTGCTATGAGATGAAAGTGATCGTTACAGAAGAAATTCAGGGCATCATGTATCTAATACACAAAATTAAGATGGTGGGCAGCATGTGGGACACAAAGCTCTGCAGGTCTCCATTGCTCTTCAGATAGACCATCTATGAAGAAGATGATGATCACATAGCAGATATCTAGGGTGGATTTCATAATAATTACCAGCTATTGTTGCTTTGACCTAGTGAACAAAGTCTTCAGTTTTCCAGCAATCTGAATTAATCTCATGTTCTTAAGAAAAATATTCTGCAAACTTATCTTGAAAAAGCAGCATTAAAGGCTGGTTTCCAAGGCTGTGGCTCCTTCATGATCAGCTGACATTCATCAGCTCAGCCATCAGTGGTCTGGAGCAAGACAAGGAGAAAAGAAGCCTGCTTTGGGTTGGAAGATGGGTCCATCTAATCTTGCATCCCGTGTCTAGAAAGAATCAGAATGCAACCTTAAGTGCGGGACAGTTCTTTCTCTATTTACTCTTCTTTGCTTTCAGTCTGCAGCCTAGGGAGATTTTGAGTGAGAGAATATAAATTGCTGTTTAACTTCATTTTTTTTTAATTGCTTCCTTAATTCCAGCACCGTTTTTATGCCCACAACACCTGACAGTAAAGCATTCAGGTTGAACGAAAACATAATCTCCTTATTCTTAGTTTGATCTGGCTGGTGCATGTTACCACCATTCCTTCTTTGTTTTTGGTTATGAGAAGCAGACTGACTGTGCCCTATTCATCACTCTCATGCCACTTCCAGTCTAGAGCAGTGTTGCTGTACCTCCCAGGACATTGCTTTTCCTGGTGAGAGAGTTCCCTTCAGTTTCGTCTTTCCCCTTATGGAGATCACGGGGTACTTTTAAAACCCTTCTTGCTGTCCTGCTTATTTCCCTAGCTCAATGCCTAGTTCTGCTTGATCTTGTTAAAAGTTTTTGGATAATCCATGTACACCATATCAACCAAGTCGCCCTGCTCCACACGCTGCTTTGCTCCTTTAAAGAGTGCTGGTGGGTCTGTGAACATCACATCCTCTGATATGTGCTATACAGATGCCTTTACTTTTTATCATATTTATCCAGAAGCCTGCCTCTTCCAAACCCCAATGGGGATTGGTAACTATTCTAGTCATTAATTTGAGACAGTTCCTCCAATTCACATCCCATAAAGAAAAGTTCCACTGATATAATTTCCCTAAGCTCCCTCGCAGCAAACATCAATATGAAGAATTCATTTAGCTTTTCTGTTCTCACCTTATCTTCCTTGGGCTGCTCTTTTCATGCCTCACTCATCCACTGGCCTTGTAGCCTCCCTGGCAGTCCTCCTGCTGATGACGTGTTTCAAAAGGATTTATTAGTGGTTTTTATACTGTTAGCAAGTTGTTCTTAGAAATATTTCTTGGCCTGCCTTATTATGATTTTACATTTATCTTGCCAGCTCTCATGCTCCTTTCTATTTTCTCCATTTAAAAATAGCCCATGATTTAGGACTTGCAGCAAGCTAATGCTCTGTGATGTAAGTTATATTGTGGGGAAGGAGCACACTTGATCTTGATGAGGAATGCTGTCATGGTGTCCCTCAAAACCCACATTAAAGGTAATGCATGCCAAATGTGCTATCAATCCCTGAAATACCAGCTTTCGTGTCGGTGCTCTGATGTGAGTGAGCAGTGCCCTTGTCAAAGCACCACCTGCAGAACTCAAGGCTAGGATTTACTCAGTCGTGGTGCAGAGCTGGACATACAAACCAAAAGCCTTTGATGCCTTCGATTTAATCACACCCTAGAAATGTCCACAACTCTTGTGAATCCAAGGGAGTCAGTGTGCTCAGACATACCCACACCACAGACATCCACAGCATGGGGGACAAGCCTCACCCCCCAAGATGTTCATTTTCCCCCCATGTTCCATGCTCAGGAGCTCTAAGCACCTTGAGGAATGAACTTCAGGCTGAATCATTCACAGGAATCCACGGGGAGGGCAGGAGGAAGGCTTTATCTCAAACAGGAACGCTAACAGCAGCTGTGTATGAAGATTATGTATGTTCCTAGACTCTATCATCTTTTCTTTTCTTTCTTTTTTTTTCTTTTTGTGCAGGAATTTTTAGGATGAAGAGTTCTTGCATAAAAGCCAGATCCCCCAGGGTGATATTGGTTAAATGTTCTGACAGCTTGAATGCTGCCTGATGGAGGACGAGGCTTCCCAGAGCTCTGCTATCGTACTGTAACTGGGTTACCTATATTTGAACTTCTTCAGTACACTTTATCTCCACCCTAACTTTTTCCACGAGTTCAGGGTGATTGCAAGGTGACCAGGAAGCAGAAAGGCTTTCTGCTCAGTGAGGCACGGTGGGCTCCACCTGAGATGCTGTGCTGTTCTCACGGCGCCACACTCAGCACAGGAATAGAGCAATTGAGGAGAAATGCAATAAACAGCACTGGCACACCTGGGAGCTGCAGTGCCCACTCCATCCCACTTCTCTTCACACAGGAGCGTTTTTAAAGAGCCAGAAATCCTCTCTTCAGGAAGGTGTGTTGCCTTTAACACCCTGACGGTGCTCCCACGTCCTCTGCCTGGTCTTCAGGAGGAATGCCCACTTGCAGCACCTGTGCTGAAGACACTGCAACCAGCCAGGTCTGTGGCATTTTATATCATGCCAAGCTTGACACAGGTATGGGAAAGCATCCTTCATTACAGAAAGATCAGATGTAGAACTTGTGCATTCTCACTCTATGCCAGGGTTAACATTGTCTTCTTCACTCCCCATATTCTTCATATGTGCTATAACAGCATTGTCACCCACCTAACTCTCCATCCCATGGGCTCAGGAAAGCCCCCCCGTCACTAACAGGACATACAACTCGTATCCCTGCTCTCCAAAGGCTGCAGGGTCTTGGGGAGCTTCAGGACCTTGTGGCAATGCAGTGGGTGCTGCCAGCGTCTCCAGGGAGCAGCTGCCTTACTGCACAGGCAGGTGCATTTAGAAACAGCCCTATTTTATGTGGTACTGCAGTTTAGCTGGGAGATGTATTCTCTGTAAATGAAAAATCCATACAAGAAAAATGTTTGCTTACCTAGGAACTGGGATTTTGTCCAAGGTGCTACCGTAACACTCCTGAGGAAACAGCTTCATCTGATTTTGCCAGCAGAAGGTAAGGATACGGAAGGGTTGGTTCATAGAATCATTGAACCATTTGAATTGAAAGGGACCCTTAAAGGCCATCTAGTCCAACTCCCTGCCATGAATAGAGACATCTACAGACAGAAGGAAGAAGGTTCAAAAGAAGAGCACCAAGAAGTCTCCGCCAGCACTGATGCAAATTTGTCAGAGGAATTGGTGGCAAACAGACAAGTTTGGAGTGACAAGAGCAGCTCCAGGATCACTCCGTGAAGCCCCAGTGGCAAGATGAGATCATTTAGGAACCAGATGAGGCACAAATCTACCTACAGCATAGCTCAGCCTGAGCCACAGTGGCTTTTCTGGGTCAATGGAGACATAGGGCAAATGTCTCAGCTGAGGGCAGCAAGAGCAAATCTTCCCTTCACACCTCTGGTGGCAATTAACAGGCTGGTTTCTGATAAATAACCCTGAAAAAAGGCTGGTGGGCAGCATTTAATGGGACCGTCCTCTTCCCTAAACTGTAAGCAGCTGATGCCCAAAGCTGCTTCGGTACAACTGCAGCCATGAGGGAGAGGAAGACTCCCAGGGGCTGACAGCATCTTCTGGGAGCTTTGAATCATCCTGACAAACCAGAAGCACCTCGGGCCTTCTTAAAACCAAGCAATCCCCCTGTGTATGCTTCTCAAAGCTGCTCCCTAGCCTCCTTCACACTTCCAAATCTCGTTTTCCATGGCTGCTCAGAACAGAGAGGAAGGAAATTTCAAGGACTTTAAACAACCATTTGCAATTAATTCGGTGAAGCCTCTCCAGGCAATTAGTGCTGGAGGCTCCCAGCGCCCTGTGCTCCCAGCATCAGACCTGGGCTCTGTCTGCTACATTTGCTCAGCGCAGGGAGGGAGTTGCTGTACACAATTAAGTAGCCCAGACACTTAATTTAAAGTGAAGTGAAAATAAATGGGTGACTGTAATTAGTTATTACAGTTTATTAGCGGCTCATATCCTTTGGCAGATACTGTCTTTATTCAGTATTTAATGGGATTAATAACTTCTTAAGTAGGCATGTGACAGCAAAGAACAGTTAAAGTTTACGTCTGGGAGACAGAAGCTCTCTTGCCTCTTCCATTTTTTTAGAAAAAGAGGGATATTTTCTCACGTGCCTCCTATAATACTTGCTGAGTTATTGGCACAGTAAATCAATATGCTATCGTGACAAGCAAACAGATAGCAGCTGCTCTTTTAGCTCCCCCTAAATGGCTGTGATTCTCAAGTCACACTGCATCAGCCACAAACCCCACCTGGGGCACGCTGAGTCCCCTGAAATCTCTCAGCCAAAATGTCCCAGTCTGACATATCCTGGAGATGCCCCCAGCCTCATCTCAGGCACCCAGAGGACCCAATCCGAGGTCCCACACCACTGTGATGCAGTGTGCAGCTCTTCTGGCAGCTGACATTGGTCACAGTGCACACAGTGGGCCCTTTCTGGCTTGTCTTCCCTCCTGTCACCTAACTTGATTTTGTTTATCATCAACCAGAGCTTCTTTCTATCTGCAACATCATGATTTACTGCTGCATATCAAGGTAACAGTTTTTGATTGCTGTGGGTTTTTTTGTTTGTTCTGTTGGGTTTTTTTAGTGGAGTTTCTTGATATGTTTGGGCAGGCAATACTGTTGTTAATTGCTGCTAGGACACAGATTTTGTCCTTTTTAGAAACTCGCTAACAAATCAGTGGGACAGTAAACTGACCAAGAGAGACTCCTTGGAAAGGGTTCCTGAGATATGACCGTATTTGAGTGGGAGAAGATGAGGAGCATGGTGTGAGCATATTCTTCCACATGCCAGCATTCATTACATCCATCTGTTGTATTTGTTCTCTACAGTAGTGGTGGACAAATGGGTTTCTAGCATCTGATTAGCAGAGGGCTGATAAGGTTTTTGTGTACTGATTGATTCTGACGATATAAGAATTAGAGAGCTCCACCAGATGTTGACCTTCCCAAGTCAGGATTATTCAAATACAAGAGAACTGAATCCAGGGAAAGCAAGTGCCCTGTGGCGTCTGTGTCCAAACACTCAGTGCTGAGCTGTGCAAACAGTGAAGCAAACAGAACTGCCTCATCTGCATTTTTTCTTGACAAACCAACAAACAACAAATTCTCCAGGCAAGACAATCGGAAGGAAGGGTAAGAAAACCAAAGCAGGGCGTGTTGCTGCCTTCAAACCGAGTTCTAAGAAACCGAGGAGTGAGAGCCAGGAGTTTTCTCAAGCTTCATTTGCCCGTACTATTCCTGATTTCTCAATGAGTAAAGACATGATTTGGCAAACGATCACTGCCTCTAACCCTGTGAACCACTTCAGCCTTTGTTATTACTGCAAACTTCATCCTTGAAAGGGACCTAAGCAAGTTTAGACAGCTCATTAGCTCCTCATTATTAGTGTATGCATTCCAGCAAGATTAGCATTGCAAATGACTAGCAAGGGGCTAAACTCATCCTGAATACAATTTGCTACAAATGGTTGGTCTGGATGCTCCCTTTCTGGAAATCCAGGGGTAGGTGGGGATGCATATCAGCACCGATCCCACAAATACAGTAATGGGGTGGGATGTCACAATCTGAAGCCAGCAGACATCGAGGGGCTCAATACATCTATTTATGGCCATCTGACATCAGCACGCACAGCAGGATTCAGCTCTAGATCAGGGCATCTGTGTTAAGACATCCATCTGTAGGTGTCTTCTGATACCCAGGCTTCATGTGTGGGGCTAGCATCTTCACAGTGTGACCTCATCTGTTCCCAAAATGTGTCTGGGAGCCTGAACCAGGCATCAGCAAAAACACATGTAATGTTAGTTACACTGCCTCACCAGGATTGCTTTTCTGACTTACTTTAATTAAATGTCTGTATCATATTTAACAAAGCTTTACACTTCCAGTACACGTGGTGTACTACCCTGTTTATGATGCTTTATTGCACTGACTCAATGTGATCTGTCAAGGTCAGTTTACAGGGATATTACTTACCAGACATGGGTGAATCCCTAAATATTTATGATCATTGGAGTAGAAAGCTATTATTTAGGATCCTGTTTCGGTAATGAGCCTCCTGGTCTAAGCTGAGTGTGGCATGTTTGACAGGGTCACGTGCAATCACATTGCTCGAGTGGTGCAGCTGTGCTCAGCAGCTGCACCTGGATGGGGATGATGCTCTGCTCCTGGCCCAGGTCACCTGAGCCTCCAGGCTGCAAGGCCAGGCTGAAGTGATCCAGCTGAGGACTGCCCATTCATGGGAAGAAAGCCCATCACCTTTCTAGGGCTATTTATGACTACTTCTGAATTAATGTACGTAGATCAAATGCAGGGGTGTCTACCTAGAAATGCCCAGGGACATAAGAAAAGTACGTACTTCAGCAGCAACAGTGGTAGCTTAGGTGGATGTGGCAGCAATGGCTCATTCAAACAGTAAACTTGTGAGCTGTCCTTTGGAGAAACGCTACTCAAATGGTAATGTTTCACAGAAGACATTGAAATGCAAATAATCCTGTCCTGCACATCTTGCAGACAATTCGCCTCCCTTCCCTGCACTTTCTGAAGACCCATGAGGTTGTTTATTCAGACTTTTGCAAAGCTATCTCCTTGACTCTTCTGTTTCCCATCTGTTTGAATTTCACTACCAAGACTCTGTCTCATCTGCTTCCCTGGGCCAGGCTGCAATGCAGAATGTAATGTTTTACTGTGGGCTGTGCATGCACACACTCTGTTCACTTATAAAATGCCACGTGTCCCAAAAAATGTGGGCTCCAGGGAGAGCTTTATATCGTATTTATGTTTCTCAGACACGTGAGAGTGCACTCACAGTCTAACAGAAGAGAAATGATGCCTCCGCCATTGAGAGGTGGGGTTTTGCTGCAACATCAGCAGAAAGTAAATTAGCTCCCAAATGAGTTCACTGAGTTTCTAGTTGTCATTTCCATCCACCCTCTGAAATGTTCCTACAAGCCTCTGACCAGCAGGTCGTCAGTTACTGGTGGTGGGAATGGACTGCAAAGGTGATCAAGCATTTGCTCTCATTAAAGGAAGAGAGAGATGCAAGAGCTGCAGATGAAGCACTTCTGGCTGTTATCACCAATAAGGTCAACGAACAAACAAAAGACTTGCACAGGTAAATACCTCCATTAGCCAAATGGATTAGCAGTTTTCTAACAGCTACTGGCAGGGTTTTCCAAGGACTTCAGAGTAGTTCAAGAATATGAAGTAGGGAAGCCCTGCGTTTGTTTATCTCCAGCCTCCTTGCAAGGACCCAAAGCACACAGAGGTTAAATGATAAGGTCATGGTAGCCACTGAAAAGGAAGTGCTCTGATTTCAGCTTCCACTTCACAGCACTCAGCTGTTTTCAAGATGCTCAGAGTGTGTAGTGAAAAAGGAAGGAAGGGAGGAAAGGAGAGAGAAAAGGAGGGAGGAAGGAAGGAAGGGAGGAAGGGCCTTGAGCAGCTCTGAGGAACTGTAATGGTAAGAGGGCACAGCATACAGAGGCAGAATACTTACAGAAGAAACACTTTGATCAGCAGGTGATTTCAAGCAAGACATCTGCTTCACTCAGAATTTGGGACTGATTCTCCTGCGATGTGTTCATCAGCACAGAAGTGCAGTCCTGTTTCAAGAATCACAGGGTGAACAAGGCTCCTATCCAGGACAGATCCAACACAGTATGTTCAGGTGACTTTCTGGAAAGATAGCTGCAGAATAGGCAGGATGTCCTGGAACACCTTGGAGGGCATTGGACACCAATGTTTCTTTGGTTGGATCCTGCAGCTGAACAGGCTGCAGAGGAGTGGGGTCTGTCACCAATACACTTCCACAGAGGCTGGGGTCCATCTGGAGTCCTGAACGTACATGTTGTTTTGCTGAGCTTTGGCTTTCTGAGCCTCTCTTCCAGCTGCTGTTACAAGCTGTGGAGTCAATCAAACACTGCCCTTGACACAGTGACAGCCTGGAGGCTGCCCACCTGCACCATTTTCACTCCCTGAAATCTCGATTCACTCTGCTGTTCCACTCCTGACCTCTGTCACTTGCTAAGAGGGAGTACAGCAATAAACATCTTCTGTCATTCACCTGAGTGAAGATTTCATGTGACTTCAGCATGTTACGGTGACAACACGTGAGACAGCAATATCAGGGGCACATCCCCATCAGCCCTGAAGCAGGACAGTCCTTTGCTTTGGCTACACAGGAGGTCAGACAAGTGGATCATGCAGGTCCCTCTCAGTCCTATTCTCTTCACATACACAGTGCAGATGCTGTCTTTCCATCCCCAAAAGACATGTCCTATTCAACAAGGGTCAGGAAACCATCAATACTGTAAAGCAGGGGTGTCCAGTCTGTTGGCTTGCCTCGGCCACACTGAGTGAAGAGGAATTGTCTTGGGTTGTATATAAAATATATAATACAGTTTATGTATGTAAGTACCTGAACTTATTTTATTTTAAAAATATTTTTATTAGAACATTAAAAAGGGCAACAAAAACAGAAAACTAGTGGGATATTTGACTGTGTGAAACTAATGCATCAGTCTGGTTTGATGAAAGCGGCTGCAATTCTTAGTGAGTTCTCAAGGTGTTCATCAGAGATTTTTGATGTCCTGTCTTGATCAGGAGTAGGATTTGTTTGGGAAGTCGAAAAAATCAGCATAAACTTTGTGGAGATTTTCAGGGAAAGTGGTGACGCCCTTCACCTGAACTTGTCACTGCCAGAAAGCCCATAGGTTTGGCTGATGCCAAATGCTTGAACACTCTGGCATCTAACATACCTAGCTGCAGCTCTCAAAGGCTGGTTGCTCAGTGGAGGTTACTTTAATTGCTAGAGAGTCCATGAGAATTTTTTTGCTTCTTCTTGCACCTCATTGGAGAGCAGTAGTGAGTCAAGACTTCAGCAAATTTGGGCACTTCATCACTGTTGCTGTAGATGTTGTGGATGGACAGAAGTGGAGATCAATTGGAAGAAGAACTTTTTCTGAGCCTCAAATCCATACAAAGACAAATGATGTATGTATGCAGTTAAAAGAAATCATGAGAGGAAGTAGTAATGGTCAATGAATTTCTGAGTCCTTAGCTGTAGGCAGCTTTTCAATGACTACCCCTTAAACTTACATGATCATGTCTAAATAAAGGAAACGAATTAAACACTCGTGGACTAGTTTGCAAACAGCAAATAATTAACTCCAAACAAACCCCCTGCTTGAATTAGCTCAGCAGCAATGAAGAGAGTGTTCTGAGCAGTGCCAAATATCATGTGGTCCGAAGGCTTTACTTTGCTGAGAACAATACAGTCTGGAGCTATGGAAGCTGTACTGCAACCAGGAGCCTTTTGCAGCAGGTGTTACCACCACAGCGATACCCTGGTCTTGCTGATGTAGTGAAATGTCAGTCCTTACAGGCACCTGGAGTACTGACAAATCTTCCCATCTTCCCACTGGGCATAGTCTGGGAATCAAAGCTCAAGTTGCTTGAAGGTGGTGTCACCCAAATAAGGGGAGTTTCTGATGATGCTGTCATGGGAAAACACAGTCTTTACTGATTCAAGTGAAGAGAAGCAAGATAACAGCTTTTTCCCTCTTGACCTCTTCCAGCTTTGACATGAAATCTTGAAGGCAGCATCAACGTGGAGATGCCCTGCTCTGCACTCCAGGAACCACCATTTCTCCAGATCAGGTGGGCAGCTCTACCTAAATTTGTCTCCTGGGCATAAATGTACCTGGAGTATTTTCCAATTGACCTCTCATTGCCTAGGATATATTTTTGTTACATTTTACTAAAACTCAGGAGAGCAATTTTTGGGGAAGATTCGGCACAAGGCTTGTTCGTAGTTATGAGGGGATATGGTAATAAAATTATCTTCCCCTGAAGAAAGCTACCAGCTATATTTCAGAGTAGCCAAGCTGTAAAGCCAGCAATTTCCACGCTGACATCATTGCCTGCAGCACAGTTTTTACCTAAAGGCAGTGATGTGAGCAGGGAAAGTGGAAACAAGTATAACCAAGGGCTAAAAGAGCACAATTACCTGGGAGGCCACTTACAACAGTAAAGCTGATCTGAAGGAACATGCTCATTGCAGGACAGGAAAGCAAGATTTACACATATTTTGAATAGACTCACTGGTAGCACCTCAGCAGGTGTGCACAGCGTGGATGACACATGAGTCACAAGTGGGGATGGGCAGGAAAGCAGTGTTTGCAGTCACATTTTTTGAAGCAGCGTGTGGCCAAGCTTTCACTGCATGGCAGGTTTCACAGGTCAGTGCCCAACATGGTGAAATAATTGCATTTAGCTCAGAGATGATTCTGCACAGCAGATGTCCAGCCTTGACTGTCATGGAAGGAGTGAAAAATACCATGAGCATTATCACTCTCTCCTCTAAGAGCTGCAGCTGGGAAGGGGTGAGTAAGGGATGAGCTCTGTAAGACCTCCCCAGCAGATCATGGGCACTCAGACCCTCAAAAGCAGCTGTTAGAGTTAACCCATCCACCCTCCAGCTCCTGGGCACCTTGGGACAACAGGGTCAGATCATTCACTATGGGGCTGCCCTGCTCTGGCAGGATCTGATGATTTGTCCCATTCTCTGCTTTAGAGGAGATAGCACAGTAGTGAATGGGGTTTGAGGGCACTCATTGTTTTGCACCAAAAACTGCCAAAGGCTATTCCTGTGTCTTCCTCCTTAGAACCAAGAAGGGAGGAAGCTGGAAGCAGTAGCAGATGCTGAGTAGTGATGTCTTTCTTAATGTCTTAACACAGACCATGCTCTGAACTTACCCTGATTTGGAAGCATGTTTGGTTTTTAATCACCCTACGCTTTTAAGATTATGATGATTCTTGGGGTTCATCTCTGGGTTCTTTTGGGTTTCTGCAGCTGTCACACTGTGCAGCACCACACCCTGGCATGGTCCCCCTGCAGCACCCTTTCCGGGCAGAGGCACTGGAGGAATGTCAGACAGCTCCTGGTGTTCTGAGCCCGGCACACAGTCAGGATGGCACGCACCCTCTGCAGCAGTGTGACAGTGATGTGTCACATGAGGTATGTCCCCGCTTCTATTCCCAATTAGATCCCATCTGAAAGGAGTGTTTTGCATTATCCTTATTAAATTCCACTTTTGTTTGTTTTTTGTTGTTTTTTTTTTCATTGCTTTCTCAGCCACAAGATCACTTAAACTCCTTTTCTGTCCTTTGTCACCCCAGCCATTTTCAAACACAAGGAACATGAGCATCTTCTGTCCTATATTACAGCTCATGAATGGGAATGGTGAAGACAAGCCTTACGTTTAGGCTGACTCGGGCTGAAAGAACTGCTGTTGGTGGCTGCTCTCTAAGCATGGTTGTCTGCCCAGTTCTGTATCACCGTGTGGTAAATTCATGTCACACATATTTCTTCAGCACTCTTCATGTTCAGAGAGTTGAAAGTGTTGCAGCATCAGATATCTATTGCTCTTGTGTTGTCCACAAGATCAGCTACTCTCTTATAGAGTGAAATTAGATGGCTTTGATATGATTTGTTACTGACAGTCAAGGCAGACTATTACTCACCTCCACGCATTTTCAAGGGGCTACTCTACTTAATTACTTTTCCAGGAATGAAGGCTGGGATAAAAGATTCCAGCACTAAGGCATGGGATGGCATTCCTTGCTTACCATCATCCTGCTGGTCATCTTACTATTTAGCCAGGACTTCGGAAAGAAACACATCAGACTACCTTGATAATCTCCATAGATCTGCATTCATTATTTTATTTTTTTTAAAAACACAGGAGCAAAACCAACAGAGATTCATATTTTCTTGAATTCCATTACTTTCTGGAGGTATGGAGCAGACATTATGAGACTAAATGAGCCTAGTCCTCATGATCAGATTATCATCAGAAGAAGATAAGTGTGATCTTCTGTTTTTTGGGGCCCATGTTTGTTTTACACCGCTATCATGACTGGTTGGGTTCAGGGTGTGGAAATAAACCGATCTCTCAGGAGATCTGAGCCAGGCAGGGCTGGGGGAACGCTGGCAATGCTGTGGGCTGAGCACCAGGAACTGCTGCTGGCAGCCCCACAGCACGGCCCAAACAAAGTCTCGTTTGCAGCCCCCAGTCTCGTGGCTGAGCCCTACCCTGGGATTCTGCGATCAGGGAGATTCTTGCATTTCAGGTTTGAGAGAATAAAAATTGCACATTTACTATCTCCAATAATAACCCATTTTCCATGAACAGTTTACACGTTCTGACAGACACTTTTCGGCCTGATCTGATTCACAAGCAATACCAATTGGTGGCAATGCCTATGTCAGGGCTCCTTTCTAGACCAAGTGCTCATTGCACAGCACGCAGCTTGCTCACGCTTTCCTCTGCCCCCTGTTTGACTATCTGGCTTCAGTAGGGGGATCGGCGGGGGGATCAGCCAATAGGTGAGCCGGGCTCTGAGGGGGAGGGATGCTCAGCCTGCACCAATGGCCGCTCAAACAACCGCCGTGCTGCTGTGCCGTGCCGCAGGGGAGCTGGGCAGCACGGAAACAGCTTTTGTGCACACGGAGGTTTGGCTGCCACTCCCAGCTTCATCCACAGCGTGGTGGAACCGTTCCCCTGAAAAAGATTTGGCACGGCGCTTGTTGGGGTGCACAGAGCTCCCGCTCACTGCTTGTGATTCTGATCGCGGTTTGTGCCACGCAAGTGCCTTTCACAAAATGGCTCCACTACAACTGATAGGCTCCTACCGACCACATTCAGCTGCCTCAGTGTGACACCAGATTGGAGCATGCTCTCAGCGTTTCTGATTGTGGAAGTTATGATTCTGTGTCTTCCCCCAGCATCAGGAGACGAACAAACGGACATGAGGAGGGAGAGCAAACCCGAATTCAACAGAAAGAACATGGAGTCTGTAAACACAGACTGAACTTGTTGTTGGTCTCCCAAACCCCAAGTAAATAAGCAAAGATTCCCATTAATCCCATTCACCCACCTCAGTGAGAAGTGTAAACAGGAGCACTCTCTCCTGGTTTCTGATTGTGAAAGTTATGATTCTGTGTCCTACCCCTGCATCAAGGGAGAGAGAAACCGATGTGCGGAGGAACAGCACACCCAACTTCATCATCAATAACACGGAGACATATTTTCTGTTTTTCCAAATATTTTATTGTCTGTAAATGCAGACTGAGGTTCTTGTTGGTCTCCAAACCCCCGAGCCGTGCTCAGCACCGCAGCGGGTGCCGGCCTAGCGCCGCCTCTTGGGGGACGGGGGCAAATCCGGCGGGCAGCTGCTGGCTCTCCTCTTCGGGGGGCGTTGGGGCCCCCCAGGCGAGCGGTCCGTGCCCTGGGCGGAGGGGCCCGCTGCCACCGCCTCCCCCTGCTCCTCCTGCGGCTCCTGCAGGGACACGGGGGCGGCGGGTTGGGGCTCGGGCCCCTCATGAGGGACGCCGGGGAGCTGCTCAGCGCCGGGGCCTGCAGGGCTTGCGGAGCGGCCCGGGCCGGAGGCAGGAGGCTCCTGCTGGGAGGGGGCAGGGCTGGGGGTGGCTGCAGGGCCGTCCTGCCCTCCTGCTTCACGGGCAGCCTGGCTGTCCTGCCGCCGGCGGAGCTCTGGGCCGTACAGGGCTGTAACGGTGTTGATGAGCCCTGCCACAAACTGCTCCGTGTGGTCTTCCAGATGCATGTGCAGTGCAAAGAATAGGGCATCCTCGTCGAGCCCATACCTGCACAGGAGGTGCATGATAGCGTCCCGCGCTGCAAGCACCTCCCACCACTCATCTGCGGTGGTGTTCCTGAGCTCCTGTTGGAGCCACTGGAGCAGCGGTTCGAGGTCTCCCGGATCTCCTCTGAAGAACTCCGCCCAGACCTCGGGCGGGAAGCCGGGCTCGGGAGCCTCGAGCTGCGGCTGTACAGAGCCCGGCTCCTCCTCCTCCTCGTGCTCGGGAGCCTCAACCTGCGGCTGTGCAGAGCCCTGCTCCTCCTCCTGCTCGTCCTCGGAGTGCTGTGCAGGCTGCGGGATGCGGCACTGGAGGTAATCCTCCTCTGACAGCACCGAGTACCGGATCGTCTCGATGTTCTTCTTACATACAGCACAGGTGGGCTGCTGCTTTGCCCATCGCAGCGCACAGCCCAAGCAGAGCTGGTGCAGGCAGGGTGTCGCATAGGCTGCATCGTCCCGGTTCTGCCCACATATGGGGCAGGTCCAGTCCGAGGGCAGCTCCATGGCCCCGGGCTGTGCGGTGGGTGGGGGAGAGCTGAGGCGGGAAAGCTGCTCCCCTCAGTGGCGCTGCAGCGGGCAGGAGCTGTCACCAACTGCAAAAGAGAAGAGGCCGCGGTCACTCGCTGTCCCTGGGGCAGCAGCAGCAGCAGCGATGCCCCGGTCCCTCAGCACAAAGCCCCGCCGCCCGCCCTGGGGCCGTGTCCCCGCACCGCTCACCTCCGCTGCTGCGAGCGCACCCCGCGGGGCCCCGGCTGCCTGAGCCAGGCAGGGCCGGGGGAACGCTGGCGATGCCGCGGGCTGAGCACCAGGAACTGCTGCCGGCAGCCCCACAGCACGGCCCAAACAAAGTCTCGTTCGCGGGTCCAAGTCTCGCTACTGCGCTCAACCGGAGTCCAGGCACGAGTGATGCTGGGCTCTGCTGCGCCCCAGTTTCTGCAGGGAGGGTCAGTGAGGTCACAGTCATCTCCCGCTGCTGTCACAGCCCCTTGGTCGGTGACCTCACGGCGCAGGGCTGCGTGTATTTGGGCACCAGGCTGGGCCTACATAATTATCACCCCTCATCATTCAGTGACCGTTCTTTGTGACGATGATAGATTTGAGTAAATAAAAATTGCAGATATTTCTACGCGAATAAGATAGAAGAAGATTTCTTAGATAGTAGAAGATTTCTACGCGAATCTTTCCTCTGCAAATTGTTTAGAATCATAGAATCATTGAATGCCTTGGGTCAGAAGGGACCTCAAGGATCATCCATCTCCAAGCCCCCCGCCACAGGCAGGGCTGCCAACCTGCACATTTAATACTAGACCTGGCTGCCCAGCTCCCCATCCAACCTGGCCTTGAACACCTCCAGGGATGGGTGGGGCATCCACAGCCGCTCTGGGCAGCCTGTTCCAGACCTCACCACTCTCTCTGTGAAGAACTTCCCCCTGATAACCAACCTAAATCTTCCCTTCTTCAACTTAAAGCGATTTCCCCTTGTCCTGCCATCATCTACCCTTGTAAAGAGTTGCCTCCCCTCCTGTTTATAGGCTCCCTTTAGGTACTGGAAGGCTGCAGTGAGGTCACCCTGCAGCCTTCTCTTCTCCAGGCTGAACAAGCCCAGCTCCCTCAGGCTGTCTTTGTGAGGGAGGTGCTGCAGCCCTCTGATCATCTTTGTGGCCCTCCTCTGGACCCTCTCCAACAGCTCCCTGTCTTTCTTGTACTGGGGGTCCCAGACCTGGTCACGGTACTCCAGATGGGGCCTCACGAGGCCTCACGAGTAGAGAGGGACAATCACCTCCCTGTGCCTGCTGGCCACCCCTCTTCTAATGGAGCCTGGGATACCGTTTGCTTTCTGAGCTGCAGGAGCACACTGCTGGCTCATGTTAAGTTTTTCATCCACCAGGATCCCCAGGTCCTTCTCTGCAGGGCTGCTCTCAAGGATTGCTCCTTCCCATCTGTATATATGCCTGGGATTCCTCCGGCCCAAGTGCAAAACCTTGCCCTTTGATATGCTGAACCTCATTAGACTCTCCCGGGCCCACCTTTCAAGTCTGTTGAGGTCCCTCTGAATGGCATACCTTCCTTCCACAGGGTTATACTTTCTGATACTTTGATTCTGTTTGATGTGTTCTGGTTCACAAGCAGCACCAACTGGGGGCAGTGCCTACGTCCGGGTTCCTTTCTACAGCACGTGCACACTGCACAGCAGGCTGCTTGCTCGCGCTTTCCTGTGTACCGTACTTCACAAGCTGGCTTTGGCAGGGGTCTGGACGGGGGGATTTCCTCAGGTCCCTTCCTGCCCCTACGTTTCTGTGATTCTGTGACTGTGGAGATTCTTTCTTTATAGTTGTTTTGGAAGTAAGAGATGCTGGTTGGTGTTTGGGGTGCGGTATCAGTAAATGACCGAAAGGTTCCCATTAATCCCATTCACCCACCTCAGTGAGAAGTGTAAACAGGAGCACTCTCTCCTGGTTTCTGATTGTGAAAGTTATGATTCTGTGTCCTCCCCCTGCATCAGAAGAGGGAGAAACCGACATGGGGAGGGACAGCAGACCCAACTTCATCATCAGTAACACGGAGACGTTTTCTTTTTTTGCAAAATTTTTATTGTCTGTAAATGCAGACTGAGGTTCTTGTTGGTCTCCAAACCCCCGAGCCGTGCTCAGCACCGCAGCGGGTGCCGGCCTAGCGCCGCCTCTTGGGGGACGGGGGCAAATCCGGCGGGCAGCTGCTGGCTCTCCTCTTCGGGGGGCGTTGGGGCCCCCCAGGCGAGCGGTCCGTGCCCTGGGCGGAGGGGCCCGCTGCCACCGCCTCCCCCTGCTCCTCCTGCGGCTCCTGCAGGGACACGGGGGCGGCGGGTTGGGGCTCGGGCCCCTCATGAGGGACGCCGGGGAGCTGCTCAGCGCCGGGGCCTGCAGGGCTGGCGGAGCGGCCCGGGCCGGAGGCAGGAGGCTCCTGCTGGGAGGGGGCAGGGCTGGGGGTGGCTGCAGGGCCGTCCTGCCCTCCTGCTTCACGGGCAGCCTGGCTGTCCTGCCGCCGGCGGAGCTCTGGGCCGTACAGGGCTGTAACGGTGTTGATGAGCCCTTCCACAAACTGCTCCGTGTGGTCTTCCAGATGCATGTGCAGTGCAAAGAATAGGGCATCCTCGTCGAGTCCATACCTGCACAGGAGGTGCATGATAGCGTCCCGCGCTGCAAGCACCTCCCACCACTCATCTGCGGTGGTGTTCCTGAGCTCCTGTTGGAGCCACTGGAGCAGCGGTTCGAGGTCTCCCGGATCTCCTCTGAAGAACTCCGCCCAGACCTCGGGCGGGAAGCCGGGCTCGGGAGCCTCGAGCTGCGGCTGTACAGAGCCCGGCTCCTCCTCCTCCTCGTGCTCGGGAGCCTCAACCTGCGGCTGTGCAGAGCCCTGCTCCTCCTCCTGCTCGTCCTCGGAGTGCTGTGCAGGCTGCGGGATGCGGCACTGGAGGTAATCCTCCTCTGATAGCACCGAGTACCGGATTGTCTCGATGTTCTTCTTACATACAGCACAGGTGGGCTGCTGCTTTGCCCATCGCAGCGCACAGCCCAAGCAGAGCTGGTGCAGGCAGGGTGTCGCATAGGCTGCATCGTCCCGGTTCTGCCCACATATGGGGCAGGTCCAGTCCGAGGGCAGCTCCATGGCCCCGGGCTGTGCGGTGGGTGGGGGAGAGCTGAGGCGGGAAAGCTGCTCCCCTCAGTGGCGCTGCAGCGGGCAGGAGCTGTCACCAACTGCAAAAGAGAAGAGGCCGCGGTCACTCGCTGTCCCTGGGGCAGCAGCAGCAGCAGCGATGCCCCGGTCCCTCAGCACAAAGCCCCGCCGCCCGCCCTGGGGCCGTGTCCCCGCACTGCTCACCTCCGCTGCTGCGAGCGCACCCCGCGGGGCCCCGGCTGCCTGAGCCAGGCAGGGCCGGGGGAACGCTGGCGATGCCGCGGGCTGAGCACCAGGAACTGCTGCCGGCAGCCCCACAGCACGGCCCAAACAAAGTCTCGTTTGCGGGTCCAAGTCTCGCTACTGCGCTCAACCGGAGTCCAGGCACGAGTGATGCTGGGCTCTGCTGCGCCCCAGTTTCTGCAGGGAGGGTCAGTGAGGTCACAGTCATCTCCCGCTGCTGTCACAGCCCCTTGGTCGGTGACCTCACGGCGCAGGGCTGCGTGTATTTGGGCACCAGGCTGGGCCTACATAATTATCACCCCTCATCATTCAGTGACCGTTCTTTGTGATGATGATAGATTTGAGTAAATAAAGACTGCATCTTTTTACTATCTGTACACAAGTCGTTATTCTGTGATCTGTTTTAGAGACACACTTTTTGTCCTGTTCTGGTTCACATGCAATACTAGTTATTGGCAAAGTGTGTGTCTGGTTTCCCTTCCATAGGAAGTGCTCATGGCACAGCAGGATGTTTGTTCACGCTTTCCTGTGGAGTGAGCTGGCTTTAGTTGTGGGTTGAACTGGGTGATCTCCACTTGTCCTTTCCAGCCCTTATGGTTCAGAGATTCTGAGATCACAGAGATTCTTGTGTTTCATTTTTATTTCCAGTAAGAGATAGTGGATGGTAGTTGCAGTATGACATCTCCCCATTAATTCAGATTATCTTTCTCAGTGTGATGATTGTGGAAATTGTTATGATTTTATGTTCCCTCCCAGTATCAGGAAAGGGAGAATCCAGCATGGCTAGAGACAGCACACCATACTTTATCATCAGTAACACAGAGATGTTTTCCTTTACTTTTTTATTATTTCTAAAAGCAGTCCAAGATCACTGATGGCCTTCCAACCCCCGAGCCGTGCTCGGCACCGCAGTGGCTGCCGGCCTAGCGCCGCCTCTTGGGGGTCGGGGGCAAATCCGGCGGGCAGCTGCTGGCTCTCCTCTTCGGGGGGCGTTGGTGCCTCCCTGGCGAGCGGTCCGTGCCCTGGGCGGAGGGGCCCGCTGCCGCCGCCTGCCCCTGCTCCTCCTGCGGCTCCTGCGGGGACACGGGGGCGGCGGGTTGGGGCTCGGGCCCCTCATGAGGGACGCCGGGGAGCTGCTCAGCGCCGGGGCCTGCAGGGCTGGCGGAGCGGCCCGGGCCGGAGGCAGGAGGCTCTTGCTGGGAGGGGGCAGGGCTGGGGGTGGCCGCGGGGCCGTCCTGCCCTCCTGCTTCACGGGCAGCCTGGCTGTCCTGCTGCCGGCGGAGCTCTGGGCCGTACAGGGCTGTAACGGTTTTGATCGCCGAGGTTCGCTGCTTCGGAGCTGTCCCGGCCAGAACCGCAGCGACTGATCGCGAGGTACTGGGCCGTTTCCGTCGGGTCCTCCATCCAGGGATCCCTAAGATAACAGAGCAGCCTGGCAGCTCTCGCGATAGAGCCTGGGCAATGGCTTTGCATCCACGCCCCCTTGCCTAGAAAGAGCCTCAGGGAGTGGGGGCGGAGAGCAGAACTCAGGGTGTGTGAGTCGCCTGCGCCGTTCGAATGCAGAGAAACTGTAAGCCACCCATTCACGGGACTACACAGTGAGGAGGGTTGTTATCACTGTGAATCACAGAATCACAGAATCGTAGGAGTTGGAAGGGACCTCCAGAGATCATCGAGTCCAACCCCCCTGCCAAAGCAGGTTCCCTACACCAGGTCACACAGGTGGGCGTCCAGGCGGGTCTGGAATATCTCCAGAGAAGGAGACTCCACCACCTCCCTGGGCAGCCTGTTCCAGCGCTCCGTCACCTCACCATAAGGAAGTTCTTGCGCACATTGGTGCGGAACTTCCTATGCTTCAGTTTCTGGCCGTTTCCCCTTGTCCTGTCTCCACACACTGCTGAAAAGAGTCTGGCCTCGCCACTTTGTCCCCCACACCTTAGATATTCATAGACCTGGATCAGGTCCCCTCTCAGTCTTCTTTTCTCAAGGCTAAACAGGCCCAGTTCACTTAGCCTTTCTTCATAGGGGAGATGCTCCAGGCCCTTCACCATCTTTGTGGCCCTCCGCTGGACTCTTTCCAGGAGATCCCTGTCTTTTTTGTACTGTGGAGCCCAGAACTGGACACAGTACTCCAGATGAGGCCTTACCAGGGCAGAGTAGAGGGGTAGGATCTCCTCCCTCGACCTGCTGGCCTACTGCTCCCCTCATGTTTTAGCTGTTGGTTTGCAGCAGTTCCGTGAGTCCTCTACGAGAGAAACATCTCTGCAGAGGAAGAAGGGCTGTCCTCCAGCTCCGGCAGGCAGGGCTGACATTCAGCTGCTACTCAGGGAGAAATAATGTAAAATAGTGTTGGAAAGCTCCTAGAAGATCTTCAAGTCTACTCAGAGCCTAAATGCTATATTACTCAGAAACCTCAGAGCCAATTTATTGGCCAGGCGTGGCCAAAAGCCAGCAGGTCAGTTGCTGGAGAGAATAGCAGACCTTCTTCTCAGTGCCCACCCAGCACAGAGCTGACAGGGTTCAGCAGCCCAGTTGCACCACTATGGGGGCTGCAATCAAAGACACGTGGTGCCAGCTGTCTCCACATCATGTTCCAAGTGGCAGTTCATGCTCTCAGCCCCACTCAGCATCCACGCATTCTTGTTTTCCCTGTCAGTCTGTGCTGGGAGCAGTCCAGTGCTCAGCGCTTCAGAAAATATGCTCCCCATGGGGACCTGCAGCAACAGGAAGGATGGACACATCCCAGCTATCAGAAATCTGGCAAATACTGGAAGAAGCTGGAATTAACTCTAGTTTCTCTGTCTCTGCTGGTTTATTTTTATTCTTCAACCTGACCATGCCCCTTGCTTCCCTCACCTTCTTGGTATTGCTGGATTTGCCTTGCTAGGACTTGTTTCCAGACAGTAACTGATAAATGCTCCCATCCTAATTCCTCTTTAACAGAGTTTTCTTTTTTTGCCTGGGAAACAGCTGCAAAATACACCCTTGACAGCTTTCCTTTTAACCTCATTTCCAGAGCTCTGCTCTTGTTTAACAATAAACCACACACATCATTTACTGTTATTCTGTAAGTAACACTCTGTGATTCAACTCAGATTTATTCAATTTCACGCTGGAGCAAGCTACTTATTCCTGAGTCTATTTTCTTATAAGCCTAAATCACAATTTATCAAGGTTAAGCATTGTTTTAATTTAAAAATAAAATATAAGAGGACCCATTGCAAAAGGAGCATGATCTGCTGCAGTCAAGCAGGTGCTCTCATCTCCGAGTTACAGCTCTCATTTCTTGCTGCAGCCCATTCACAGGGTGCTGGGTGGATGTTCTACAGCAACTGGGGCTCCTCTGAAGAAGCAACCTGAGGTGACAGCAGGATCACAGATGAGGGGTTGTGTTTGTTATTTTGCTGGACGGTGGTGGCATCTGGCTTGAGCTAAACATGAGAGGATAAATCATCCAGTCCTGAATGCTAGAGGCGAGGAAGGCAGGGAAAAGGTCTTGCAGCTTGCTGGGTCCCATTGCACCCACAGAGCAGCAGGGAGGAATGGACAGCAGCAGCTACACAGATTCATAGCTGTCCCCAGAGCAATGCCAGGTGCAGAGAACGTGCTGTCTTCTGGAGCTCCATGGTCAAACACTGACTGCTCTTCGAGGAGAAAAGCTATTTATGAGGGCATCAAAGGTCACAGGGAGGATCACCCTGTCACCCTTGGAAGGACACTGTAGCAACAGATGAACCCCTAGGGCTCTTCAGTTGTGAAAGCCCTGGGGGTAGCACTGTCATGGAGGATAAATGCCCACTCACAGCAGTTGTTGCATTCCGTGGAGTGTGGTGTTCGGCAGCCTGAAGATCTCCATCCCTTCTGATAAATGAAAGGGGGAAACTGGCCTCCTCGGATGTGGAGAAGGCTGTGGTACTTAATGAGTTCTTTGCCTTAGTCTTTGCTGCCAGTCAGGCTTCCCAAGTCTCTTCTGTGCCTGAACTTCCAAGTGGGGGTCAGTAGAGCAAAATCCCTCCCAGTGTCAGAGCAGAGTAAGTCCGAGAACACTTCATGAGGCTGAACGTGTACGAGTCTATGGGGCTGGATGATATGCATCCCAGAGTTCTGACGGAGCTGGCTGATGTGGTTGTCGAGCTGCTTTCCGTCATATTTGAAAAGTTGTGGCTGTTAAGTGAAGTCCCTGGTGACTGGAAAAAGGGGAAAATCACTCCCATTTTCAAGAAAGGGAGAAAGGAAAAGCCAGCCTCAGCCTTGTGCCTGGGAAGATCATAGAGTGGATCCTCCTGGAAGAGATGCTAAGGCATATGCGAAATGAGGAGGTGATTTAAGACAGCTGGCATGGCTTCTCCAAGAACAAATCACTCCTGACCAATGTTTGGCTTTCTATGGTGGAGTGACTGCATCGGTGGACCAAGGAAGGGCAACTGATGTCGTCTACTTGCGTTTGTGCAAGGCCTTTGACATGGTCCTGCACCATATTCTTATCTCTAAACTGGAGAGATATGGGTTTGAAGAGTGAACTGTTCAGTGAATAAAGAATTGGCTGGATGGTTGTAGCCAGAGGATTGTGGTCAATGGCTCTACACCCAGGTGGAGGCTGGTGACAAGTGGTGCCCCCAGAAATCTGTGTTGGGACCAGTGCTCTTCAGCATCTTTATCAATGACTTAGACTGTGGGATCGAGTGTACTCTCAGTAAGTTTGCTGATGACACCAAGCTAATTGGTGCAGTCAGTGCAGTAGAAGGTAGGGATGCCATTCAGAGGGACCTGGACAGGCTTGAAAAGTGGGCCCACAAGAACCTAATGAGGTTCAATAAGGCCAAGTGTAGAGTGTTGCACTTGTGTCAGGGCAATCCTAGATATGCATACAAACTGGTAGATTAACTCTTAGAGAGCAGCCCTGTTGAGGACTTGCGGGTACTGATGGATGAAAAGCTGGACATGAGCCAGCAGTGTGCTCTTGCAGCCCAGAAAGCCAATGGTATTCCAGGCTGCATCAAAAGAAGGGTGGCTAGCAAGGAAAGGGAGGTGATTGTCCCTTTCTACTCTGCCCTTGTGAGGCCACATCTGAAGTACGGTGTCCAGGCCTGGGGCCCCCAGCACAAGAAGGATGCAGACCTGTTGGAGCGAGACCAGGGGAGGCCATAGGGATGCTGAGAGGGCTGAAGCATCTCTCCTATGATGAAAGGTTGAGGGAGTTGGGATTGTTTATCTTGGAGAAGAGAAAACTCCTGGGAGACCTTATTTCAACCTTTCAGTACTTGAAAGGAGCTTACTAGCAGGAGAGGGACCAAATTTTTACACAGGTAGGTAGTGATAGGACAAAGGGAAATGGATTTAAACTGAAAGAAGGGAGGTTTAGGTTAGATCTTAGGAAGAAATTCTTCACTCAGAATGTGGTGAGGCACTGGAACAGGCTGCCCAGAAAAGCAGTGGATGTTGTGGATGCCCCATCCCTGGAGGCTTTCAAGGCCAGGCTTGATGGGTTTCTGAGCAGTCTGATCTAGTGGTGGGCAACCATGCCCATGGCACAGGGGTTGAAACTAGATGGTCTTTGAGGTCCCTTCCAACACAAGCCATTCTATGATTCTGTGTTTCTGACTGTAGGAAGACCATTCTGCCCTGCTCCTGGGACAGGCTCTCTGGTAAGGGCTGTCTCACATAAAAGCAGTGCTGGGTGGATCTCTCAGCTCCACACTTTGTGGGTTGAGGGAATTTGCTTAAGAAGCAGGAACAGAGAGAGAGAGCAGCCTGTCCTGTGCACTCTGCTCTTGAGCACTGAACAGAGGGGAACTTCAGTGCACATCTGGCAATAAGAAATCTGCTAGGTGCCAGAAGCAGAAAAAACAGAAGAGGTTGCGAGTAAAGATGGGCTGCTGATTTGAAGGGAATGCTAGAAAAACTGTGTTCTGTGTTCTGGAATATGCTAGAAGAGAAGCAATGAAAAAAGCATCACTGTGATGAAGATTGCTCCTGGGGAAGGTGCTGTAAAGCAGCTTTCCCTCGTACCCAGTTCAATATGAGATTGTAAATAGGCATGAAATGAGTCACAGGATGCACAGAACTGCAGACCTTGCCCTTTATTAAACACTCTCCTGCCACATGGTGCCACCTGCACGTTGCTTACTTAATGGGAAAGGAGGATCTGCCAAAAAAACAGAAACAAGCCTTTTCCAGTGGCCATAAACACATCGTGAGGGGCATTTACGGAGCGCTAGCTAATTGTAGAGGCTTAGCATTAACTACAGCAGTGGATATCTGCAGTGACAGATGCTGCCAAACACAGCTCCTGGTAAATCAGGAGGAGAATGGGGAAGCAGCTGGTGCAGCCACTGTTACAGACAGCAGCTCCTAGAAAGACTGTTTCATAAAGCGCCAGCAATGCCAGCCAGCTGCCAGCAGGGAAGAGCTGGGATGGGGCTGGTGCGCCACTGAATGGACCTGAAACAAGTCTGCTCCTGCAAGGAAAGGCTGTTGAGGCTCACCAGCGAGCACCATGGGGTTTTGTAGCTGGTCTGAGCTCATCAGAAGCTTTGCTCTCCAGGAGGGGTTGTTGCTGCAGACAAATAAGCCTGTACTATGTGCAATTAAAAATGGAAAGACAACTGGCAAGTCAGCATAGTGCCAGAACAGGCACAATGACTGCAGCAGGTTGCTGAAAGTGTTTATTTTCAATGCATTTTGCAACCTACAGATGAATATTTTTATCTTTTTTAGAGTTGACATTTTCCACCAGAAGACTCATAGAGGTGTGGTATGAACTGGAAATAAACTCACCAGCTTGGTGGGGAATGCATGTTGCAAGCTCCTTTCTAAAGATCACTTGTGGACCAAATCAGATGCCCTTAAAAATTATGGTGGTGATTTGGTGAGGTCTAGAGAAGGAGTGGTAAGAAAGTGATGGTTTAAGGTAGGCATTAAAAATTTAGCATTAGGAAGGTCTCACTGATGAGACTGAGGCGTCCTTGGTGTGCAGTGCTGCACACTGACCACTGCATGCGCTATGGGATACACTTCTGTGGATCCAATTCTTGTTTCATGAATGCACTCTTTTCCTCTAAATCAAAAGTTTCAGCCTCAAAAGTAGTTGTTCCGGGTAGAGACGAAATGTAAGAAAAAAGAACATGGAAAACCTCATCAGTGCAGTTGGAGCTATTTCTTGTTATAGAGGATGCCATGTGCACATACAGTCACATGCAGACACGATTTGTAAACCAAGGCATCAGGACAAGAAGCTTTCTCAAATAAATAGTTTTGCTTCTTCCAAAGGCACAGACGAACCCAGCTGCAAATGAACCTTCCTGCTGCAGAGCGCCTTGCCCTGTGGAGAGCACCGTCCCTGAGGCCGTATTTTGTCAGGACAGAACTTGTGTAAAATGAACAGGGTTGTCAGCTTTGTTTTTCATTCTATATTTGTTCAGAACTGTATCATTTGTATCTTCCCCATCCATTTACTCTGCCAGCAGGAAGTCGTTCCCTGTTTTTCCCCCATTTTCCTTTTCCAAATCCTTGCTGTTGTGTAGCAGCAGAGTGACAAAGGAGCTTTGAAACTGCGCCGATGTGCCAGGTGCCCTGTGCTGGCAACGTTCTGCAGGAAATCAGAAAAAAAGGGGAAGAAAACTGGCAAAGTGTGGGGGGAAAAAGCAGCTTTCTTTGGTGTTTAGAACGTAAAAAGCCTTCTCGAAATAAAAAGAAGTCCTCCCACAAAAAAAAATTGAGAATCCAGACTTCATGAAGGAGAAACCCAGCGGGCTGGTTTTCCCTGGCAGAGTAGCAGAACAGTAACCCTTGACCCACGCGCAGCACTGGGGTGTCATAACCTGTAGTGGGGAAACTGAGCCATGAAGAGACTCGATAAGCTCAGCAGCAAGGTGAGGAGCAAAGCTGGGTCTCTGCAGCCTAAGCCAGGCCATTATTGCTGAACTGTGGGATGACTAGAGGAAGGTAGCCACGTGTGCCGTGCCTAATGTCGTTTACTGGTGACTGGCTGAAGCAATTGGAAGTGACACAATCTCTCACCCGGCAGCCACGATGCATCAGCAGCAACTCTCTGAAAGACAAAGCTGGCAGCAGGCTGTGGTGTGAAGGGTTACCGTTTGCAGTCAAGCCAGGCAGAAGATTAATCCAGACGTTGGATGGATTCGGAGGGGTGAAGCATCTCTTAATCATGTCAGTGTTTCCCTCCACAGTGCTCTGCTCCCTGGGGCTCACGGAACACCCCATTTCCTGCCCTGCTCTCTGGGCAGCTGCTCCCGGTGCTCTCCTGTTCTCTGTATGCCAGTCCACACAAACCCACTTGACCCATCTGCGTGCAACACTCAAGCACCAGTTGAGCTCTTCTTCAGCTCATGATGTCATATCGAAAGAAAAGTCATGCCCCAAGTTCCATGGAGGGTTTCATCCAAGACAAGGACTCTCATGAGCTGGAGCATGCCCTGACCCCCCTGCTGAGCACGACTCCAGTCACTGACACTACTGCAAGCTGTTAGCTTTGTCAGAAATACCTGCAAGCAAAGACATTTTCCTGTTTGGCACTCTGGGCATGGATTTTGCAGCTCAGCCCCCCTCTAACTTCTCCTAAGTGGGGGAAAAAATGATAACCCTCGGTGTGAGGACCCAGGGGGACAGCAATTAGCAGACGCCCACTTCTGCTGTGAGCTGAGAGTGGAAGCCGGTGTTTGTTGAAGAGTCCCGAAGGTCACAGCTTGATTTAATAAAGGTATCTGCCTAGCAAGGCAGCCTGATTTCCCATGCTGGAACAGCAAGCAGCACTTATTAGCTAGACCTCAGGGCTTTGCTAATGAGCTCGCAAATGTCTCACCTGGAGGCAGACAGGGACGAATCCTGCTTGGTGGGGATGAGAATTGTTCCCTTTTAGCAAAAACTGGTGGTTTGTCTCCAGAGGAGCTTGCAGTGCTGCCTGCTCACTCTTCACACACTGCAGCTGGGGTCTGCAAGGACAGGTAGCAGGGCTGAGGCACCCAAGCTTTCACATGCCCAGAGGTAGTTTCCCCTTTGATCGATGGTGGCTTTATTGTCAGGGTACAGCTGAAAGAGATTCCCACCTGTAGCTGAACAGCCAATGGTTAATATCCATTCTCGCTACAGGCAGCACCTTCCACTGCTGCTGTGGTAGTTTATGAGCTTGTAAAAATTCATTCACTGCCTGTTTTGCTTCAGGGAGCAAGGCTTGAGGCTTGTTGAAGGCTTTCTGTGGACTGCCCTGAGCTCATATATTTGCACTGCTGTGTGCAAGCAGCTGGAGTTTGGGCTTCCTCTATCCCCATGTACCCTACCTGGAGGGTGACGGGCTGAAGTCACCGCCAGCCCTGCCGGGTCCCCGGAGGATGCAGGGATGGTGCTCAGCCATAGAGCTGTGGCTCAGCACCCTGCCCTGCAGTGCAGGGGTCAGGGCAGCCCGCAGTTCACATCGGCTCCCTGCCTTGTGCTCTCCTCTGCCGCTCGCCGAGGCACAGCCATCGCCACCCCTCAGAGCTGCGGCTGCTGGCGAAGATCAAAGAGGACAGCGAGGTGGCAGGCACCTGCATTATTTTAGGAGTTGAAAGGGATGTTTACAGCTTCCCGAGTGAGGTCGAGCCTCTGAGGTAACATTCCCAGCACTTTCAGTGTTGTTGCTGTCATCTTCCATGATTAAACTTGTTTCCTTTTGATCCTTTCATGCAGTGGGATCAAAACAAAGCAGGCAAAGGTACGAGATCCAGGAGGATTCAGGCAGCACCCTGTTCTAAGGCTTTTATTCCTTACTGAGTTGGTGTTGAATGAGCCAATAAAGCATGCAGACAGTTAATAAGAACAAAAACAGAACCTAAAGAGGCAGCTAAATCGTGGGGGCAACGTTTATGCATGACTTGAGGCCCATCGGTACGGAAAGGATTAGGAGCTTTAAACACTGGAGTTGACAAAAAGCTGAATCTGAAGCATGGATAGAAAATGGGGAGATTCTCCACAGGTACAGACAGATGCTGAGCTTGATAAGATCTCGACTTTCAACGCAGCCAGAGGAATAAAAATTTCTTGCTTCCACCATCCACTTGGTGGAAAAGCTTAACGGGATCATAGAAAGGCATGAAAATAACAGATAATGTTAAAATATCTATTAAATCCATGAGAAGATCCCTGGAAGGATTCTCCTTAGATGAGGCTGGTTGATGGCCAAGAGCTCCCCACGAAGCTTCCCTACCCCATGTCACACAGGTACACTGCACACAGCTCTGATCTGAATGGACGGTATGTGCCTAACAAGGTGATCTCACATGATTGTTTCTCATGGTCTGTGAGGTTTTACCATCGTGCCCAGAGAGAAATGTGGCACTAAGGAGGAGGTGCACACATAAGCTCGCATAAAGAGAAAGTAGATGGAATGCATAGAGGATACAACCTCTCTCTCCTGGTCCTGTGCAGAGAATAGAGATGAAAACAGCAAGAACAGCAGATAGGAGGCCTCTGCTGTCTTCACTTTCCTTTATTTTCCACTCATTGCCTGACTGCATCTCTGTTTTGGGTGGTGGCTCCCCTTGACTGCACGTCTGAGCAGAAGCAAATCTGCATCCACCATGGCAGACAGGGCAGAAGGTTTCTGGCTTAGCTTCTGAGCAAAGCAGAAATGGGTTTGAACATGTTTGTGTCACAAGTGGGACCTGAGAAGTCCTTCGGTGTGATGACTTCCCAACTCCTAGACACAGTTTATTATAGAGAAGCATCTGCTCTGTCATTTTCTCTGTCCTCAGAGCGGTATGTCACCTGTAAATCATCCTCACTCCCTTTCCTTTTTACCTCAGCAGTATTTTCAGAGACAAAATTGGGCTGTGGGAAGGAAAGCTGGAACAGTGCAAGATGGGGCATTAAAATAGGAGAAGGGGAAAGAAAGGGGGGAGAGGGGACGGGGAAACAAAGAGAGGCTCCAAATCAGCCATCCACATGTGATTATCAGTCTCTATCTCACCATGAAGCAGTATCAGCTTACAAGGAGTGACACACACACAGCACAAAATAACAGGGCTGCCAGAGGATCTGAAGGGAAACAAAACCTGCAGCGACTCAGTAAGAAGACTGAAAACCCACCAGGAGGCCTCACGGCTGGGCTGCTCTGCAGTTGGTGTGACAGCAGCTGCATAAACGCGTTCCTCCAGGGAGCAGCCAACCCCATCTCTTGCTGAAGGACAGAGCTGCTCTGCTCTGCAGCCCAGTGAGTGGGGCTCGGTGGCTTTTGGAGACATAACGCCTGGAGCATTTGTTGCCTTTGCAGGTTGATCTTTTTCTCCAGGATGCAAGGAGAATATTTGCTGTCTTGCCCTCTCTGCTTTCTTTGCACCAACTGCATGGGGCAGTGCATCAGCTCACCCTCTGCTCCTTTAAATGGTAATGCTGAGTGTATTCCCAGGAGAAATCGATTCAGCAGGGCTGTGGCTGTCACTTCACTGTCACTCTGGGCCACACTGGCGTTCCCCTACTCCTTGTCCACCCATGAGGAGATTCCTTGGTATTGGAATTATTTCCTGTCAGGTGCCATGGAAGGATTTTTAAACCATCTGGCCTGGACCAGAAGGATCCATCCAGACTTATGTCAGAACTTGGGTGTCATCCTCATCCCTGAGTTGCTCTGGTACCTCCATGTGTCCCTGCAGCTATGTTTCAAGCTGCTCCTGGCATAGCCGCTCCTGTCAGGAGACATCAAACCATTTCTAAGTGCCCAGGAGAATTAAGGAATATTGCACATGGAAGGCAGAAGCTCTTCCTCCTTCTGCTCAGCCCCTCTTACCTGGGACTTTCCATGATTATTTTCCAGGTTGTGCTGAAATTCCCATGAAGTCTTGTACAAACAGTCTGTACCCCCCGGCCATTAGCCATGGACCCTCAGCACACAGCCTCCAACAAACTCCTGGAGTCCTGTGGTCACTCACTCATCCTGAGAATGAGCCTAATGAATGGGATTTCTGGGGAGGTTCATGGGCCCATCAGGAGTCACCCATCCAGCTGTGATTTACCCTCCTTGCCAAGATTACTCAACCTAACTCAGAGCCGCTTGGGATCTGCTTTCTCCTTGCATGGCCTCTCAAGTGCAGAAAATACATTCCTACTGTCTGGCTGAAGACATCTTAGTTTGGCCTTTATGGTCAATTTCCTGTAAACCTCAATAAAATATCCAGGGTTGATGGAAGAGTGATTTTAACAAAATGCAACTCGATCCTAGACCTTGTATTTACCTTAATGAAGATCCATCTGCTGCAATATGAGAAGCATGGAAATAATGAGCAGAAGCATGTTCAGTGTCAATATTGTTCACTCTCTGATAGCAGCCATTGCTAGGAGCTCCCCTACCTGTTGTAGGAGGGACATAGTGGTTTCACCCCTGATGTGCCACGTGTGTTCATACGTAAGGAACCACCTGGAAGAGATTCTGTTCAAAAGGGAAAGGAAGAAACCCACCGTCTGCTGTCCCCACATCTGTCTCCCTCCATGCTCCTGCCACATCTGCATTAGCTGAGCTGGTCACCACATGAGGATCTGGATTACAGATGTTGCACAGTTTGGGGCTACCCAGGGTCCAGCTGTCCCCGTCTCCTGCCCAGTGTCATAGGCAGACCTGGGACTGCTTCATGTGCTGGCTTCTTCCTTCTAATAAACCCGTTCATTAAAGTGCACTATGCAAGCCACATAATGAGGCATCTAAAAACATGTATTCAGCATTCTCCTCTGATTAGGTACCTTTGATGGGGATTGGTGACACTCATGTAATTAAGACATCATTACAGCAACTGCTGGTTTGTTTTCTCTGCTGAGTTATGACATACCTTCTGACAAAATGTGCTCTGTGGCTCTTGAGCAACAGAGATCCTTTGCTCCACTGTTTTTCCACATATAGGACCCCAGCACAGCTGGTCCCAGGGCACAGGGACAACCGCAGGGCTAGCAGCTGGTAGGGTTGCTCAGTTCCTTGTGTACTGGCAGAAGGAACAGGACATGTCCTGTCCTAGCCTGATTCCGACTCTTCATTTGTCTCCCTCACAGAATCATAGAATCACCAAGGTTGGAAAAGGCCTCTAAGATCATCCTGTCCCTCACCGCTGTATATTCATGTAGAAGCTCATCTCAACTTTCTTGCATGTCAAAATCTGCCCCTAGGTCTGGTTCCTGTCAAGAAAAAAACAAAAAAAGAATCTGGGTGTGAACTGTGGATCAGGAAGATCAGGAAGACCTCTTTTCCCATAGAGCACACATTGGTTCACGTGTCCCTCAAGGGACACATCTCTCACTCACACCATGGTTCTGGACCAGCTCTAGTGGTTTTTTCTCATTTTCTGTTTGCCTACAGACTTGAGTTCTGTGCACCACCAAGGAAAAGGATCCCAGGGCATCTTCCCTTGTATCAGCCCTTAGCTCTCACCTTGCCCCTTGGTGTTTCTCCATGGGCTCCCACATTCCCACTCTACATCCATTTGGGTTCAGTCCCTATATCTATTAACACTGTCACACCTCGAGACTCAGCAGAGGCAGGGTCAGCACCTCGAGTCTGAGGGATGGCAGGGGCAGACCAGCCTGGGACAGCACTTGACCTCCAAGGTCTCATCTCAGGGCAAGGGTTGTGCTTACATCGGGGAGGAGGAATGAGGAATAGCTACATCATATCTTCCACAATCGGTTTTCTAAGATCCACTGTCAATTTGTGTCAAGGCAACATGGAGACAGGCAGCCTGTCTGGGCACTGACTTATAAAGTGATTTATCTGACCATGCAACAGCAGGAAATCCAAGTAAAAACATGGGAGACAGGTTAGCTGCTCTGAAGAGCTTTGTCTGCTGTCAGCATTAATATGCAGAATTAAGGCCTGAGAGATGTATCCTTGTGAAAGTATGGTTAGAATGACTGAGTTACCCCAAGGTCCAGGTGAAAATTTCACTTGTCATGAAGACAGCTTGTCTCTCTCTGACCAAAACCATCAGAAAAAAAGCTCTCCTAAATCACGTTTGGCTTTAAACTTTGGCCAAGAAAAAGACAAAGTTCTTCTTAGTTTGTATTTTCTGATGAGAGAAAGTGGGGGGAAACACCTAATTTTCCACTAATTTGTTCTTGCACTGACCTGTTCCTTATAGAAATGAAATTCCCAGTAAAAAACCATCCAAATATTTTGAAGTAGATCTTTTCTTCCAGCTCTACAAGCTTTGGATGGTAGAAAACACGGCTTTGGGTTGAAAAACTCTTTTCTGGTGACACATAATCCAATGAGAGCAGACTGACATCCAATCCAATCGAAGCACAGACTTGCCAGTATCTGCGGATGGCCTTAAGCGACACGATAGCTGATTTGCTGGATGATTATTTTTGCTACAGACCTGCCAAATCCCTTCCCAACCACCGCGAAAGGTCTGCTGTCCACAGAGAAAATGCCCATAAGCCAAATGAAAAGGCCATGCTCTGGAAGATGCTGGTTTCCAGTCTCAGCCCTTGCTTCCCGCCCGCTCCCATCAGCCCGTAGAGCCGTGCCTGGTGTCACACTGATCACGCAGGGCTCCAAGCACAGTACCTCGTTTTCTCCGCAGTCACAGTCAATGTTTAAATTTACCCTGTGCACCTCTTCCATTTAGGAGAGCGGAATTACAGCAGAGACTTGTATTGGTTTAACAAAAGTATTTGCTAGGCAGCTTTGGAGGCTATTAAGCGGAGAGCTGGGTTTCATGCTAATTTTCTTTTTAATAAAGAACAAATGGGAAAGAGTTCCGCACAAAAGCGCGTGGCTGCTCTGAAAGGAGCAGGAGCGGAGCTACGAGCGACACAGCCCCGCTGTGTTATTATGTTTTGAGGGTGAATAACTCCTACAAATCATTTGTATACGTTGCCTAAATGGAACGCGTGGGGAATAATTTGTAGCAGGGAAGCATTACGAAAGTGAAGGATACACTCCTGCGCTCCTTTGCTCAGCTTAAACTCCTCTTCTTTGTTTGCTGCCCTTGTTAGAGAAATTTTGCCTTGGTTAAACTTAAAATATGAGTGTGATTATAAAACCCAAATATAAACCAACACAGAATAGAAACCACTATTCATAGCCACAGAGAGCAGGAGCTTTACATAATTTCCATAGCGTGCCACGCATTTCTAGGAAGGAGAAAAAGGTCTTGAAAAGAAACAGCTGATGGGGAAATCATTATGAGAGATTTTTATGCACACAAGGTAGTCTTAAATGAGAATAATATGTTGCTTTGGAAAATAACGCTTGCAAAGTTATTTGGGCCTAGAGTTCCAGGTAGGCACTTTGCAGGGTTTGCAGAGCAGCACTGAATCAGGGAGGAGGAGGCAAAACGTTTGCACAGGAGCTATGCTGGCTGCAGGGGAGGATTATCCTTTCCACTGGCCCCCACCATGCCCCCACCCCAGGCATGGTCATGGGCAAGTGGAACAGGGAGCAGGAGGTGGGGACAGCAATGGGGACAGCACTGGTGAGGACAGCAGCAGTGGGGACAGCAGGCCTCCTGTCCAGAGAGAGCAAGAGTTTAAAGATGCATGAAGGAGTGAATGGGATGAATGGGTTCATCCGATGTGCCTGCCAAGTAGTTCTGGGAATGGCGTGGAGGCCGGGAATGGCACAAAGCCCTGCTGATGACGTGATGAAAACAGAGAAGGGCTGACACCAGAACTGCAGCAGGTAGCACTGGTAGGATCTATGTCTGGATAAAATCAGAGAGGAGCAAAGCACATCAGCTGTTCCTCTGCCTGCAAGATTTACCTGAACCAGATTGTGAAGTTAAGCAGTAGAGTTGTCTACACATAACTGGAAGAGGAAGAGTCCCCAGAGGTGCAGAGCTGGCAGCAGTTCTGTCAGCCTGCAGAGGCAGCAGCAGTGGTCGCTCCTTTCCCTGATGCCCTGTGTGGTGCAGGGCAGGAGGAGAGGCAGGGCAGGAGGAGAGGCAGGGACTTGCCAGGCAGCACAGGCTGGGTGGGTTCCTTTAAGTAGAGTTTCAAGCCTGGTGCCAAATGCTTGCTCCCAGTTTTCATTTATTTATTTATGCTTTTAATTCCCTCCTAGATGCTGGGAAACATATTTGCATTTCATTAAAATGTATTTTCCCCACTTAGTTCTGCATTCTTTTCTGGCAAATGTTCTCTTTTTGTCATTTTCCCCGGGCCTGGAACAAACTCAATGCATTGCAGCTGCTCTGCTTTAGCAGCCACTTGAATTTCAGGGCTGCTCTGCCTGCTGGAGTCTCTCTGGTCCCATGTCTGAATCAATGCAAGCACCTGGCAAGGCTCCATTCTTGTCCATGGAGCATCAGGCACCTCAAGTCATTGCGCCCTGAGAGAAGCCAGAAAGCAACCACGACCACCCAGATGTCCCAAAAGCTTGGGCTCACCTTCTTCCCATCCCCTCTGTAGATGGTGGATGAGTTCCTTCCCTGGCACTGCCCCTAAGAACAATTCTCCCTGTCCCTCTGCCCCATGCATGCTAATGTCCAGCTCCTTCCACCAGCTGTATGGCTGTATGGCATTTCCCCCTCCCGGAGGAAGATATGTCCCATATCCCTCTCCATCACAGCTCTGTACGCTGGCAGGTTCAAGGCTGTCCTGAGTCTCATTACAGACCAGCTTTCTTCTCCTGGCCACCAAACAAATGACCTTCTCTCTGGAAGAGACGCTTTTTCTCTGGGTGTCTTTCTCAATTACATCCCAGCTCAAATAACATCCATATTTAATTATAAGAGGTGCCATTAAAGAGCTGTTCCCTCCTCAGCTGAGATGTCCTGTTCTGCATTGCTCATCAGACCGTAGGACAAGCTCTCTGAGGCTTGACCTTGGTACCAAGGGGGTGAAATGCAGCCTCTGTGTCTTTGAGTAAAGCAGATCCTTTTAATGATTTCTTCATTTTAGCATCTGTAAGACGCTAAAAAATCTCCCCCCTCAACCACTTCTTCTTCCAGAGGTACATTTAAGATCACCAGATGAAAGGCACTAGAAATGCAAAACATCATTAATATTTAAGCCAGATTTGCAGGAAGATAAATTTAAGCATTGTAAAAATTAACTGGATAAAGATACTGCTTCCTGCAGCAAAGAGCTCAGACCAATCCACAGACTTTTCTGCAGAAACGCTGCCCCTTGTTCTTGCATCCCCATAAATTTATGCCCATGGAAAATCAGGCAGCTCTTCTGAAGGCATGGCACCAACGGGTAGCAGAAGGCTTTGGGTTGCTCGGGGCATCACAAAGCACGGCTGGGTCACAGTCCCATCTCTGTCTCTCTGGATATTATGCCGTGACTTCAGCAAAGTCTAATTTGCTCGCACTGTCTTTGAGGGACTCCCAGATGTCCTTTCCTCCCTGTAGAGTAGGGGAAAGGAGTGCAGAGCCCAGCGCAGGCAGCTGCCAAAGGCCTGGCACCAGCACAGCTCCTGGATGGTGCCCTGATCCAGCAAGGAGCCCAGCGAGGCTGTGCAGGGACCACGGATTCCTTGGGGACACAGCGGGGAGGCAGCTCCATAACAGAGGATGTCACCAACTCCACCGTAAGAATGCAAATAAATCCCCTCTTTTCTTCTTGGTAATTTGTTTCTGCGTAGAATAAATTGAATATGTAATTTCATTTTCTCTCTCGGAGCATTAACAACCTTGGAATTGTTTGGATTCACAATGAAGACAACAAACTAGTAATTACCGACAAACTGATATTGCTATTGAGAAGAGAATGCAATTGATTTTAATTCTCGTCAGCCCTGTTTACACTCCCACTGCATTAGGCATAATAAAGTGTTACAGTAGATTATGTTCCGTTGTAAAGGAGTTCTTATCAGACACTACAAACTGCCTCCTTATTAGAGAACATTCTCATTAGAGTGCCTACCCCATTATGCTCTTCACCCAGTGTCTCCTGGGAGGGGACACAGCTGTCCCGCAGCAAGGACTCGCCTTGCCTTGGATACAGGCTCCTCCCTGCCTTCTCAGGAGCTCCGCAGGGCTTTACAAACACGTAAGGATGGAAGTTGCAGAGCCAAAGTTCACAGCCACCAAGACTTTCAGGCAAAGGATGACATGGGATGTATTTGTAGTGATTTCATAAAGCGACTGCCATGAAGTTGCCGGACTGCAATTGATTAGCAATAAATTCATTGCGATGTGAGATCTGGTGAACAAAAGACAAGTTAAGGGGCACTGCTGGAAAGACAGGCCTCCTGGACCCTGTTTCTTTTGCTGGCTGGGTCTCACCTCCCAAGGAAGGCAGGAATCCTGGTTCCTAGCCCTGCCTCCATCTCTGCGGGGACATGCGACCTTCATCCTCCCCTGCCTTGGTGCAGCTGGGTGTTGAAAAGAAGCAGAAATCTTTTCCTCTCTCTCCTGAAGTGTGAAGATTTGCCCCATATTTTCAGGCTATACTGCCACTGGTTTACAAGATGTGTTGAGGATTGTGGTGAGGCTTTCCAGCATGGAAAGGATGTTCCAATGTTAAATAGTTTATTTCAATTCTCATGAAAGGATTATAGAAACATGGAAGTGTTGGTGTGCAGGGACTGATGGAGCTTCTCCAGTCCAGCATCCCCCTTCAAGCAGCACAGCCGTCAGCCTTAGGTCAGCTGTGGATACATCTAGCAGGATCTGGAGATCGGTCAGGGATGGAGATTGCCCTGCCTCCCCTAGGTAGCTCATCCCCACCTTGCACACTCATGGCTGCCATCTCCAACCATTGCCTCACGCCCCATCTGTGTGCCCCCGTCCTTGCTCTGGCCACCTACTGAGCAGTGCAGCAGGGCTGAGAGCATAATTAATTCTTACAGAGAGTCTAAGTTGTAAATTATTGTTAGAGGAGGCATTGTCTCATCTTAATTATTGTTGCAGAGGTTGCTCTGGTCTTCCTGAGTTTGGTAAGAAAATTGCTTAAGTGCTGTCAGATAACTAAGTAATTCCCCAATTAATAAAACTAATGCTTACACTTAGGCTGCTCTTTATTTGAGAAAGCAATCGCAGCATTAAGTGACCTTGGTAAACTCAATATATTAAGTATCTCTCAGGACACAGATACACTGATTTTATTATACAAACATTCATCTTCATTGCAAAATATTCCCAAATTAACCTCTTTGAAGAGGTTTCTCATTTCATAAATAACATAGGTTGTCACACTGAGGGAAAGACATTAACATCTAATTAGCACCAAAATTATCCAACAGCATTACGTGGTATCTCCTTCAAAACATTCCCATCCTTTGAAATCTCAGAGAATGCGAAAAGTGAAGGGTGCAAGGTGTTACCAAGCAATAAATCCTCTTAAGACGAAATCTACAGACCTTTTTGAGTAGGTTTAGATGAAAGCATTGGGATTTTCGTGCAAATGAAAGTCTGCTTACAGAGCTCAATAATTCTGAACCGCGTACTTCATTTCCTCCTGTCTCCTGCAAGCAGAGGCACTTTCTACAACAGAACTCTTGCAGGGTCTGTCACGTGTAGCTGAGTCCTTTCCATTTCAGCACGTTCTTTGTGCCAGGTTGCTGTGGCCCCAAAGCAGCAGAAGGACACGTTCACCTGCCCTGGGAGACCTCTGTCCTCTTCCTTACCCCACATGCCTGCGGAGGATGGGACACACCACCCCTAGAGGAGTCTGCCTTCCGCCCGTGTTTACAGGGAACGCCTGGACAGCAGACAGCAGCCTTACACATTTTCCCTACCTTTTCACGTGCTAGGTTTGGGTGAATGAGCCCCACTCTCTTTACATTGCATGTTGGATGAAAAATTACATGAAGAAAAAAATAAAAAACAGATTTAAAAGTAATTAAAAATGAAAATAAAACGATGACAGATATGCCTACGGTGTAATTGAATTGTAACTTAATAAACTGAAAATATTCACAAAATTCCCAAGAAATCCTTGCAGTCAGGGACCTGAGGAGTCAGCAGAGCTGTCCTACAGTGAGTGCAGAAGGGAGAACGTCCCTGGGAAGGCTGAGAATGACAAGTCTTCAAAACATTGCCCGGAGCAGGCAAAGCTGATGATGCGATTACCAAGAAAGAAGCGAGTTTCTCTCTGAAGTAAGGTAGGAGTCTGAGGATGGCTTCTGGTTCTCAAGTTCTGGAGAGCATGGTAAGGCTGGACTGTTCCACCGCATCACCACAAACATCAGCAGTTGTTTGATAAATCCATTTCAAACACAGACCAAGTTCAGTCAGGATTTTGCACGTATCCCCTTAATTCAAAGACAGTCCTGCAATGCTAACTTACAATAAGTGAACTGAATTTCAATTTCTATTCAAGCAAGCTTAACGCAGAAGATTAATTAGAGATGTATTATTTAATGTGGATAAAATCTACAAATTAAGCATCCTGATAAATGGGCATTAAGCTATATAGCTGCTTAAATAAATGTATATAAAGAAAATGTTTCATTCTTGGTAGCAGTAAGAAGCATTAAGACTGTGTGGAATGGGAATATTTATTAACACGTTCTAGCCATTACTGAGCAGGATTTAAGGGGGAAATAAAAGGTTCCGTGTTGCTGATTTAATTCTTGAAGACAACGACCCGCAATCCTTCTCATTGCAAATGATTTTCCTTTCTGTTTAGAGGCCGCTGCCCCAGTAGGACATGTAGGCACTCTGTTCCATATCAAAGTGTGTTACCATAGAATCATAGGGTCACCAGGGTTGGAAAAGACCTTCAAGATCATCCAGTCCAACTGTCTGCCTGTCACCAATAGTTCTCACTAAACCACGTCCCTCAACACAACATCTAAACGCTCCTTGAACACCTCCAGGGTTGGTGACTCCACCACCTCCTGATGGCAATGAAGCATTTGTGCTGACAGAGCATCCTCAATTCACAACGAGTTTCTCCTTCCCTTACAAATTCCTCATGCTCCTGTTTCACTCAGTTTTCTTAGCACCTCAAACTCAATGCGACATGGGAACCATAGAGTCATAGAATTGCTCAGGTTGGAAAAGACCTTCCAGATCATCAAGTCCAACCACAACCTAACCAAACTACCCCAACTCTAACAACCCAGAAGGGAGGAGATGAAAACTCTACAGTGAGTCCCTGTTTCTTGGTGTTCTGATTTTGGGACACCTGGGGGTGGGTATGGGATTCAACTGCAGACAACTGGATTCTCACTGCAATTCAGCAAAATGGAGTTTGCTGGTTGGAAGGCAGCGTCAGATTGCAGTATGGAATTTGGAAGGGAAAGGTGATGAAGCTGCAGGTGACTGAGTTAGCAAAACAGGAGGAGTGTGCAGAGGAAAATTGAAAGAGTGTATCCCAAGGATGGGATATTAACAAACAATCAGAGGGACCTGTGAGAAGCTGAAGGCAGGACTGTATGCATTTTAGGATTAAAAAAAGGGACAAGAGAAGCAGCACACACTGTGCCAGCTTTTGGACCTGCAAAAAAAGAATGCAGTTGTTCTACAAAAGGCTGGAGGAATGAAAACACTAAAGCAGAAAAAGCACAAAGGATAAAAGCACAAAAGTATATGCATAAACCTTTCATCCATCCAGCGATCAGATCATCGTGTTGAACAGATTTAAACCTTCGTGTTTTATTTCAACTTTTGCCAATGACGTAAGGCTTTCTGCTGCAACTGAAAGTGCAAAGACCAGCGGTGAGGAAGCCCAGTTGAGCTAAGAGTTCAACAAGACAACAAGAAAATCATTGTGTGAGTCTATGAGCTGACGTAGAGGTAAATGATGGTAGCTTCGTAACGATTTTGGGAAGCAGAACACTTGTTTCAGGGCTGCAAATGTTTCTTGAACACAGAGTAGGACTCACGTCACCTCGCTGTAGAAAACATCTTAGCTTGTCTCCCTCAGCTCCCCTGTCAGCCACAGGAGAGAAGAGACACTTCTGGAGCATGATTCATCTGCCCTCACACAGACACCTACCGGAGGATGAGATGAAGGTACATTAAAATACCTAGAGCTTCTGTCAACTATAAAGGGAATCTGGACTAGCTCAGAAGTAAATATTTGCATTGAAGACATCTAAATCTGTTGGATGAATCTTGCCCTGGGTCTCTGAGACAGAAATTATGCTGCTAGGGACGCAACCTCTCAAAATAGGAAGGAAAACAGGGAGATGAAGAGAAAGCAGAACTGAAGGAAAATATTATCATGATAAAGGAGAAGTTGAAATCTTGGGCAGGAGACAAATACTACAAAGGAAATGCAGAACAGGTTTTGATATTGCTACAAACCAGCTAGAAAAGGATGGCGTAACTAACTGTAAATCGTGATATTATGCAGGTAAACAGGCTCCAAAAGCCTTCAGCTCTTGTGGTTAGATCAAGTTATTGGTTATACCAAGATAAATGACAGAATGGTTCTGTATTGCTGTTCCAAACCATGAGAAATGGTGTTAATGGGGAATACGACTGCTAAATATATCACTTTGTGTGTACATGTGATAGCTGTGGGACAGTTGATGCTGTGCTTGGCAGTGACAGGCAGCAGACAGCCCTGGGTTGTTGTGACAGTACATGTTCTGACAAAGGTTGGACTGAAGCCTTGTGCATCAAGCCCAGGGTAATATGGTCTAATGGCTGGTTGGAAAGAAGACCTTTGAGAGGTTTGCAGAGTCCAGTTTGGCATAACTGGATTATGGGACAGCATTCTTGGAACTGGGACTGATAACCTACTAAAATATCGTATGTTTGTAATGAATCTGTCAGATCACATAAAGACTGATGGCAAATACAGAGGTATGGTGTGCCATGAGCAATTAGGGAAGAAAACAATCTATGATAAAAGGTCACTTCTACAGCCTTCTGAGAGTGACAGTGTCAAGGGGCATGCAGAAAAGCCACTTGTTTCTTGACAAGTCACCACACATTCCCATCTAATGGAGTCCTAGCCCAGATCCTAAAGCAGGACACAACTGTAAGTGACATCTTCAGTGCCTTCAGCAAAAGGAACAGGAAAAGAAAGTGGTACATGGGATACAATTCATGCAAATCCAAGATCTTAGTGTGAGAGTCCTTTCTGAAGACCAGCAGCTAAGGAAGATGACCAAGGATGATCTGAACTCTGTTTTAAAGGAGTCTTGGGAAATCACAGGGCTATCATTGCTGTTCGTTGTTTCTCAGGACAAGGGCAGGGTCCTGATTTTCCAGGACAAACTAAACAATTCCTGGTAGAGCAACCACGTGTGCCACTAATTCCCAGTAGTCCCAGTTCAAGGAATAGCAGGGTTGAACATCCCTGCTGCCTGTGGGTTGGACTGGGATGCACTGTCATCCAGCAGGAATGAAAGTGGATGACCCTGCTTTCATTTTCCATGCTGTGGAGCATACCATATCCTAGGCCAGGAATACAGGGACATGAATCTTTCCCTTTCTTATTCAGGCATATTCCTGGTGTACAGCCAGCAAAACTTAAGCACAATAAATTAAAATCATTTGTTCAGTGTTTTAACAAATCATGTGGCCAAGCTGGGATGAGAACCAAAGCTCTGCTTCCTTGTGTATCCTGTAAACTCTTACAGCTATATCTTCACTAAAAAGCTTGAAAAAAAGTCCTTCAACAAAAATCCAGTCTCCTTTGGAGCCCCCATGAGGAATATCTCCTTGTGGTGAGACTCATTCCTCGGCATCATCCTTCAGAGGATGCTGGATCCCTCACCCCCTCGGCTTGAGATTTACTCACTCTGGGGGCAGCTGATTTTCCATCTCAGTGACATGAAACATCTTTATCACATCTCTGTAGATATCACTACCAATGAAACTTGTGTATCATATAAAAAAAAAATAGAAGAAGAAGAAGAAATCAGGTTAGTTAGATGAGACCTACTTTCCCTAAGGTTGTTGACTGGTATTAAATATATTCCTTTTCTTTCTTGGCAGAATCTCATCTCAGCTTTTATAGTGTTTCTATGGGGGTCAACCTCTCAAGCCTACAGGCATTTACTCTGCTGCAATTTTGGCATTAGCATTATTCTGACCTTTAATGGTGTCCCCATCATTTCCAGGCCTATTGGCTGTTCATACTCCTGGACAAGGGAGTCACCTCTTTCAAGACTCTCGTGCACTGTTTTCTGAGCTTGCTGATACAGATATTTTCACTGATGACAAATACTGTTTAACATCATCTTTTGTTGTCAAGGTACTGGAAAATAGTTCATCCTCCTCATGTACTATTCACCCCACTTCTTCCCAAATTCAGAACAGGTTTATTTCATGATACACTTCAAAATGTGTGCTTTATTATTCCTTTGTTGTGCCAGCCACCGATTTCCCCAGATGCATCAGCTTGACAGTTATCTTCAGTTATCTTCTAACATACATTAATTGCCATCAGTGCTTCTGGCTTTATTATTAGTATATCTTCTTACTTACGTATCTGCTGTCTGCACTTGCTTTCTGCGCTCCACCATCAGCCCCTTTGGATAAGAAAGGTGTGAGAGGAGCCAGGCAGAGGGGCCCACAGCCAATACAGCCTCCATGCCTTATCTTTTGCATGTCTTCTGGCACACCCTGGATGTTTCTCCACCAAGACAGGTAGCAACTTCACAGCAATGAAACTCTGTGCTCTGATCTGCCACAGGTCAACTCTAGTTTCTTTCTGTCAGATGAGAACAGAACCCCAGAACATATCCGGTGCAGGACAGGAGTCACAAAGCAAAGGCAACATGATGGGGAGCCGCAGGGATATGCAGGGACCTCATCCCCTGTATGTGTGGGTTAGCATAGCCCTGCCACCCCTCTGCTGCCTCCATGGAGCAGCCTGCAAGGCAAGGCTGAGCTGAACGAAAAGATCATCTTGAAGGCAACTAGAAACTTGGCTTGTGAGGTCAAACAAATCAGGATTTAGACTAACACATCAAACCAAAGAGGTAGAAATGGCGGGGGACAATGCCCAGCATTTGCTGGAACTGGATTTGCACCATAAATTCCCCAAGGCCACGACAGTCCAGCCTGGTATTTGCCATGTGAAATGTCAGGAAAACTGGATACGTCCAGAAGGCAAGGGCCTGCTGAACTCACACCAGGCTGTGCTGACTTAAGAGCTGGTAAATAAGGGACTGGAAATTAATGGTATAGGATTTACTGCTGGAAGAGAAGCTCAGTGGAACAAGAGTGTTGGCTGGTCTCCTGGAGCAGTTCCACTCAAACACGCTGTATTCACTGCGCAAGGTCAAAAGCCCAGGTGTGCCTTGCCTCTCCTCCCCAGTTACTCTCAAGCTGCACTCAGCACACTGAGGACCCTCCCTCTGACCCAATAACCACTAATTATCCTCATGAAAAGAGATGACAGGAGAATGGAACTGACCCAGACCTCAAAGCTAGACTCTGACAAGGACATGAATCAAGGTCTCGCCCTTTTCAGATGAAAGCCTTGCTGACTGCCATCACTCCTGTGATCACATTTGGTGGCTGCTGGGTATTCTGTAGGCTCTATGCTTATCAAGGTACCACAGGCAGAGAATCCTGCTGCAGGTAGCATTAGGGGTAAGGCAGGAATGAGGCTTCAGCAGCTCTACATGTTGCCTGGGCTTTGCTCACTGTGCACACATACAGCAACATGGCTTGCAGGCATCTTCAGGGCTACTCCAAGCCCAGCTCTCAAAGGCCACTGGTGCCATTTCTTTAGGTGACTAAATGCCATATGAGCTCACTCAGTTGCCTTTAGCGTATCAGTGATGATTTATACCCATGGAAGGTTGGAAAAGCAAATTTGGTGACCTGCAGGCTTGGAGAAGAAGAAAGAGCACATATGAAATCCCAGAGGGTCTCAGGTGGGTGGCAATTCCCGATCCTCCTTCCCCACCCTGATAATAGAAATTATCTTTTTCTGCTCCAAGGGTATCTTCTAGGACAGGAAAGCTATCCTAGACCAAAGATACCTGCAGTTTTCAAAGCCAGTGATCCTGGCATAGTTGTCAGGAGGCCAAGCTCATAACAGAATGATGATCTAGCCCTGGATTATATTGACTCGACCAGAGCAAGTGCCAGGAGACGAGAATTATGGTTCCCAGATGTAGGAAGGTTGCTGAGTGTGGAGGGTCTGAGCAGTGGTGTGAGGTCCAGCCATGCTCTGGGAATATTTCACCTTCCTGCCTCTTGCTTCACCAGAGAAGCAGAAGAGATACAGATGCTTGGTTATAAATTTTAAAGCAATTCTGCTCTGAATTTCCTTTTGAATTTAGAAGTGAATCCTTCATATAAATGGATTGAGAAATTCTCCCTCTGAAGTAATCCATCTCTTAATAGGACATCCTGACACCAGCTGAGTCAATCCAGTGTCCATTGTTGATTTGAGTGTGTTCATCCAAGGCTGACATGACATTCCTTTTGTTGACAGAGCTCATACGTTACAGCAGCCTGTCCTTCATATTTCTCGGTCTTTCACTGCCACAGCAGCTGCACGCCAGGAAAAACTGCTGCATTTACTTATTTCATTTCTTCAAGGTCCATTTCCTGGACATTCCCTGCTCCAGATAAGGGCAGCATTTGTCTGTTCATCCTGGATTTCAGCTGGAGAAGGATTAACCCTGCAGGTCGTTCTTTGAAGGCCAGTATAGTGATAGTCTCCAACGCACTGGAGCACTTGATTTTAACTTCAAAATCAGATGCACAATAATAATGGTATTATTCCACATCTTCCATCCCAAGGGATTCACCTCAAAAGCTAGACCTTGACTGATAGCTCTACAGGTGGATCTGTACGAGAAATACAGGCAGGACTTCATGCACCATGGCAGTTCTGGGAAGGAGCATGACAGCTAATTTGAACTTTGTCATGCGAAGCTCCAAATCTCACACTGAATGCTGGGATGAGGATTATGGTCGTCAAAAATGATGAGACCTTCCTCATAGAGAGCAAACCTCATCTGTGCAAGAAATGCAGCTCTCCTAGGACAAGCCCAGACAGTTGAACACACCTTGAACTCTGATTCAGGAGGTTGGGAAGATGCTCTGTGAAAGAATCACTGCATGCTGGTCCTGTCCTCTGATCCGCAGGAGCCTTTCAGAGAAAGCATGCAGACAATATCTTCTTATATGGATATGGATCAGTGTGGGAATTGCTATGGGGACAGGTAGTTCCCTCAAGACAATCATGAATAAAACCAACTCAACATCATCAGCAACAAAGAACTCATACAACAAGCATCACCAACAGTGACTGGTGAACAGGCCTCCTCAGAAGTTCCAAGTGAGAAAGGTCTGAAAACTGCTATAGACAGAGCATGGGGAAGGGGAAATAAAAAAGCCAGTGAAAAGATCATTTGAATTCTATGGTACAGCCCTCTTATATCTGTATCTCAAGTGCCCAAGCCCCAGAGGCACAAAGTGATGCTTCACTGGCTGCTTTCTGCTATTCAACAGACCATTCTGACCTGTATGTCGTTCTTACCAATGCGTCAAGTCACCCCAGCAGCTTGATAACATTTGATGAAGTTACTGAATAAAACTGTTGATGGGAAACTCTCGGGAGCTCAGCCTCCCCTCTGTCTTCAAATCTGGGCTCCCTCCTGACCACTGAACCTACACAGCACAAGGGCCACATCAGAGAGATTTTCCTGCTGGAAGTCCTGCCCTAACACCCATGGTAATGCTAAGGCTATGGCCCAGTCTGGGATCCCTTCTTCTTCCCACTCCAGCCCCAGAGTAGATCACGGGCTCTGCCTCCTTTCCTGGGGGAAATCAAGTCTAATTCTTGTGCCGGGTTGCTCCTTGCCTTGTAGAGTTGTAGTAAAGACTTACCAGGGATTTTCTGCACAGCTGGCCAACCAATGCCCTTCACAGCACATCTCCAGCCCTTTAAATATTCATGAGGCTGGGTCTGCTGCCTAATTGAATTTCCTCTATGAATGAATCAGTTATTTTCCCATCTCCTGCAGCAAAGATGCAGATTAAGTGTGTAAAGCTAGAAGAGTACACCAAGAAAGCAGTTTCTCTCCGATTAGTGGCTGAGCAAATTCGCCCCTGCTGGGATCAGTTTCTCCCAGACAGCCTGAAAATCACAAATTAATGGAATAATTCATGTCACGATAGACTGCTAGATGCGTTCAGTCCAAGCCCTGCTCAGACAAGGGATACCTCCAAAATCAGAACAGGTTGCTCAAGGCTTCATCACGTCAAGTTTCAAGGGCAGAAGGATGGAGATTACCCCCTCACTGCACCTTGCTCCAGGGCTGCATGTCCTGGAAACTTTGAAAAAATTGCTTTTCCTTCTATTTAATGACTCCTCTTTGCTGTTTGTGTTGCCTCTTGTATTTTTACAGTGGACCTCCACCAAGAGTCAGGCTCTATCTTTTCTATAGCCTCCACTACAGGATTGGCAACAGCAGTAACGTCTCCCTCAGCCTTTTCTTCCTGACACCAGTCAAATTCAGCTCTCTCAGCCTGTCCTTGTCTCAGTACAGCCATCATGAGCTCCAGCCCCCAAATTGGACAAAGCACTTCAGATGTAGTCTTACAAGTGAATTATCAGGTCCCTTGATGGGCTTGCTACCTTCTTGCTAACTCAGCCCTGTAGACAACTGGCCGTTGTAGGTGCAAGACATACTGCTAACTCATACTTAGATTGTTTTCCACCTGAAGTTAATGCTCCGATGTTATCCAAAGAAGCTGCATGTTTTGTCCTTGGCCAGGAGCTGATATCTACCTGGACAGTAGAAAGAAAGGCAAAATGACCCCAGTGAACTCAATATCTGACTCACAAGCTTCACCAAGTCCTGGATTTGGATTTACACCAAGCTTTGCACAAGGAACGCAGAGGAAGAGAGCCACTGCTAATCATTACTTGGTTGGACGTTGCTTTATACTCTGAACATTTCCACACAGCTCCCAGCAAAGATGAGCTCCAATGGGGCCCTGGCTTGCTCTTTCCACCATCAGGAAGGAAAGTCTCTCCTCTGTTAGGCATCAAGCTAGTCCCTACAGGGCTGATGTCTGAGAGTAGAGATGCAACCCACTGCAGCATCCCCTGCATCTATCCCAAGGATGTGCTCAGGTGCATGGCACAGAGCTGGTCTGCATATGCTCACAATAGAAGGCAAGAACCACATGGGGCTCTTGTGAAGGACCACTGCCTGCAATGTCTGCATCCCAGTGCTGCTCTCTCAGGTTTGATCTCTCCACTCCTGCACAGTATCCACCCCTGATCCTCTCCAGAAGGGAAGAACCTCAGTGGAGCTACGTGTATTCAGAGACCTTCAGCTGCACGGGACTGTGACAGCAGCAATAGCTTCCTTATGAAGCATTAGGAAGCAGAGGGATTGTGCATGGAATAAAAGTCCTTTTAGACCTGGTCTTGTGCATGACTGGAAATTTCTACATCCACAGAAGTTTCCAAATCCCTATCACACAAGGGAGCTTGCACTAACTTGGGTTGAGTTTAGTTTTGCTGCACAGCTGGGAAGAAACATGAAGTCATTGTGGCCACGCAAGACATCTCTGTCTGTTCCCAGTTTTGTTAGTAAGATCTCACTCCCCACTCTTGAGTGTTTGAAGCCTAATTGCTTTCTTCACCACGTGTGACATTAGTGCTGACTTGAATAATAGATTGACCACCCCAGGTATTGCTCTCCGTTGTTCCTGGCAAAAGCTTCTGTCATTGGCCTTCTTTGCCAACTAGAAAATTAATCCTGGCAGGAAACTCAGCATCTGAAGACATCAGGTTACTCCTCAATGACAGGGATTGTTGGCAGTAGTGAGCAATTTAAAGCAGCAGGCCTCACTATTAGGTAACCCCCCGCCCACTGCTCCTGCAGGGCTGTGGCAAGTCACTGCACTTGGCTGCTTGCTGAACCTCAGAGCCATGGGCTCTTGACTGAGACAGGTCCTGCTGGTGGGGTGGTCTGGACAAACAATGCTCACCCCAGGGCTGCATTTCTACCTTCTGAATGAGAATTGCTGTCTCCCTGCACTCTTTGCCCTTGGGGGAAGCTGATGCTCTCATTCTTTGTGGGGAGTCACATCCCTTCATTTCAAGCTGGCATCCCAGCACTCTACAGAGACACTTGCTGATGATGGGAGGTAGGAACATCCCCCTCCCTCCAGCATCAGCTGAGCACAGCTGGAGGGGGCTGAGCAGCGTCTCCGTGGTGGCACTGGGAAATTGTGGCAGAATAATTGTTAATGCAGCCACAACACAAACAAAACACAAACAAATAATATAAAAAGGGGGCTGAGACCTCAAGCCTGTCAGCTCACAGAGATAAGTTCCACCACCTTTGGAACTGGACCGTGTCCATGCTCCAGGTCTGAGCCATGCTGCTTCCTCAGACCTCAAGTCTCTCCTGTTCTGGCACCTGGGCTGGGCAAACCAGTGGATCCCCATCACTGGAAACAGGGAGTTGAGGATCTGTTCTGCTGAGGAGCGTATGCCCTTGCAAAGCACACTGGAGAAGCGTTTCCTAGCTCAGCTGCAGAGAACTGCGCCTCGGGGAAGGCCAGGAAGTAAACTGGGAAAATGTCCTGTGTAGATGCACCAGATGCATGACTGGAGCATTCGGTGCTCAGCTGTGGTGAAAGGATGACAGTGGATTATTTGCACAGGCATTCTGTGCTGCGAATGTATCATGGTAACACTGCTGTCACTGAGCAAATAAAAGATAACGAATCCTGAGGGATCTGCAGTGCCCCTTGCAGGCAAAGGAGGTGCCTCCTCGCTGCACCCCTTCTGCCCTGCCAGGCATCACAGCCCGCATCTGGACATTCACTCTGCTTCAGCTACCCCTGCAAGTCCTACAGCAAGGTTCCAGCTGCCTCCCAGCCAAGTGCATAACACAAATCCCATTTTTTAAGACAGCAGGAACCTGTGTGCAGACAGACAGCACTCAGAGCTGTCTGCATGCAGCGCAGTGGAGAAATCTCTGTCCAAGAGCCTGGCCCCAGCAGACAGGGGACACAAGAAGAGGAAATATTTTAAGGGTGAAGGCAGGGCAAAGCTTTCCACCAGGAGTTCCTGCAGAGCTTTGCTAGAGGCACTGGAGTAGGACTTCAGGATCTGTTCCACTATGTGAATGCAGCCTACTGGTTTTGAGGAGAAAAGTCTGTAGTAGATTGGCTCCATAAGGGACAGCCTGTAGGATACTGGGCAGCAGCCATTCTGTCCTGCTGTGGGAACAGCACTGAAACCTCTTCCATTTCACTGTAGCCCATGTTGAAGTCAACTGAGAGCATGGAAAAGATGCCTTCATTGGATCCTGGAGTTTGCTGCATCTTCAGGAGCTCAGAGAGCAGCGCATGCTTTCACCAGGAATTTCTGAAGGTGTTTTCTCTCCAGAATAGTGCAATTTCTTATTGAGTCTAACTCATCCATACAATTAACCACTGTTATTCATCCAACAACATTCCCAGTTAAAATATATTGCCCTGAAGAGGCACTGCTCACCCTGCCTTGCATCGGCCAGTCTGTGGCAATAAGTCATTCAAAGACTCACCTTGGTGTGTCAGGTGCATCTTCTTTTCTGTATGTTTCACTACATGTAGCTGCTTTGAATGGCATCCTTGTGGAGTGTCTGAAGGACGGGATACCCCATCCCGACTGACAAACAGCTCTTGCATCCAGACATACATCCCATCTCTTGTTCCTTCTCGTGTTTACTTTCTGCTAAGTGATTGCAAGATGAGAATCGTCAAAACAGAAGATAATGTAGATTGAGCAGATTTCTCAGTTGGAGCAGGTTGCTCATGGCTTTGCATGGCTGAGCTTTGCGTATTTTTAGGAATGAAGATCCCACAGCTGTACCAGGTCCCTGTCCCAGTGTTTGATCACTCCCAGAACTGTAATATTATTCTGAATATTCAGTCAATGTTTGCTGTCTTTGCAGCTATTTCCTCTTGCCTCTTAGCCCATCTCCATCTACCTCCAAGTGCCTGAGTCTGTCTTCCCTACATCTCCCCAGTGCAGCTGAAGACAGCATTAAAATCTCTCTCTCCTTTTACGCTTCTTTCCCAAGACAGACCAGGTTCTGTTCTCACAGCCTATCTCTGTACACCACATCTACATTCCCCTAATCATTTCTCTCAGTGGAAACAAGCTGGGATCTTAAACTCAATCTGGGTTTTGCTCCTACTTGGAGCTTCTGTCCAGGTTCTTATCAGTTAGGATATGGTCCTCATTGGTCCAGCCAGAAACAGAGAGACAGAGTGCTGGAGCACAAAAGAAACACTGTTGTGAAGGATCAGCACAAGGCATCTGATACCGAGATGACAGACAATGCTTAGAAATTAGTAACCCCAGAAATGGGTCACTGCTCTCTCTTTTTTCCTCTCATCAGATATTCCTCCTACATGAGCTCTCTGGCTGTCGGCTGTTTGAAGCTGAATATGAGGTGGCCTATTGCACAGATTTTGTTCCTTGGCTTTGACAACTTGTGCTGAACTTAATCAGAGGTATTCTGAGGCAGCTATAAGTTTGTTTTCAGAGCAAACTAAAAACCTTGACCAACTTGTCTCAGCAGAAGCCCTCCTACAAGTGTCCATGTACCAGCTCAGGTTGGTGACTGTGCTGTACTCCTGGACAGCATTTAAAAGTCCCCCATCTTGAGCTTGATTCACACATTTACAGCAAAAGCGGTCATTTCTTTTATCCGTTTTGGCTCTCTGAACCTTAGTTGTAGTCTAATCTTGATGTCAAGGCTCCCCCTGCAGTCACTGGAAAAAGATGTGCACCTGCAGGGAGCAAATCTGGCCACATAGAGGTTTCCATTGATTAAGAAACTCGGGAGGAATGAGCCCCAGAAGGAGCACAGTCTCATCCCAGAGGCCACATGGCACTCCGGGCACTCAGTGTAGATGGAGGTGTTATTTCTGGAGAGCCTGATCTCTTCCCCACCTTTAGCTACATGCATCAAACCCAGCACAAGGAAACAGAGTGTGCTGGTTTTATCCCCATAATGAGTTGCTACATTTCTCTGTTTTCCTCTGTGCTCTGGAAATCACCCTTTCACTCATAGCCCACCCTGTATTTCCAGAAGGAGGAGCCTTTGGGTCTCAGTTCCTTAGCAAATCTGTGGCAAAGAGTCGAAGTAATTTCTCTGTCCTCATTTGCACACATACATCTGTCTTTCTGACAGAAGTGATTGCAAAGAGCATAGATATGTCCGCCTCATCCGAGTATTTCAATGCAAGCGTCACAGCTGATTCCAGGAGAGAATGTGCAAGAAAGGAAGGAAGGGAGGAAGGAAAAATATGAACAAAAGAAAGAAAAGGAAGGTAAAGGCAAAAAGGTTAAAGAAAAGGAAAGGGGGAAAATAGAAGGGAAAGAACAAACTTTTTGGAGCTTGCAGTGATACTCTAACAAGGATCTTCAGAAAGAAAATGTTGTTTTCTTTGAAATGTACCCACTCTGCAATGCTGAGATATGCTCAAAGCAGGGCTTGCTGTCCTGAGATCCAACAAGCAGCCTCGCCACTCTCCTCCAGTCCCTGCACAGTATTTCCTCTGCTCTAACACCATTCTTCCCTTCTCCTCCTCCGCTCCTCCACATTCCTGCCTTGCAGTGTTTCTGCATCCCCATCCGTCCCCAGTGGAAGACCAACCATCTCAGCTCCCTGCAACCCTAAAAGGAACCCGCCAAGTTCCCCACAGCCTCCAGCTCACAGCTCTGCTGTTATTTTCCTTTCTTATCTACTGATATTTCAGCTTTACTCAGTAAAAAACAGACCCAGCCTTTGTACAGATACTTCAGGCAAGGATGAAGAAACAAAACAGAAACTCATCATGCACATTGCTCAGTGAAAGCAGGCTGTAATGATCCATTCTAAAGCATTTTGCTAACACTCATGAGAAAGATATCCTTCTTCAGGACATTGTTTGGTCTTCCTTTGAAAGAACAGCTTGCAGAGTTTTCAGCACTCAGTTGAACAGATTTGCCCCTGCACGTAAATGTTTCTAAAACATTTCTGACAAAGCACCCCTTTCCAGCAGAATATCTTTGTTTGCAGTTAAGATCTGGACACTTCCCAATGCTCCCTTGTGGCAAAAAATGAAAATGTTCTTTTTCAATGAATCCTCATTTTTCATCCTTTTTTTTTTTCGGAGTAATCCCTAAACAAAAGCCCAGAAATCAGCCCTGTGTGCCTGCCTGATCCTTTTTATCTTTCTATCGCTTATCATTTTGTTCTACTATAAATTTTATTATCAAACTTAAGGCATCCATCTGTACGCATCCAAGTTTTGGCTATTTAATTTTCATCTTTTGACAACACTTGCAGTTCAGCAAGCCTCCTAATTAGTTACTGGCTGCAGTGGAGAGTTATTGTTCAGAAACACTGACCTTCCACCCATGGGATCTCGTTTTTCTTTGCTATCACTAGCTAGAAATTTGGAACAGAGCTATACTTAATCCTGCTGGCCCTGCCAATGTGAGCTTCCCATCCTTCTCTACCACTTTGCTTGCTGAGGGCTGGCTTAAGCAAGCTATTTCTTTAGTAGCAAAATTTCCATTCAAGATTATATGATTAAACTGTGGAACAGCTCATATTAAGAGGTTTTGTTCTCCATGGGTGAGTGTTTTCTGAAGCACCTGCATGGCTGAGGTGCTGGGGTCGAGTTCTCTCTGCTGCACAGCACTGGTAGCAGAGAGCTGTTCACGCTCATCGTTTTTGCCCTTGTTTCCTTTTCATTAGTGTGTTAGGAAAACCTTCTTTCAAGTGTTTTCATCCTCTGCAGCCAGTCAATGATAACAATCCGATACAGAATGTTCTAAAAGTGGAACCACAAAAAGACCTATTTCCTGTCAGCCCGTATGTCCCCGGCAAAGGGAGCCGTGCATCCCAGAGGAAAATTAAAGATCTGAAAGAGCATCTGAAAATTCATCAGCTGAATTTCTCGGTGGATCTCAACAGCAAACTGAAAAACAGGAGCGGGGTGCAGTGGGTGAGCAAAGATCTCCACCTAGTGAGACGGAGCGACAGGGCAGCGCGCTGCTTTGAGGGCTTCCTGGCAAAGCTGGGCAGGAGGCGATAGAAACAGCTTTCAGTGATGCAGACAATGCAGCATCAGTGCTGTCCAAATGCCTGCTCTGACATCACAGCCTGGGGGTGAGAGCCACAACCTACACAACACGGGGCAATGCACAAGGCTGTGTCCAGCCTCCGTGCAGAAATAATGCATTGGGAGAGCAATAAAAGGCTCTCCAAGCCCTAACCTGCACCCAAGGTGATCATAGCTCTGTATTAACCACAGCTGAGCAGGCTGCACAGTAAAGTAATGATTGCTTTTGGCTGGGGACTTTTTCATAAGATGACATTTTTCCTATTGATGGGATTACATATTCTGTGGTGAGCACAAGATAATTGTAATTTCCAGGACTAATACCGAACGCATAAAGGTTATGGGTAGTCCTATTAAAGCTTTTATATTAGTGGAAAATTGTATGTTACGAGCTGGGAGAAAATTAATGGCCATTCTTTTGTGGTTTGCATACAATTAATCCCTAGGGGGCCTTTCTGTTCCATCTGAAACAGGTGACCTGCATTTTATTAAAACCATCACCCCTTTCTTCTCTCAAGGCTCTGGGTTGTTTCTTAGCATGTCTTGCTGAGTTTTCAGGAGCACATGAGTGCTCTCAGCAGCTCAGCCCTACGAGCAACATGTTGCTAGCCAAGAAAGGCTTTTGGATGAGGAGCCAGTTACAAGCAATTACACTGTGCTAACAACACGGTGGGTAACTGAAAACCAGGAAACACTTCTCAGAAATGGCCACTGAAACATTTCACAGAATCACAGCAGCACAGAATGTCTGAGGCTGGAAAGGAGAGTGATGGTTGCTCAGCTCCCTGCATGGTGCGCATTCAGAGAGGCCTTCATAGAGGCCTTCAGAGGGCCTCCAGGCAGGCCTGGCAGCACCACAAGCACATCTCCATGCTTGGACTTGGGTGATGCAGATCCAGACCAACAGCAATTGTCAACCTGGTCAGGGCTGAGACATCTCTTAGCGGTGCTTCATGTGTCTAAAGGATGGCTCTGCTGCGATCCCTCTCTGCAGGCCATCTGCAGGCCCTTTTTATTCTCCCAAGAGGAGAGCTGCTGTTTGCAGATTTACCTTCCAGAACAAGGGATTCTCCACTTCTTTAAGCTGACCTGTCCCCTTCCCTTCCCTGCCTGCTGCTCGGGACGGAGAGATAAATCCAATAATAACCCAGCAGATTTTCCACTGCTTCCATCCCACCGTGTTCAAATAGCAGTCCCTCACTGTGCAAGCAGCACAGATCAATCTAGGGCAGCAGATCTGCATTTTAGAAATAATTGGGCTACAGCCATCAGGATGACATCTACCCTGTCATCACACGACCTCCACACTGAGCTCAGTCTGGTAGGCATGAGAAACCAGGACGCTGACGGTGGGTAATGCCTGCATTTCAGTGATGACCTTTCACACCAGTACAGGGTGTAAAATGCCCATGTCCCCACTGTGAAGTTACAGCTAGACCTACCAGAGCAAACTGCACATGCTGCAATATTTTTCCTGAAAAGGATCTTAAGAACCTGAACAAGTTTGCTTGGGAGATGCACAGCTTCTCAAAAACATGTGTGAAATCCAGGTGCAAATTTCCTCCAAAACGTAATAGCTTGACCAATCAAACATTCAATTGAATTGACAACAACTAAAATGCATCAGACCTGCTAGTTTTTCAAAGTTAACATTTGCATATTTTAAGTTTAGGAAAACATTTTCCTTTCATTTCTTAAATGTTAATTATAGTTTTACTACCGTTCCTGCATTTTCAAAGGATGTCAGTTCAAAATTTCTTTGCTTCACCAACAGCTCTGGACTTGGGCTACACAAAAAAACAGATTCTGATGCCTTTTGTTGGGCCAGGACTATGAGGATGCAGGGAGATCACATGGCTCATGTTTTCAGAGCACACATTTCAAAACCCAGGTCAGTGCTTTGCCTTGGACTACATATTACCCCTTTCTGTTACAGAAAAATTGTTGTGAAGTTGCTGGCGTGGCTGGAACTGAAGTCATGGCCCAGATTGTAGCAGTACCCTTTTACCTCTTCTCATCGCATGGGGATAGTTAGCTGGATTAGAGGTAAAGGCTGAGGGTGCTGGGGTAAGGATGCATCCTGAGTCACGAATCCTCAGATCTGGGGAGAGGAAGGAAAACTGTTTTCTTAGAGAGCCGACAACATTCATAACATTGATCCTTATCCAGTGACCCTGCTGTGCTCTCCCAGAGGTCCATCTGTCTTGTCAAAAACTCTGCCAAATTCCTCCAACCTGCTTCTCACTTGGCTTTGTGATACCAGTGAGGTATTGCAAATAGAGGAGCCTAATGTCAGCTCCCACTTTGCCAGTCACAAGATCTATGTACCATAACTTTCCTTACTGCAAGCAAAGCTCGATTCAAGAAAAATCAATTTTGTTGTGGTCTGTCTAGGACTCATCACTGCAAGGATAATGTGTGCTCCTGTTTACCATGTGGGAACATAAAATTCATTTGGTTTGAAGAATGATTCATTAACTGCCCCCAAATGGCAGTTGGGCTAAAATGAATTTGGTTTTGTTTAACTGAAGGAGCTCTGCTCTCTGCACGCATTGCTGGCAAGGCAAGAAGAGCTTGCTGTGCCTCATAACCCCTGCAGAAACACAGGGCTTTGCTACAGAGCTCCCCACCATGACCATTCCTCTGTTTTGCATGGCTGCACGGGCTAATACCAAGCTTTAAGCAATCAACCCATTTTTGCTAAATTAATCAGCAAAGCTAAGCACAGCGCATTGGACCTCATTGCTCCTCAGGGCTCGAGGCATCTGTTGGCCTCTGGGAAAGGAGAGTTAGCTTGGCCCCACTGCTTGTTCATGTCTGCACCTGCTGCCCCATGGTCAGGGCTTTGTCTTGCTCGTTCCTGTCCACAGCAGATGTCTGAGTTAAGCTGGACTGTACTGGTCTACTGTTCTCCCTAAAAGAGATAATCAGTCCCCTTGTAAGTGTGAAAATATCCCTGCAAACATCTCCTGTGAAGTATGAAGTGCTGCAGTAGGGAATCCCAGGTGTGTTTCCAGCCCCACATGAGGCCTCCTTATCACAACAACCATCCACCCATGCATACAGCACGGGCTGTGGCCTGGTTAAAGTCTGGTACACAGAAGAATGTTGCAGATTAAGACTAATTAGGTTATACTCCAGCCCTGTCACATTCATCACAAACCCTGTAGCATGAACCAAAATCTCCCCATTATGGCTATCTGCCTCTTTGTACTGTAAGGGTTCATCCAGATCACCTCCTGGTATAAGTGGTGTCTCTCAGGGGTCAGTCTTGGGACTGGTGCTCTTCAACATCTTTATCAGTAACACAGACAGTGGGATCAAGTTTACTCTCAGCAAGTTTGCTGATGATGCTAGGCTGAGTGGTGCTGCTGATACAACAAAAGGAAGGAATGCCATCCAAAGGGACCTGGACAAGCTTGAAATAAGGGCACGTGAGAGTCTAATGAAGTTCAATAAGGCCAAGTGAAGAATACTACACTTGTGTCAGGGCAACCCTAGGTATGTGTACAGACCGGGAGAAGAACTCCCTGAGAGGCAGCCCTGCAGTGAAGGACTTGGGGGTTCTGGTGGGTGAAAAGCTGGACACGAGCCAGCAGTGTGCGCCAACCCTGGGTGGCCTGAGCTGATATGGGTGCAGACAGCCCACAGCAGGGGATGGGAACTGGATGATCTTTAAGGTCCCTTCCAACCCAAATCAATCTCTGATCCTATGATCCTATGATTCTATGATTCTAAATTAAGGGCAAGACTAAATTTCCCAATGAGGGCAGCCTGCAGTTCGCTCTCTGCAAGCAAGGGTCCTCTACAGTTCATATATGATGTGATTTCTTTTGATTTAGAAGTTAAATTTTCATGGTTCGAAGGTTGATAGCAAGTTATACAGATCCTCGCAATTAACTAATGATTTCATCACATGTCATGAAGTGGGAGAGCAAAGGAGGATAAAACAGAAGTGAAGTTGGAGAGTCTTTTGCATGTGATGTCCATATGGCCTTTGGTAGCTGAGAGGCTCTCCAGCATCAGGGTTAGTTGTTGTTGGATTGTACAACAGAAGGTTTTGAGTAAATGGAGAGCCATGGCAACCCATAATGCTGAGAAGAAGTTGAGAAGAGATCCAAGCATGCCAAGCTGGCACAACAAAGCCATGTGTGCATGGGGATAGCACTCCTGTCCTGTGGGTCAAGGCAGGAGCCCAGGCATCCTGATCATCCCTGGCGTGTGTATAGGGAAGCAAACCCTGTCCCCAGCTGCAGAAACAAGCAAGCAAACAAACAAACAAACAAAAAACATGATAATAATGAAATTTAATCTCTCAAATAAACCAATTCAGCCTGCTATGAAAAACCAGCAGCTGTATGGTCTGCTTTTCACAAAAAAAAGCTGGACCGTGACATGCCATGATTCTTTCCAGCCCCTGTTTTCCTCCAATCATTTAGCTGGTGTAAAAAATGGAATACTGGAATTCAGTAATAATAATAATAATAATAATAATAATGTCAATAGTCAAAATCTGAAATATTTGGCTGAAAACTTTAACCTTAACACATGGACATCTGGAAACAATACGTAGAAAACTATGAGGATTCTACAGCCTCCAAATTCATGCACATGGAGAAAGTCCTTCACAGCCCGCTCTGGGTGGCTGTTCTGCTTTCAGAGCACTCACAGATTACATTTTCCACCCTCACTTCTTAAAAACGAAGCAGAGCCTGCTCAAATGATCCCAGGACTGAAAGAAAATCCCAGCGTCTTAGAACTTTTGCAATTAAAATCACCAGAGGTGACAGCACTGGAAATGCCACCTTCAACGCATCTCAGATTTGTTTGCTTGTTTTGAATGTCTTCTGCTCAGAGGGAGAGGATTTCATTACAGCTTGGAGACTGCCTCAGGTGGAAGCCACAGCTATGGGGCCCTGTATCTCTGCCTGAAAGAGCATGGGAAGGTTTATGTTCCCCAGCCTTCCTCCCTCCAGACACAAATGCCTTTTTTTCTAACTCAGTAACTCACACAGACTCAAAGGAAAGGCACTGCAGCCTCAGGATCATCAGGGAGAGTTTGAGATCTACGCACATTTGTTTTGGGGAACAAGAAGGAAAATGGAAAAGGTGAATGGGACGGGAGCTGGAACACCCCCAGACAGGACACCGTGGGGCTTGTGCCCCAGAGCTCTTCCACGTGACTTTAGTTTGCAGATAAACCTTTGGCAGTTCACCTTCTGAATAAATTCCAGCCTTCATCTCTGGTCACTTCTGGATCCTGCTGAGTTCAAGTCTTGTCCAGGTGTATCGATTCCTCCAGCAGTGAAAGCACTGGCATATAAATTGCAGATTGGAGCCAAGCAAAGGTGGCTGCATTCAGAGCACATGGGTAGAAGAGATTTATTATAAGGGAAAGGTGTGTTTATTCATCCGTTGACCTCAGGCCCTGCATTACTGCACTCCTCACAGAGGGCTGTTTGCTGTTGACCTTGGGACATCGGTTTAGCAGGGGCAATAGCCAGCTTTCAGTAAGTGAGTTTAGACAAGGCAGAACCATTCCAAGGAAAACGCTCCATAGAGTGATCCTGTCCAACCTGACACAGCAAAATTAGCAGCCTCATTCTGGCCAGGCTAATTCCTTTTTGTGATTATCATTATTATTCTGTTTTCATATTGCAATAAATAATGTAATTACTGAAAGCTGAGTGCTGATTAACACAGGCTCTTTGTTTCACTGGCAGAGATACAGTCAGGGTGGAGATGCGAGGTGAGCCTACAGATCCAGCCTGGGGGTGCTGCAGTTTTCTTGGATAATATTCAATCCGTGGCTCACTTGGAGTTCTCCCTGCAAGGAAGGATTGATTTGGTGACTGAAAGCATCCAGACCATGCCTATGCAAGACTATGAGCTCCAAGGACTACTGTAAAGGGCAGAAGCCAGGGGCTACAGGAGAGATGTGGATGCAGACCCCAGTGATGCAACTCACGGACAGTTGGGAGTTCGGACACTCGCTCCATTTCTCCAGCCCTGGTCTTCCCATGTGTATGATGGGATCTTGGGCCTTTTCCTGTCCCACGTGGAAAGGATGCAAAGCTCCTAAGGCAGTGCAGTGATGGGTGTTGGGGAAAGAGGGTGTTATTGGATGTGGGCTCAGGGCCATGATTTAGCAGAGGGTTGTTAGAGTTGGGGTAGTATGGTCAGGTTGTGGTTGGACTCTATGATCTGGAAGGTCTTTTCCAACCTGAGCAATTCTCTGATTCTATGATTCTATGTGGGTCAGTGTGAAGTACAGAAGACAGAAAAATTCAGAAAACAGTAAAGTTTCCTCCCCTTTGCAAAGCTGAAATAACAACAAGATACTGAGATTGACTTCAGCTCCATTTAATGAGGGATAATTAACCCACCCATCACAAGGCCAAAGAATTACACTGGTTGGAAATTTTCCAGTTAATGTGCTATTTGATATTTTTACCTAGTTTTCAAGCATTTAATTGATGTCTCAATTATGAAAGATATCACTATTAACACCATTCTCAAGGAAATCCCTATCACTGCTGTGACTTTACACCGCCACACGATCCTCTCATTGCCACTCCCCACGGTGGTCCCTTCCCATCAGAGGAAGGTTCTGCCAATGCTTGCAAAGCATAGGAGCAGCTTTTGCAGATTCCTGTGGACAAGGGTAAAGCCAGAGCCAGGATCTTTTCAGTTTTTCCCAGGACAGAGCCTGACCTTTCCCTTATGCAGCACTCAAGTGTGCAGGAGAACCTGCATTAACCTACATCAGATTGAAGAATAAATAAATCAAGATCCTCACCTTCCTCTGTCACCTCTCCAGAGCTCAAACCAGCTGTGGCTCTGCTTTGAGCCCCATAGCTCACAACTGCCCCGTGGAGCTGGGTGAGACCTCGCAGCAGCAGCATCACGGCACCACAATCTTTGCTGACAGCAGTACAGAGCATTCCTGCTACCAACCAAACCTGCCCAGCAAAGTCCTCGTAAAGCCTGGCACATAAAGGCCCCTGTGTCTGCAACAAGACAAGGAAGGTCTTTGTGCCTAAATTGGAGAAGAGATGCTCTAATGAGTGTCTGTTTGGACAGGGTCAGACACATCAAAGGAAGCCACTCAACAATCCCATGCCCTCTGTTCTCCTGCACCATCCTGCAGCTAAAGGCCAAGGGAATGCCTGTGACCTGACCAGCAGGAGCTGCTTCCTGGCTTGAAGGAACTTTTGTCAGATGTCCTCCCAGCACTTTCCAATCACACTGATCTCACCACTGAATTTCAAAATGCCACAGCTGCTGCAACAATTAAAAATGCAGACAGGCATCCCAGGCAAGCAAGAGACCATGGACATGTATTTATGGCACTTTATGTAAACCAGATACAATGGAGTCATTTGGAGCTCAAAGAGGCTTAGCGTTATCCTCCATCACTGGGCGCCTGGTGCAGACTGCAGGTCACGGCCCCTGTGCTCCTTCCTGGACTCAATGGAAATCAGTGCAGTGACGGTGCAATCCCTCTGCAGCACACAGCCTGGGGCAGGCGTCAGTGGTGGAGCAAGGCAAGAAGTTTGAGGCTTCGAAGCCTTGGAGAGATTGGGTAGATGGCAGTGATGGGCAGGCACCCAGCCTCAATCTGCTCCACATATGATGAGCAAGGGGGAAGAGGTTGGCAGCAAGAAAGATTCTTTGCTCTGCCTGTTACTGGAAAGCAGGGGTTGCCATTACTCATCTGCAGAGACCCCGAGGCAAAAACCTGATGACCAAAGTCAAGTAGATTCTCACAACTGATGAAGTATTTCCAAAAGGTCATTGTAAGCTGTTTGTTTTTTTAAGTGCAAGCATATAAAAAAGGGTTACTGCTCCCTGAACATAGGTGCTTTTTCTCGTGGGCTGTTGAATTAGGTATTAAATCCTCAGATGAGCTAAATGAGTTGATCGTGGCTAATGTTATTACCAGGAGTGCCAGAGGAATCAAAGATGATTAGCCACTTGTCATAAAGTCTTAGCACAAAGGACAGAGAGAATTAATTTGTCCCACTGACCTAATTTTGGTTTCCATGCGGTTCTCATTGCTGCATGCTAGAAATATGGGGAACAAGCAAGGAGAAGTGGAAATCTGAAATGATGAAACAGTGATTTACATGGCAGAACCAAGACTTGGAAGACAGTTTGTGCAATTGTCATAGTGTTTTTTATGAAAGGTCAGAGCTTGCTGAGGAAAGACCTGAAAGGAACCTGGAGAACAGTGCAGCTCCCAGTAGAGCAGAATCATTTACAGTTAAAGGAATTTCTCTTCCGGATCCAGCAAATGTACTGAGCCACATCCGAGCACACGAGTCAAATGGAGACTCCGACATTTGATGCCTCAAGCAGCAAATTGCTCCCACCACTCAGGTGAGGTGAGACATATCCCACTAGGCTGCCCAGCTTTGTAATAGATGGGATAGAACCAGCAGTCCCACCAGTGATCAAGTATGTAGGTTGCTCCAAAAGTAATGCCTCCTATTTCTGTCCACAGAAACTATAACAAAGAGCTCAATAACACTGCTTGACAGTGAATTTTCTTAGCTACAAAACACTATTTTTCAACATAATCACCACCATTAGCTTTGTGTTTTTGCCAGTGATGAACAAGAGCTGCATGTCTTGCACGTAATTTGATCCAGTGGATGTGACCCCCGTCATCATTGCCACTGCTGAAGTGCAGCATCCACTGCCTTACTGTTCTCGCATCCACCGTGTGGTTTCCATAAATATTCAGCAAGCATCGATGAATGCCAGTGGGTGCCATTTTTTCTGCATGGAGGAATACAGTTCCACCCTTTTGCTTCATATGCACTTCCACATCAGACAGCATTTTGTCACTGCTGCCATTTTGTCACCCCTCTGCTGCCATCTGTCACATGGCAACAAAATGTAACAGGAAGGTGGGAAGGTTCAACCTCTACTGCCATCCCACCACCATCCGCCTCTGACGCTGTGGGCCAACAGAATGAAGCAGGAGGCATCACTTTTGGAGCATCCTCATATTTATGCATCTCTGCAGCTTTCATTACAAAGCTCCGCAGCTGACGGCAGCAGTACCAGCTCTCACTTTGGTCCTGGCAGCTCCTCTCCTGGCCCAGCTTCTCCACAGATGGGTGCAGCAGGAGCCCCTGTCCATCCCTGCTGCTCGCCTTTCCCTCGGTGCTGACTTCCTTGACACAGCTAATTTCCCACAGGAGATGGATTGATTCTTCACGACCACTGTGGATTTAACACACGCTATTTATCACCCAGCCTGTCACTCAAATGGCAGAAGTGTGTGTCTGCACAATATATATGCAAAAACCTCCATTGCGTTTAGTTAATCCTCTGATGGCCATCAATAAATTTCAGGGATCTGGAAGCCATGCAGGAAGAATTTTAAGAAGTAAAATGTTTGCATACGTATTTTCCTTGTTGTTGCTTAGATTCCCACTGCCCCCTCCCATTTAAAAATGTGCCAGCCCACAGCAGCTCTCTTGTTTTAATTATGTCAGTCTGCCAAAACAGCAGACATCGGCCTGGTTACATCAGTCTCACTACCCGGGGCAAGGAATACATCAGAGGAACATCAGTTATAGTTGTTCTGACGTCAGCACGTCCTACGAGCCGTAGTCCCATGAACTGTACAGTCCCAAATGCCTGCAGAGATGCCCAGGGTAGGACCTGGGCTGGGTCTTCTGCAGCTGGCAGTGAGCAGGGCAGCAGTGGGCAGTGAACAGGAGGTCTGGCTCCTCCAGTAAAGCTCCTCAAGCCTTGTGCAGGGGCCGCAGGGCATTTGGACAGCAGCTTCAGGCACAGCCAGGCCAGGATTTGCCAGGCCCTGTGTTTGCTGAAGCTAAATGAGGTAACAGGTTAAGAAGGGCACACCACTCGTGGAGATGCTTTTGTCCCGTACAAAAGCTTGGCATAAAGTAGGTCTCTGAGTTCAGACAGAAGTCTGCCTCATGCACAAAATGGTCCTATCCAGATCATGTGTGACGAGCTGAGGTTTCCGGGAGGATGGGGGCCATCTTTTCCTGCTTGCTCCGCTATTATACACACAAAAACATCTGCTTTTGGCTGCTGTTGACCCTGGATGATGTGTCCCCACAGTGTTCCCAGATGTCCGAGTGCAGGATGATTTCAGGCCTCCTGGGTCCCCATCCTGATGCACTCAGAGCACCCCAAGGCATGCAAGGGAACGCAGAGTCAGGACTGCATGGAACATACTGGTGGTAGGTGGGTGGTTGGGCTGGATGATCTTGGCCATCTTTTCCAGCCCTGGTGATTCTATGATTCTGTTATTCAATGAAACCTCACTGCATTTGAGGCTATCAAGTTTTCTTATGTTTTTCCCAAAGATGCAGTGTCTGTAGGGACTGTACTTCAGCACTGCTTGAGCCCTGTCCTCCAGCCCCCACCCCTCGAACAGCCCCACTGTGAGGCAGATGAGTGCCCAACTTGACCCAGACACTTCATTTCAGCCTGGCCCCGCTGAAACTGCTTTGTCCCCATGACTCATCAGATGCTGCTGCTTTGTCTCCTTGTAATCGTCCTATTTCTGTGCCACAAATACCTCAGCAAAGTCATCTGCTGTTAAGTATTGCTCAATATTTCTTATGGAGACTTCTGAACTTGGAGGTTATTCCCAACGGATCTCTTTCATCACAAGCCATTCAGCCAAAAAGAGCACTTTTATGGCTCCTTGTTAGGAGGAGGGGACTAAAGCTTTGTATACAAAGGAAGGATGAATAATGATGCTGAGATAGGGATATCTGGACAAACAAACACCGAATATCTGAGATGTTCATACTCTGGAAACCTCCCTGTGAGCTATCAGCAGTTTTCTTCCTACCTGAACAATGCACACACTGCAATGTGCATGCAGAGACTGGAGAGGTTTTCATTGATAAATGTAACACTCAGCTGGCTCAAGATGCTTTCAGATGAGCTTTTGCCTCAGTTTCCACCTGCAAAGGCCTTGTGAAAGGATGCAGTGCGTTGTTCCCAGCATTGTGTGAGGAACAGCCCCCAAAGCTCCTGGCACTGGCAGGCTGTGGTCCCTTCCACCCCAGTCCTGTCCTGCATGGCACAAAGAAGCCTTAGGAGGACACGCGAAGGTCATCAGCACAGAGCCTGAGCTCACTCTGCAGGAAGAAAGACAAAAACATCCCCAGGGACTACAATAAATTGCCACCTTCTTCCCAAAGGCTCCTGTGAAACACTCGGAAAAGTGACCTCATTAATTAATGAGATGGGTTAACGCTCTCCCCGCACACTCCACTTAATTGCAGTTCTGTCATTCCCAGTGAATTCTTAATGCCATATCGATTATTCAAAGTTCTGTTCAATCAATAAAGCAATAAACCATGTATGCTTAGAAAAAGTGATTAAAAAGATAAATACGTGACACACTTTAAAGAAGCCACGTCCTCCTGCAGCCCTCTTAGCAGCTAGGAACAAGCCATGGGTAAATTTGTGTTAGCATCCCTGCCTAATTGAAGTGGATAATTGTCTCATAAATTTGTTTTAATCCCTAATCCACTTACCAAGTAATTCCATACAGAAACCATTCCAAACTGTAATGCCCTGTTTTCCTGTCTGCTGCATGGACGATGCTCACAGGAGAGCAGGGTGAGAGAAGGCCTGGCCAGAAGGTGAGACCACGTCAGCCTGCTGCCTCAGGGGCTGGGCAGGTGGGATTCCTAAATCAGCACTGTGGCTGAAGTTTCTTTATTGCCAAAAGGCAGTTGTGACCAACTCTGTGCCATGGAGAGAGCCCTCCTCAGCCCTGGATGGAGCTGCATCTTCTAGAGCAGGAGCAGAAAGCCCAAGTGAGCCCATCCCTCTCCTGCCCTGCCTTATAGCCCATGTGCTGATGATCCTCCAGCTTTGACTCTCCTTGATCGCTCCCACTGAGCATCCACCAACACCTGCAGGGCCCCCAGAGCACATCCCTGCTCCTGTTCTTGTGGGATCCACATCCCATAGAATCAAGGAAAACTCACATCCTCCTATCAAGTGTTTGAGTTCTGTCTCTGTTCCCACCAGCCTCTCATCCTGCCACGTTCATGCTATCACCCTGGTGATGTGGATCAGGGCAATGATTATCACATCCAGCTCCTCTGCAGCCAACAGCTGAGATCCATCTTCACGGCTGTAAGTGGTGCTGCTGGAATCTGCTACTGCATGAGGTCACCTGTGGGAGGTGGGATGCTCGGCAAGAAGTCCCCAGCTCCCATTTTGGCCAAGCCTTCCTCTCCTTTAGAGAAACAAACGATATACATCTGTAAGACACAGTATTAATTGGATGGTAACAGCTCCCCAGGGCTTCTTGCTAGAAAGGATTCGAGGTAAGAGCTGGGAGCTTGGAGGAGAGGAGGGAAAACATTTCTGGGCTTGGGGTATGGTTTTTTTCTTTTTTTTTATTGAAAACATTGTGATTTAACAACTGCAGGCCTTGTTGAGCATAAATAAATAAATAACACGGAGAACTGGGACACACTAAGCTCTGTGATTGCATAAATATTCAAGCTGTAAGAGAAGTATAAGATTTCAAAGGTGCAAACATAATTATGGAGTTGTTATCTATCCCCCATAGTAATTCAAACATAAAGAACATTTCCGTGTCAGCTGGTAAGGGATCCAAGTGAAAATCTGAGATGCTGAACCTGGAAAATGTGGCATCCAGCCATAGAGCATGTGGGGTGATGCTCACTTACACCACGGTGGGCTGGGGCTGGGGCACTTGGTGTGAGCTGAGGGGTGCTGAGACCTCCCCTGAGCAAAGCAAGAATACTTCTGTTATGGACACCTCTCCATCCTGACCAAGTCCCTGCAGCCAGTTCAGGGGTGAAAACCTGAGCGTCTCTGAGCACCTCCAATGTGCTGCCACGGAGGGTGGTGGCTCCAGCAAGCTGGAGGTCTCAGTGTGCTGCATGGCCATTGTTTGCACCCAAATCCCTTCAACCTCAGTATTTTCCACTCTGGATCTGCAGGAAGGCTGATCCTTATTAATGCGGAGGCTGGGGGCGTGGGTTGGAGCTGCAGCAGGATGCTGGCAGCAGGGAAAGCAGCAAGGAAGTAGACTCAGGCTCACCTTGCTCTTTCGTAGGAGATTTCAGTGGCAAACAACACTGAATGAAGCACCCATTTTCCAGCTCTTCCTGTCCCCATGCATGGCACTTGTCCCTTTCTGGGACTCTCAGCACCGACATCTGGTAAGCAAAGGCTGAAGCTGCTGACAGCTCACCACGAGCTTCCCCAGCCCTTCTGCTGGTGCCATTGGTGAGGAGCAGAAACATCTCTCAGAGGACCACAGTGCTGGCTTTCCCGGTCCCCGTGGGGCAAGTGCAATGTTGCTTGTGGAAAAATGTCCCTTTATTATCATGAAACCAGATTTATAATTGACTCTGTGGCAAGGAAAACAATGCCCTCCCCTTGCTGAGCACACATTTTGCACCTGCTGTATGTGCCACTGCTAGAGGTTGGGTCTCAGCTGCATCCCGGGGGAGGGAGGTGATGTGCAGCTGGATGTTGGCATGCTCAGGGCTAACTGGTCACCCCCTGTTGGGCCATGCAAGCTTCATTTGCCATGAGGCAAACACCTGGGACGGGGATGCTGTGTCCTGAGACACATGGGTTAGGGATGCTAGCGTAGTATGAGTCTCAGCCTGCAAGGGAGAGCCCTGTAGAATGATGCCTGTCTATAGCATCACAGGTTGTGACACCAATACTACTGGGGAGTGGGGAAGAGGGTCTGAAAAAGGCTTTTGGGGAGGGCAGATTCTCCTGCCAGAGTCCTGTACTGAGCACAGCACTCCTGAGATGCCAGTCTGGAATTCAGTTGCTTCTGCACAAGGATGCAATCACAGAATCCTGGTAGGGTAACAGCACCATCTACTGCTGCAGGGTCTAGAAAAGCCTGGTCCTTAGATGTGTGATGTTTTCTTGGCCTGGCCATACCCTGTAGCAGCCCTTCATCCATGTGCTGCACATGGGAAAGTGACCTCCCATCAAGGACAGAGGTATGGGTAGAGAGGCTCCACCCCAGGTGGAACTGAGTACAATGGACATTCAGGAGCAGAACAGCTTCCCTTCCCTTCCCTTCTCTTCCCCTTCCATTTCCCCTTCCCCTTCCCTTTCTCTTCCCTGTCCAGGCACCTCCTGTGCAGATCTCTGCTCTCTCCCATGGAGAAAGAGCCTTGGCTTTATTGATTTAACCCAAATAAAGGGATTTCTCACATTATTTGTGGCAAAGTTGGGAATTTGAGCTGCAACACGCACAGCCCAGATCACAAATCCCTTCTACCTGTCTCTATGAGTCTTGCAGACCCCTGGGTGGGCCTGCTGGAGCCCAGGAGCATTGCTTAGGGGGAGACACTGATTTGGGGGAAGCACGTGTTGTGGATGGATGTTCCTATGCCATTCACATTCCTGAGGCTATGACAGGAGATTTGGACTCCTGTCACCCCCATCTCACCCCGGTGCTATTGAAGATGAAGGGATCTGTTTTATTCCCTATTTGCTTCTCTTGACTCCACCAAAATTGTAAAGGACTTTCACCGTGGACCTCAAACGCCACCTCCATGTTTGCCCTGGGCACAGGTGGATATTGAGTGAGAAAGGACCATGGACGTAGGGCAGGAAATTGGAGGAGATGTAAGGGAGCTCCTCTAGGCATGGAGCACTGAGCTGATTCATTGCATGGGCATGGCAGGACCATGCAGCCTTCCTTTAGGAAGTGGTGGAAAGGGACTTTCCTACTCCCTCACTCTGGTGCAAACAACAGGGCCTCCTGGGGAACCACCAGTTGGAGCAGAGAGCATAGAGCCTCACTGCTGATGTGTATGGAGATTGCTTGAGGTGAGATGGAAAAAGACAGAGGCTATCCAGCAGGGATCTGGCTGGAGGGAGGGGCAGACATGAGACCTATCTCGTTCACTGCTGAAATGAAATGTCCTTGCCCACTTTTTAGGCAATGAGTTAGTGCCATGGAGGCCTCAAGAGCCCAGGACATATCTGCCTTCCAGAGAGTTCGTACTGGCATGGGAAGGGTCAGAGGAGGGCTGTGGGAGACCCTCCATCCCCAGGGCACTGTGGCTATGATGGATGTAGCCTCTCAGGGCACAGGGACTCATCAAGCAGCAACACCAGCAGTAGAGCAAGAGGGATGACCTGGCCACCAGCACACACCAGCTAGAAGATGAAAGTCAAACCGTGAGATGGAAAGGGCTGGAATAGCCCCTGTGCAGCTGCCCAGTCAGGTTGTGCAAGGGGCTTTGTGCCATCATGTCCACAGCCACCTCCAAGACACAGGAGATACTGCTGTGTGTCCTTAACTGCTGCAGTGCTGGATATCTCCTGCCTGATCAGTCTTATATCCTATCCCATCCTGTCCCACCCTACCTTACCCTATCCCATCCCATCCCATCCCATCCCATCCCATCCCATCCCATCCCATCCCATCCTATCCTATCCTACCCTGCCCTACCCTACCCTACCCTACTCTACCCTACCCTACCCTACCCTACCCTATCCTACCCTACCCTATCCAATCCAGTCCAATCCAATCCTACCATCCACCACTGTGCTGCTGAGCACACCAACCCAGAGCAATGCAGGTGACCACAAGCACCTCTGAAGTTGCCTAAGCTGCTTGGGACTATCTGAACATATCACTTGTGGCTGCACATGTTGCCTCCATCCCAGCCAGGAACAGGTCAATAGGCTCAGTATGTCAGCCCTGACCCATACACGTGTCCATCTTGGATACAACGGCTGGGGGGCAATGGAACTTGTCCTGGACAGGAGTTGAGTTGGGCCTCATGCTTTTATTTGCTGTCACTGCGTGGTTTGGTGACCACATCTCATCACCCAGAGGGACTGACAGTTGAATGAAATCCTCATTCCTCTTTTGCCAGAGAGAAGTCAAACAGAGAATGCAATGCACCCGAGGTTGACACCACCCCACAGGGCTACACACAGGGAACCACATCACCATCACCCCATGTCCTGCTTTTGGCTGGGATAGAGCTAATTTTAACTGATGTGATGCTGTGTTTTAAATTTAGGAGAAAAACAATGTTGATAACACACCACTGCTTGAACTGCTGCTGAGCAGTGCTTACACTAAGCCAAGGACTTTCCAGCTCCTTGTGCTGCCCTGCCAGCCAGGAGCTGGGGATGCACAAGGAGCTGGGAGGGGGCAGAACCAGGACAGCAGACCCGAACTGACCAAGGGGGATACTGAACAGCATTGCTGAACAACACGAGTCGGGGTGGGGAGGAGGGAGCTGCTGCTGCTGCTCAGGGACTGGCTGGTATCGGTCATTTCGTGGTGCACTGGGCATCGTTTGGTTTGGATAGATACATGTATATATCCACACACATACACACATATATGTATTTATTATTATTATTATATTTCATATTACAACTTTCCCTTCCAGCCGTCTGTGCGCTGCCGGCCGCACGGAGTCTCGACGCCCCTCAGCCCCACGAGGTGGCAGCAGGCGCCCACGGACGGAGCCGCGAGCAGCGGCCAGGTCAACAGAGCGGGGGCTGTGAGATCAGGCCTGGATTGGATGGGCTCCCATGGGTGAGGTCCTTCCTGGGGTCCCACCCCGGGCTCCCAGTTTTCTCTCCCAGCATCTTAATGAGGGACAAAGCAGCGAGGGTTCTCACTTCATTCGCAGATGACCCACTGAGGTGTTCCCCATCACACAGACACACCTGGGGGCACATCCTTTCAGCGTCCTGGCAAAAGTACTTTGACAAAAAGGGGACCCCGTGTTCCAAATGTATTTCTAAACGTGGCCCATGTTCCAAAAGTACTTCTGACTGTGACCCTGCCCAGAGCCTGGCACTGTGCCCCTGCCTGCTCCGTCACCACGGGTCAGTCCCTGGGCAGGGTGCAGGCACCAGGGGTCCTGCAAAGAGTATGGGGTGAATGTGGAGGGGCTGAAATGAAATGGGGCACATGATGGGAGAGGGCTGAAGCACAAGGCTGGATGCTCCTGGGGGGAAGAACCAGCTCTGGTCAGCCTGCAGCTGGTGCAGGAGCTGAGTGGGGAATTAATCTCGGCAGAGAGGGGCTAACACGAAGCCTTCCCACCTCTTCTTTTTTCTTTCTTTCTTTTTTTTTTTTTCTATTTTTCCTTTTCCTTCCTTCCCTCCTTCCTTCCCTCCTTCCCTCCTTCCTTCCTTCCTTCCTTCCTTCTTTCCTTCCTTCCTTCCTTCCTTCCTAACTGCTTCTTTAAGACAAATAATCTCTCTTGAATCTGGACTAGGAAATCTAAATCCCTCCCGGTTCTAGAGAGCATTTTCAACACCTAATGCTCCCAAAATACCAGGCTCCTCTGGCTGCTGGCTCTCAGATTAAAGGGCAATGGAGCCATCTCATTTCCCAGGGCTTGGTCCCCATGCTCAGCTAACATACACACTTCCCATCAAGAGATGTGGACAGTCCTGACAGATCATGGACAAGGATGCTGAGCTCATCTCACCTCTGCCCCTGTCTGTGAGCCCACTGCCCCTTGCTGATGAGGTCCAAACCCAACCCATGTCTGGCCAAAGGTCTGTGCAGAGCCAAGCTGAGGGACCTCACTTTGCCAGACACTCCCTGATCTTCCTGCCTGAGCTTCCTATGCCTCATTGAGCTGCATCCACCCACAGCCCCTCTGAGCCCTCCTCCTCTCCTTCCAGCCCCATGCACTGCCCTGGGATGCTCTGCACCCATCCCACAGCCCACACAAGATCTGTCAATCCCTGTGACAACTTCTTGACCCATTCCACCCCACCCTGCTCCCTGCCTGTGTCCCTGGTGCAGCTTTGTGTATCACTATGGCACCAAACCAACAAAGAGCCCAGAGGGATGGCCACAGCCCCAGCAATGCTGCAGCCACTCCTGGCCACCAGCAATGCCTGCGTCAGGCTGGATCCCTTCCCTGCAGCTGGTGGATTCACAATGATGTAAGAAGGTTTTAAAGTATGTCTGTGGATTCATCTTCCCTTCCTCTCCCAGTAATGGGCTCAGGATGTTAATTAATAGCTAACTGCTAATGTCTTGCATCCATCAAATGTCTCAGCAAGGAGCCTCCAAGTGTTTTGCAGACACTGGCTACCATCCCCTGATTGGAAGCGCAGCAACCACAACACAGAGTGGCTACAGGAATTTGCTGATACTCAAAGCCTGAGGCAGCACCCCCAGCCCTGCTCCAGCAACTGACCCACCCTGCTCCTCCTGCCACTGGACTGCCTCCAAGCTGCAGCCTCTTAGCAAACCCTGCAGGCAAGATGCCTATAAGTCAGAGCCCAAGGCGGGGAAACAAAGAGTTAACCAATATCCTGATGGGCTGGTGAGCTCATCAGAGCTGGGATATGCTCCACCGTTCATTAGGCTCAACAGAGCCCAGTAGACAACATCCGGAGGGCTGCAGGGCTGAAGGTGAACCTGGGTGAGGAGGGCAGGGCGCCCTGCTGCAGCCGTTCCATCTGTGCCACTGCCGGTGGTGGGCAGCCATCGTCCTCCCTCCCCATGTAAGTAGGACAGATTTCCATGGGTTTGGTTCTGGGGTGGATGCAGCACAATAAGGGTGGGGGTCATCCTTTTGCTGAGCCCCAAAAAGGAGTTCAGGAGTGCTCTTCGCTCATCAAGGCCCTGAGCACATTGGTGGGGCCAGCCGAGCTCCGGGCGATGCCGAGAAGCTGCTCTCAAGGGATGCAGGAGGTTGGGCCCAACCCAGCTCCATCACACCAGCAAATGGACACTGGCTCCGGCTTGGCTTACATCCCGGATGTGGTGGGGCTTGGAGGCGGTGTGTGATTCCCTGCCACCAAGCCTTGTTTCCTCAGCCCTGTTCTCAGAGCAGAGCCAGCCTGTCCACAGGGCCAGCACCGGCCATGGTGGGGTACGGGGAGGGCAGGAGGGAGGATGGGGCTGTAGGGTGCTTTGTGCTGACACACCTCCATCTTCTCCCAGAGCAGAGCCTGCTGAGCCCAACGGGATCTGTCCCTCTCTGCGCTCACCCATGGCGATGGGAGGTGGAGCACCCTGAGCTCCCTGCTGCTTCTTCTGCGCGTCGGGGGATGATCGGTGCAGCCAGACAGGAGCAGAGCTCAGCATGGTGAGTTGGCGCTCGGTCCCCCCAGGTCCCCTGTGTGACCCTCACCTGCCCCCTCCGCTGGGTGCTCCTCAGCCCCCCGGGCCATGGGAGTCTCACAGCTCTTGCACTCCTCATTTTGGGAGAGCCCTGGGGATGCTGGCTCACTGATATGTGCCTCACTCTGATTACATGTGAACCTGATTGATAGATGCTGAATTAAATTTGGCTGAGGCATGGCAGCTCCACTAAGAGCTAAGAGCATGCATGCGCCTGTCCACACAGCCTCCTTCCCCAATCACCCCACCATCCCATGTGGGCTCTCCGGAACATCTGGTCCCTTGTCCCAGCAAACATGGTCCCACAATTGTCCCCTGGGGGGTCCTGTATAGAGGGCACAGCCAAGAGTCAGACTGAGGCACCCCAGGACAGCAGGAAAAGCCATGCCCCAAAAATGTCCTTGTCTGGGCTGGGGATGCTCTGTTGTTCCTGGAGGGAAGAGTGGCAGCAGTTAGGTGCTGAGATAAGAGGAATGTGTAAGAAGCTCCTGAAGAATCAGAGCTGCTTCCCCATGGGAAAAGGAGATGGGCAGGCTGGGTACCTGTGGGACTAGATCCAGTCTTAGCATGTCCTTGGGTAGGAGCAGGGCCTTCCTCGGGGCTCAGTCCATATCTGCAGGTTGGCTGTGGCACCCCACGTCCTGGCTGCTCATGTGCTGCTCTCGGACTCTGAGGTGTCGGAAGGATTTTTGGCCTCTGTGGCTGCAGACAGAGCAGAGAGCTGCCCCTGTGTGAACACAGAGATGGGCAGGAAAATTAAATCACTTGTAACGGGATTTATTGGGGTCCTCAGCAAATGGGATCCTCGAACATCACCGTGCAAAGCACTGGGAGAGCAAAAGGGGAGAAACAGCATCACTGAAGGTTCCTCCTTCTGTCAGGGATAGAGAAAGACCCCGGTATGAGCAGTGCCTGCAGGAGCTGGGGCGGCAGCAGCCAGCCATGATATCTGAGATGCACTCTGGAGGCATTTGCAAGGCAGCAAATGGTCATCTGCTCTCCTTACAACAACAATAATTATTCAAAATGTGGGAGAAACCTGATAGCATTATCCTGCTGGGCTGCTCAGTACAAGCATCGCGCATCTTCCAATGTGAGCACATCTGGGATGAATTAGGGATGGAGTATGGGCAGAGCAGGAGCTGAAATCACATTAGCTCTCCCAGGAGCTGCAGATACATGCAGAGCTTGCAACCAAACTCCTGGCCACGTGTAGAGAGTGAAACCTTTCTTGTGCAAACAGAAGGGAACTACGCAGCACCTCATGCAAAGTGCTATAAAAATGACCAGCATCTGAAAATCGTGGTGAGAGGAACGGTTATGCCTGAAAATAAAAGGGAAAAACAAATCCAGCCTAGTGCAAATGCAAGCCTGGAAAGAAGAGCAAGGTTTCTGTGGGGGCCCAACATTATATCTCTGCAAAGTGGAGAGGAAGGCGCTCTGCAGAGCTCAGTGTATCCCAATGGCAGGCATGATGAACGGGGAGCTGGGCAAAGTGCTGGGGTTACAGACAGGGACCTGGGCAGCACAACAGGGCTGAGGGCAAGCTTCCAACCACAAAGCTGAATTAAAATTATACAGTGGCTTGAACATAAAAACTCTCCATAATGAATGCTAGAATAAGAGAAAGACAAGAAATGCCATGACTGTGGAGAATGAAATCTTGGGAAGAGACTCACCAGAGGCCATAGCAGATCAGGATGGCAGGATGAGTCCCCTGCTCTGCCCCATCTCTCCTGGTTTGATAGAGTAGGGGAGAGCTGCAGATGGGCGGGATGCAAACACTGAGCTCTGCTTTTATTTCTTGTTTGTGGTCCAATTTTTACAAACCTGAAATGGCACAGAATATGTCAGTGCCACCAGGTCTGCATTTCTGCAGCAGTGCTTGAGCTTTTTGGTAGTGGGGGTAAACAGAAAAATTACATCAGAATAAACCACAAACCTGGGAAAGGGACACAGGTGAAAGGAATAAGGGAGGTGTCGGCACCCTGGGGTGGGCACAGGGCCCAGCACAGCCCAGATAGGGATTACCTGCTGGTAATGGCCCAGGTAGGGCTCATTAGGACCGCAGCTCTGGAGCAGCTTTGTAGCTCTGTGTGGCTGCACTGATGTGGTGTGAGCCCTGGCATCAAGCAGCAGCAGCAGGAAATGGGCTGGAGGCACCGGGCTCTGGACTCATCTCTGCACCTCGCCATAGCCAAAGCAGGATGCAAATCTGCAAACCCAGTGTGATAGCACCCGTGGTGCACATCTTCCTGAGAGCAAGCTCCCAGCTTGCTGTTCCTGAGGGCCTGGGCAGGGTTTTGCATGAACTGCTCTGGATCAGCATCAGGCTCACAGCCTGCACAGTGCTCAGAGCTGAGCTCAGCAGGCCCAGCCCTGCAGCACACTGGACCCTGTGGGCGCTCCCTGCCAGCTCCACGTCCTGCTTTCCCCTGCTCCGATGAAACAGTGGTTAACATAATGCACTGCATTTCCCATTTATCATAATGATTTCCCCGTGCTAAAGTCATGCTGTTTCTGGGAAAATGCATTTCCTCCTCAAGTAGGTGAAAATCTAATGCAGGGGCAGGGCCCCTGAGAAATCCGCAGGGCTGACCCCAACGCCGCAGAGCACAGCACAGCGTTTGGCATGAGCTGAGATTCCTCCTGCAGCCCCCCCAGACCCACCTCTGCCATGGCTGTCTCCTCCCCCCCCCCACCTCAGGCTACCCAGGGGCCACCCATGGCCTCGGGCACCTCCAGAGATGGGGCACCCATAGCTCTGGGCAGCAGTGCCAGGGCCTCATCACCTCTGGGTAAAGAAGCCCTAAGGGAGTGACCTGCCCTGGGGCAGGGCTGGGCAGTGGGACTCCCACAGCACCCTCAGCCCTCCTCCCTGCAGGATCCAGTCGCCTATTCTAAAATGTGCTGATCATACAGGTGTGACGCTCTTCTCTCCCTGCAGCAAGGCACCAAGCTTTCCCCAGTCTTTAACTTGGCCAAGGGCATGCACTCATTGATGACTGGACAGCACTCAGTCCATCCTCCAGCACCAGTCCTCTGCTCTTTCTCTTCTGTCCACCCTAGGTCTCCTCCTCAGATCCCGCTGCCATGGAAAACCCTCCCCCGAGCCCTAATGGGAGCGAGAAGTCCCCCCCGTCCAAGGAGCTTCTGACCAGCAACACGGCCAGCACGCTGTGCATCAGCTCCCGCAGCGAGTCTGTCTGGACCAATACCTCCAGGAGCAAGTGGGAGATCTACCACAAGCCTATCATTGTCATGTCCGTCGGAGCAGCCATCTTCCTCTTTGGGACAGTCATTACCAGCCTGTCGTGCTTCAAAATCAACAACAGTGAGGTGTACAAAATGTGTGGCCCCGCTTTCCTGTCCATGGGACTGATGCTCCTTGTCTGCGGCCTCGTCTGGATCCCCATCATCCGCAAGAAGCAGAAGCAGAGGCAGAAGTCACAGTTCCTGCAGAGCCTCAAGTCCTTCTTCTTTAATCGCTGAGTTCTTCCCAGGAAGGACCCCACCCCACTCCTCATGTTAGCCATAAAAAGAAATGTTCTCGTGTACTCTCCTAGAGGAATTTATCCCAGTCCCTTCCTATAAGGCGGAACATGCTGTACCAGTCCCCAGCGTGAAAGAGAACTTTGTATTTTGCTCACAGAACCCCAGAAAAAAGAGATCAGGACTTGGTGGTGAGCCCAGTGCCCCACATCACCTCACCATGCAATGGCCAACCCAACACATACTGTGCAATGGCCAACTCAACATGTGCTGTGCAATGGCCAAACCAACACATGAAGGGGAAAGTAGAGCTCCTGGCAGCCTCTGCCAGCAGCTTTTGTAGGGCACAGCAATGGAGAGGAGCCAACCCACCACGGTGTGGGTAAAGCTGCTGTGAGCACTGGACTTCACATCTGGAAAATGGGAGGCCCAAGGAGGTATATCCAGAGTTACAGAGAGGGGCAGCAGGACAGCGTGGTCCCACAGCAGAGGCCACTAGGATGAGCAACACACATCACCAAAGCTTGGGAAGATCAGACATGGGGTCCACGGCCAGGAATTCCCCAGTGCAGATCTGCTATGGCAGCTGAGCAGTATGGCTGTGAGCTGGAGCTCACCCTGTGCTCAGGGTGCAGCACTCACACAGCTCCACCTGAAATGAAAATTCCCAGTCTAAAGAACCACTCTCTGTCTGGACAACAAAACCTGGGTTAATATAATTGGGTGCATAATGTTCTGCCCCTGACTCTGAGTGGGACTCTGATTTTTCAGATCCAGCTCGCCTCCCACAGCATCCCACCTGGGAAGACCTCAGCCCAGCGAGCTGTGGCTCAGTGCCTGGAGCCCCGTGCAGGTGAGAACCCAGCACCAGGGGTGGACAGGACATGGCTTGATGCTGGTCAGAGGCAGCAGAGGGTCACAGGAGAGGAGACCCCACCTGCACCTCCATGCAGCGTTCCCAACCCCTCCCATGGATCACACCCTTAAAGCAGTGGGACATTTCTGGGAATGAAGACAGGCTGGCAAAGGGATACAGCAGCTCTGCATCACCCCACTCTGTATTAGGACAGTGGGCATCAGCACAGAACAACTTCCTTTTGGTTTGGGTGCCACATCCCTCAGGAGCTGCCACCGCAGACATGCTGGGAGCTCTGGATAACACCAGGAGACCCACTGAAAGCAGAGGTTGGTCTGCAGATATGGCCCAAAGCGCCCACAGCCCAAAGCCTCATGATGGCTGGGACGCTCCCCCCAGGATGGGGGTAAGGTTGACAGTGCTGTATGATGGGGAGCAGCAGAGGCAGCTTCTGGCCTGCAGCTGGCATGAGATGCACGTGCTCGAGGAACACATCCCGCTGACCCAGCTTGGCTGTGCCCCCAGTTGTGTTTCCGTGCGGTGCACACGTGTCCCCCGCTGGTGCCAGCTGGTGAATGGGGTGTTGGAGGTGCGCGGTCTGGCAGCAGACCCAGTAAACCTCCTCCTGCTCCTCAGCCATTCATTCCGCTGAGCAGTGCTCTGCTGTTATTTTCGGTGCTGGCTTGGCACCAGATGGGTTCTCTATTGATTCGGCTGCAGTGGGCACAGGCTCGCCCCAGGCTCCTGCCCAAGGATGAGCTGCAGCCAGAAAAGCAGGTGAGCAGCAGGGCTGGCATGGAAGAAATCACAGAGCAGTATGAGGGATGGGGACACAGAGTGGGGTCCTGTGCTGCACATCTTGCAACCAAGGAGACAGCTGGTGAAGTGTCAATGGGATAAGAAGTCACTGAGATCAGAAATGTAACAGGATTCCATGCTGGTTATTTATAACAAGAATATTTGATTTAATTAAAGCAGAAATATCCCAAGGGTTTCACTTTGCTGCTGTGGTGCTTCGTGCCTGCTGCGGGAGGGGAGCTGGCTGTCCCTGGGGTGTGACAGGAGACAGACCTGCAGGGCTGAAGCCATGGGTTGGGCTGGGGCTCTGGGCTGGGGTCTGCCCAGGGACAACTCAGGTGTGAAAGGGTGCACAGGTGGCATAGGAAGGGGTCAGCGGGGGATGGATTAGCTGGGGATGCACAGATGAGGATTAGGGCAATAGCCCAGGGGTCAACAGAGCTTGGGTCTGGTTGTCTGAGCTGTAAGGGTCAGAGAGGTAAAGAGAGAAATAGTAATTGAAGGCAAAGCTGGATTAGCAGGCTGAAGCTGAAGGTGCAGACAGAAGCCCAGCAGCAGAGTGGGAACACTGCACTTCACTGTATGAGAGATCAATGCCTGAGTGCTACCCAGAGGCTGGGTGGGATCTGCATTTATGTGTGCAGTGCAAATTGGTCCCAGCACTGGGAAATGCTGTTCACAAAGGCTTCACTGGAAGCTGACACCAAGTGCATGCCCTGACGCAGCCCAGCCAACATCACAGGGCCTCCAAGGAGGGAAATCTTGTCTCTGTGCTGTGCCATGGGACCAGAGAACCTCTGTGTCCCGCAGCCATGGGATGTCTGCAGAGATGGGAGCTGCCTCTGGGTTCAAAGCAGGGTTAGGACAGCAGATCCCTAAAGGGATGATAAAAACAAGGGGACATCAAGCACCTTGTTAGATGGCCGTCCCCAGGGCACCTCCTCCTGTCACTGCTGGGGCAGCGCACAGCCGAGGCACCCTAGATCTGCACAGAGGGTGCTGGTGCCTTCGGGCTGTTTCCATGCATGCAGAAAGCACAGCTTTGCTGCTCTCTGTGCTCATCTCTGCTCCCCCTGAAGCCCATTTGAATCCTGCTGGGATGCTTCGGATCAGAACAAAGAAACTAATCACATGTTGTGAAGAGAATACTGGGTCAGGCAACAACAGCAGTCCTGCCCAACTCTCATTAAAGCTAGATCCAATGTGACCTGCTTCCGTGCTCTATAAAAAGAGCAGGAAACCCATTATTAAATTCACTACATCTGCAGAACAGTTTGGAGGGGAAATGTTCCCCAATGTCTCTGGATGACCCCAGTGCTGTGAGCCCGGAGCTGGTGGGACCCAAGGTGCTCCCCTCTTGGCACCCCTCAGGGCAGGCAGCAACCTACTGGGCTGAGCTGCCACCTCCCAGAAAATCCCCCCATAAAAACCCCAAACCTTTCCTATCTCAGTCCTCAGCAGTGTGAGCACAAACCAAATATCACCCACGCATGGCAGAGCTCATCAGTCTGGGCATTGGCTCGGTGCAGCAGGGGCTTCTAGGCCGGTCAGCCTCACCAGCTGTGTGCCCCCAGCAGCAGCAGCAGTTGGGATTTCTCCTCTTTTTATTTGATTTTCCATAACTCTGCCGGAACAACAGCAAACACCACGTGGGCAACACCATGAGCTGCAGACAGACATGAGGGGCACGGAGCTGGGAGGGGTGGGGCCTCTGAAGGGGGCGTGGCCTGGAGAAGGGGCGGGGCGTGTGGAAGGGGCGTGGATCTGATAAATGGGAGGGGCTTATGGGCGTGGGCGTGGTCTGCTGTGTGGGTGGGCGGGGCTTCGTGCTGCCCCAGGGCAGGCAGTGCTGTGGCTGCGCCGGGCTGCTGGGCTCCATGGAGGCAGATGCAGAAATTCGGCTCCCCCATCCCATCCCGTAGGCACAGGTGACCCCAGAGGGTCTGTGGGGGACACCATGCAGCTCTGCTCTGCAAGCAGGTGGGAAGTGCCAATAGAAAACTATTTTCTGAAGAAACTGTGATGGAGAGACTCAGTCAGTGTGAGCCAGGGCTGTGGGTGCATGCTTCTGCGGCCCGTGGAGCAGTCTGTGCTCTCCCTGCACATGGAAAGGAGCCTGGCTTGTGCCAGAAGGTTTTCCCCTCTTCTGCTCCTCTCCTCGCACCTCCTGTGCAGAATTAGCCAGCGTCACTGATGCTGGGCAAAGTCCTTGGAGGTTTTGTCTGGGTTTGGCTGCAGCCCAGCCAGTGCCTGCCTTCTGGGTGCAAGGAATTATTTTATTAGAAAGTGCTTTCGTTTCCTTTGCTATAAAGCTGAGCACAGGTATGGGAAAGACAAATGTTTGCAGAGGTGAAGAGAGCTCAGAAAGTCTCTGCTGGGTGCAGGCAGAAAAACCACGGTCAGCCCCCTAAGGCTGTAAAAGTGGGAAGCAGGGTGAGGCATGAGAGCTTGGGTCTGGAAGCCGTCCCTGCAGCCGCTCTCAGTGCAGATTCAGGTCTGAGCCAGCTCTCACCTGCTGAACCCACCACGGGGCTTTGCCCTGGGGAAAGCAGCCTCTCCGTGCCCTGTTTTAAGGATTTGCCTCCCAACACTGCAGTTAAATAAATATTGACTGACATCTGCTAGCCCAAGATTTTGTCAGAGCGCTTCCATTCACCTGCTCACGTTCCAGCTGTGCCCAGCTCATGTGTAACTGGGGGACGTGCACTCATTGTTCCCTTTGGAGAACTGGTTCACTCTTGCTGCATACTTCTGCAAACCTGCCCAGGGCCACCTCCGGGAGCGTGCTCTGCTAACATCATCCCTTCAGCTGCACCAGAACTGGGCTAGAAAAAGGCAGAAGAGGTAGGCAGTGCTCTCAGCTTCATTCTATTTGTTTTTCAATATCTTGGGGAATGAAATGCAGCTGTCTGCAGTTTTCTGAGCTGATAATTGGAGGTGAATGAACTTCTGGAAACCTCTGGGTCCCTTCCCAGCCTGGGGGAGTGATTTTATTCCGTGTGTCGCATTTCCGTGAGTGCTATCGCGGGCAGATCGCTGCTCTCACGCACTGCTTGGTACAGCTCAGCACCACGGAGCTGCACCCGGGTGAGAACATTTCCCACAGGGCAAATCCCAGCCGGGCTTCTGGCATCCCCCAGAGCACCATGTGACATCAAACCTGGGGGGAAACAGGGAGCTGCCATTGCCAGCTTGGTTTCTTGCTCTCACTTCCATGCCCTAAGCAAGAAACGCAGCCCAAAAGAACTCTGGCCTGATGGGATCGAGGTGGCACAGCCGTTCACAGTGTGGGGTTGGGCAGGCCAGGGCTGACTCCAGCTCCTTACATCAGTCCCACCCTCACCTGAGCTGTTTGGTTTGGAGGATGCGATGTGCATCCTCTGATGTCTGTTGGCATCAGATACTGGAGAAAGTCAGGCTAGAAGGGGCAGAGAAGTCTTGGTGCATCAAGAGCGGTTTCCTGAAGAGGTGAAAACTTAATGGAATATGGAAATGCTCTCTGAAATCCAGGGAACAGAAGAAAAAGACCTTGGAAGAAAAATAAATGAGTAGATAGATAAATAGGCAAATGAAATGGGAGCTGGATGTGTCTGTGGGAAAGGAAGACAAAGCAAAAATCCCCATCTTCAGAAAGTAACAGGGCTCAGTCTCATCAGTAAAACTGTGACCAGGGTATCTCCAGCATCATCAACACTAGCCCTCCAGCAAGTTCATCCAAATACAATGGAACAAAGGAGTTAAGAGCCACAAACCTCCATCCATCTCCACTGTCACTGTAGTCCATTGAAAGAAGGCCACAGAACAAGGATTCCTGATAGGGGGTGGTCAGGTCCTGCAAGCTGCTGTGCCCCCAGCCCACTGCTGACAGGTCCTGGGATGCCAAAGAGCAGCTCCTCCCCGAGGCCTTGGAAGAGCAGAATGCACAAAGAAGAGATCAGTTATTCATTTGCATATTCAAAAGTCTTCACTGTTCTGAGCTGTGGGGAGGAAAAAATTCTCTGCCTGCAGGGCTGTGTTTTTGGGATGGAGCAGCTCACAGTGCCATTCGCACAGTGCTGCCTGCAGTACCTACACGCAGCATCCTGGGTAAGGGGGGAGAGGCTGATGGGGACGTGCTCTGTGATGCATGTAGGGGTGGCAGGCAGGAGCCCAATGGCTTTTAGCACCCTTGCAGCAAACATGGTGCCCAACTCCACCCTGTCCCCAGTGCCAGCCTTGCACTTGCCCCAAGGTGGTACAGCTTAGCATGCTGATACCACAGGAGGTGGCTGTCAGACCACAGAGGCCATCCCTGGCCAAGGGCTCCCAGAGGCCTCCATCACCCCCAGATTGCTCTTTTTGCCAGTACGTGCTGACTGGAGAGGAAGGATGTCCCCAGCATCACACAGCAACGGGGGAGCAGAAAGCATCAGCCCGGCATCCCACCAAGCTGCTCACGGACAAGCTCTGGGAAGTCTCACCTCCTGCAGTGATTCACCACTGACCTGGCAGTTCCCATTCAGGGGATGAGCGATGGCATGGGCTGTGTGATTTCTGGCTTTCCAGCAAGACCTGCTTTTGGGAGGGGTTGCAAGGGAGGTGCATTTTGACGCTCCGGAAAAAGCCCTGTGTCTCAGGTTCCTAATAAAGAGAGGGAAGCCCCGTGTCCTGCTGTGGAAGAAGCAGAGGCAGCGACGGCAGGGCCATGAAATGGTTAAAGCGGTGTCGTGCTGCCTCCCGATTGTTCTGCAAGGTGTGTTGTGACATTTGTACTTCCTCCTGCCACAGCAGCGGGGATGGATGCTGGCGCTGGGGCTGCAGCATGGCCCTGCGTGGGTTGGCTGGGCGCTGTGGCGCGGTGCTGCTGCTGGCCCTGCTGTGCGACGTGCTGGGGCTGGTCCTGCTCCTCCTGGGGCTGCTCGCTCCTCTCAGCTACTGGGACTTCTTCGTTTACTTGGGAGCGCTGCTGCTCGCCTTCAGTCTTCTCTTCTGGATCTTCTGGTACACGTTCAACATCGAGGTCCCCTATAGGGAGCTGGGTTTTAATTGACCCTCAGCACTGAAATGGGAACTTATGCTTGGAGGAGCAATCTCATCAGCTGGGAAGCTGCAGAGCATCGTTCCATTGGTGAAGAGCATCCAGAAAGGCTGCGGTTCCCTGAGCATCGCCCACCCACATGAACACCAGGGAAAGGTACCGTGGGTGTCACACACAGGGATGCTTTGCTGGTGATGGGGAACTGGACCTCCTGGAGATAGCTGTGCTGCAGGAGGAATATCAGATTTACAAATGCCGGGGGGTGGATTAATGATGGACAAGGATGTGGGTTGGATGAGATGAGCCTGGGCAAGCGAGGCCGGGGAGGGGGTTTGGGTGGAAATTGGAAGTGGGGTTTGCACCTACTCTGATCTTCCCATCAGATGATGCTGAGAACTGGGGACAGCCCCTGCTGCCATGCAACAGCTCCTGGTGGTAGAGAGAAAGGTAATGATAACTGCAGCCCGGGTAAACAGTGCCAGTAGGAACAACTGGGCTGTCGCTTAGCACCAAGACCTCTGGTGTGAACAGTGTGGCTGCAGCAAACAGGGATGCGAGGAGCAAAACCTGATGTCCTCCAGGCTGAGCTCAGCCCTTTGCATGTGTCACACAGTTCCAGGGCTGCCCAGGCTGGGAGGCTTTTCCAGTGGGGGGCATATTTCCAGCAAATCAACAGGGAACTGCAGAAAGCCAAATAAGGGCTGTGCCACCAGGAACAACGCACAGCCCAGTGACAAATGCTGAGCACACAGAAACTGGGTCCAAAGTGCCACGTTGGAACACCAGCTTTGAGATTACGTTCCCTTAATCTCAGGCTGGTCAAGGCTGTGCCTGGTGGCTTGGCACGGCCCAGCAGGCACAGAGATTGTGTGTTGCCTTGGAGGTGCCCAAGGCCATGGGGGAGCCCTGGGCAACCTGATCTAGTGAGGGGCAAGCAGCCCACAGCAGGGGATGGGGCTGGGTGGGCTGTAAGGTCCCTTCCAACCAAACCATGCTGTGGCTCTGGGATTTCCTGTGTCCCAAGGGGATGTTCCTCCCCATCAGCTTGCTGGTGTGGCAGCTGGAGCCCATTTGTTCCAGTTAATTAGTGGCAGCTCAGAGCTGTGTGCCATGCAACCAAAGAGTGATGATGACAGCAGGATGCCCCAGAGACAACCCTCGCCCCAAGGACCTAATGGTTATAACAACACGGGAGATAAGGAGAGACAGAGATGAGAGTGATGTCCCTATGGGCACGTGCCAGAGTGCCAGGGCTGGGACCGGGCTCACCTCTCCTCAGCTCTGCCATCCCACCTGCCCTAGGCATGTAGCACAGGAGGAGATTTGGCATGATGGATCTCCAACCATCAGCCACTCAGGACACACTTCCTTGTGCGACTCTTTGATAAAGCCTTTCACAATTAGCGAGGAAAACATTCCCTTTATTTACTAACTTTGTGGCATTTCTCATCCTGAGGGCGGTGACTGCCAGACACAGCCTGTGTCACAGTGCACCTGATGGGGTGCCTCGCTTTCAGCCCTTCAGCTTTCCCCCCACCATCAGGTTTCCGGGTGCTTTTCCACCCCTCTGCCCTTCAGACTACCTCCCTCAAGAATTTCCTTGATGCGCCTCCAGATAAGAGCCTGTAAAAAGCATTAGTTGGATACTGCAGCAATACACAAGGAAGGGCAGCAGCTAACAACACCCTCCTTTATTTGCTCTGGGATTTTTAATTGCTAGTGCTCAGCCTGTTCAATCCAGCCCACAAAGCCTGGCCGAGGGCTTTGTCACCACTCAGTATCTGTCCCTTGCCTGAGCATGTCCCGAGGACAACACCCAGAGGGGAATGGGTGCAAGGTCCCTGTCACCGCCTGTCCCTTCTGCTGATGTGGGCTGCTCCTTGCCACAAAGGACGCACTGGAGCTCTCTCTGCCTGATGCTTTAACTCCAAAATGCTGCAGAATTGCATCCCAGGTGTCATCCTTTGTGGCTCGTGCGTGCTCTCAGTAGCCTTGGCTCCCTGTATCACAGCCTTCAGTTCCCTTCTCTGCACCTTGCTGGCACTGGGGAGATACATCAGCCCCGGTCACATCACGGTTTTGGTGGCGTGGCTAGATCCTCAAGAAGTCCTCCTGTGACCAAATATTAGCAGCTCTACTTGTTCCTCTGCCCGGGCTGATCCTGAGCTTCGCAGTGCCCAGCTCAAGATGGAGTGGCTGTGCTTGTGAGCCTGGGCACATCCTCTTTGTCACCTCTGCTGGTGCTTCTGTGTCTGATCCAGCGATCGATTGCCCCTTAAGTCCCAGAGTTTTGATTTTATATGTCCTTACTGAGGAGATCTTGAGTCTCTTAGCCATCAGCAGGATTTGTTAGGGTATTCACATCTCTTTCCATTGTCTGTTTATAAGGGACTGAAGAGGACCAGACTGTGAATGCAGGGAGCCAGCAGATGGAGAGGAACAGCACCAAACAAGGACTCCATCATGCCACTCTTCAACAAAAGGTCTTCCATTGCAAACCTGCCACCAAAGACACAGAGGGAGATGCATTGTATTGACCTGCTGAGCGCATCACTACTGCCCTGGGCACGAGTACTGCAGGCACCCTTTGAATGGTGCCCTCGTGTGCTCTGTGAGCACCCTCCTACCCACTGCCATGATCTCAGAGAGCCCAGCAGGAGCTGCCTGGCAGCAGCAAAACCGCTGCGAAGTGTCCTGGTGAGTACTTGCAGGATCCAGACAGCAGCACGGACCAACTCTCCCAGCCCCACTGAGGGTGTGAAGAAGCTGAGCAGGGCTCACAGCACGTGGCACCAGCAGGACATGCAGCCTGGGGACCTCACCTGTACTTTGATGCACTCAATGGGAGAGGGAAACAACAAAATGGGGCGGGACAGGGGATTTCCTAACAAAAGCAGCTGGTGGCTGGATGGAGGTCTTAGGTACATTTTACCTGATCTCACCAAGATCTCAGGCACTTCCTAATGGCACTTACTGATGTACTCAGAAGGTCTAAGTTCAAAGAACTACTGAAGCTGAGGACAGATAGGAAAAGATGCAGTGTTTCAGCTGTCAAACTGGAGTCTCAGTGCAGAAACAAGCCTCCCTGCTAACTCCAAGTACAAATCTCAGGTGAGAGGGGATGAAGAGATCCATGTCTTCCTCCTCCCACATTCCCAACACAGTGTTCAGCTTACCATAAAAACATCTGTGGGGTGGAACCACATCTAACACCTACCAGATAGGTTGTTCCACTCTTTCCATTGCAGGCATCAGTTTCCAGTCATTTAAAACTTTACCCAGCTCCACTCCATTGTGATTTCCCGTCCTGGAGCTCCTGTCTCAGAGATGAAGGTGGGTGCTGCCATTGCTCCTTCTCTCTGGATGCTGGTGGACAGGATGGCACTGGCATCAGGATTTGGCTGTTGGTTGAGCTGCGCCCTGCCACACAGGCTGCATGCAGCTGTACTGACCCAATGCAGGATGGATTCCCCACCATTACAGAAAGACCTCCCTAGACTTCCCTGTGGGTGATGGACAGCATGCACTCTGTCCACCCCCGTCAGCCTTTTCATGCCAAGAGGTCCAAGGGCAGCACGCAGAGAACAAGACCTGCAGAAGGAAGGTAGAGATGGGGATGCCACCTTCAGCACTGCCTGGGAAGCAACATGGAGATTGGTGGCCCTGCATGCACCTGACCACCACAGCCTCAAAGCATCAAGATAACTCACATTCAAAATGTAGCTGGAGCCACCTCCCAGTGCCCCAGAACACGGAACAAGGAATCCTTGTACCAAGGATGCCATGAGACACATCGAGCTGTGCCCTGGTGTTGCAAAACACAGCAGGGTCCATGCAAGGCTGTTGTGCATTGCTCTGTTCTGGAGGAACTGTTTTGGTGTCACCTTTCTGGTTTTATTTTGTTGTGTTGGTTCTTCTTCCTTTGTTAAAGTTGCTGCTCTCCCTTTCAAAGTCATTTGTTTACCGATGGCGGGTGGTGGGGTGAAGGGGGATTTATGGCTGTGGTAACTCCGTCCACGTGTGGGAGAATGGCAGATGGAAAACATGGTAGAACATGTAGGATAATTCATAGTGGCAGGACACCAATGGCAAACAGCAGTAGCATTAACCCTGCTCTGAAACATGGGGGACCTCCTCCTGTGCAAGTCTTTTTTTTTTTAATAAAACTTAAAATTAGCCACTGTTGGCCTTTCTGCACTCACATTCAGTGGTGGGAGAGGGCACTCCACAGGTCATTAATCCAAATGAACTCAGATTAAGAGCACTTCTGCGATTCCTACAAATCCTCATGAAACCTGTGGCCATGTCATTTCAGAAACAGCAGTTGTCAGTACTGTCCATGACCCCAGGTCAGTAACACTGGGAGCAATGGCACCATCTCTGCCACTGATTGCCTTCTGCCCTGGGCAGGAGCCGACCTCCTCAGGGCACCCCGCCAGCCTGGATCCAGACATCCATCCCTGGCTGATCAAGCAAGAGGCCAGCTCATAGCCAGGAACGTGATTAAATTTGAACTTCGCCCATGGGCAGGGCCAGCCTTGCTCAAAGACTTGCAGAGCCCTGCAGCTGGCCCTGCCACAGCCACAGCGGTGCCTCCAGCTGCTCCCAGCACTGGCAGCACTCTGAGCTGGGCTTCAACTGAGATTTAAGCCTCACCAACCCTAACTGCTACAGCTGCCCAGCAGCAGATGGACAGGGTGGATGAATGGGGTGGGAAGCAGCAGCTCTGCACAGCTAGCAGCACTGACACCACCCTCACACCATCCCACTGCACACTCACTGCACTGCCACTTGCAGGCTTGTTTTGCTGTCTCCACCCATCGCTGCCGCCTTGGGTTGCTGGTATCTGCTGGTATTCTGCTGTGCTGAGATGAATCAAGGCTTTGCTGTGGAGCTTGGCCATGGGGACACCACTGCTGTGGTTGGGCTGACATGGGGATGCTGAACTGCAGAGCCATTGGGGAAGCTCAGTTCTTTAGTGTCTGACCTGGCTTTCTCTGGGAAGCAGAGGGCAGCCAGAAATAACCTAGTTTTGGGGATGCAACAGGACTTGCTAATGGAGAGAAGATGGAGACCAGCTCTTCCTGGAGGTGTGCAACAAAAAAGATGAGGCAATGGGCCCTGAGGAAAGATCCAGTGGGACAGAAGTTTCTTTTTAAAGAAAAAAAGAAAATCTCAGTGAGAGTGGTCACAGACCAGAACAGGATTGCAGGGAGCTGAGGGAATCTCCGTCCTTGGAGAACTTCCAGACTTGACTGGAGATGGTCCTGACCAACCTCACCTAACTACGAGGCTGACATTTCTGACCCATGTTAAGGTTAGGGTTAGGCTCTGATCTTGAGCCCTCCTCTGACATGCAGTGTCTGCAGGGAACCCAGGAGGCACCTCCAATCACCAAGTGTCAAGATGATCGAAGTTTAGCACTTCTGAAAGCCACAGAAATACAGGCTTCTGCACCACAGCAGCCATGGGTATGAGAGCACTTCCCCGGGTCCTGACTCCACCGGTGCCCTCGTGGCATCCTCACTCCAGTGGTTTTGCAGTGTTCTGTTGGTGGAAGACATCCATCCTCTTGCCACCCCTCCAGCCCGACTTCACCTCCCAGCCTCCACTAACGGCCAGAGCTCCATTAATGCCTGCCTGAGCCCTGGCTGGGTTTCAAATGGATCCAGGAGTGCTAGCCAGAAGCTAATTGTGCTCACTGGAAAGCCTCGCAATCATTAGCAATAGGGGTGAGAAGTGGCTGTGACCAGCAGCCAGCGGATCTTGCCCAGGGGTTGGACAAGAAGATAAAGAGCATCTCCAGGTGACAGCAGCCCTTGTGTGATGCTGACATCCCTGTGCTTCCTGGGGCTTGGGGCTTTCTGAAAAAACCCCTCATGCATACACTCAGACACCTCTGGGTGGGCATCAGCCCAGCTGCCCAGAGGACCTGCAAGTGCTCCTGCACACGTGTGCCAAGATCTGTCCATGCACAGTGACCGTGGACAGCACAAAGCGGCAGAGAAGTCACTGCCAGGACAAGGAAAGTGGCTTTCCCAGCTCTATGTACTGTTGCAGAATGGCACATCATTTAACACAAAGCCTGCTGAAAAGAAGGTCTTCCTAGAAAATCCTCATCCAGGTGTCCGTCAGCAGTTGCTGGAAAGAAGCAGAACGGAGTTTCTGAAGCTGTTCAAGGCTTTTGGTTCTTTTTGTAGCAGGTGGTTAAGATTTCTGATGAAAAAATAGCTGTGTGTGACCTTCATGGGAGAAGCAACCAGACCAGGGAAGGGGCATCTGGTCCCACTGTGGGCATTCAGGTGTCAGCAGGACACCAGCTGAGCCCTTCATGCACTGCCAACCCCAGCCCCATTCCAGCTCTGGAAAACCCCACTCTTGTGCAAGGCTCCAGAAGGGGAGTTCTGCCTGGGGCCGTGCCCCATATGCCACCACAGGTGGACAGTGTGAAAAAGCGGTTGCCACGTGCCAGAGATGGGGCCAGAAAGACCTTGGCTGAAGAGACCCAGGCATGGGGACATCCAGCTGGGTCACTGTCACCATGCCTACGTCCCACACCAATTGGACAGCCCAGGCCAGTTCCACCCCATCCTTCGTGGGCTGGGTGCAGGGAGGGGAGGGAGCTCAGAGGAGCCTTCTTGTTAATTATTCATGCTGAGATTTCAGCTGATGGAGCTGGGGCTCTCAGAGGCTGGATCCTAATGGAGCCTGCTGGCGTGTCTGGCCAGTAAGCACTCCCGGGCCCTGCACAATTCCCACCTCTCCCATCTCAGAGCCATAAAAGTGCCACCTTCTCCCTCTAATGATGCATTATGCAGCCATTACCCAGAGTTCATAGACCTGCTGCCACCAGGCAAAGGTAATGCTAATGTAGGAAGGTCAGCTGTGTTCTCCAGCCTGGGAAATCTCGCACTGATGGGAGGTTGCCAATCAGCAATTCTAAACAGAGAAAGGGAAGAATTTGACATGGAGGGGCACTGGGACCAACAGCACCCCTGTAGACCAGCCAGCATCGTGCTGTGCTGATTGCCTGCACAACTCTACCTGCAAAGTCATCGTGCCATGGGTGACGGATGGAGTCATCAGTGGAAGATGAGTCAGGAGTGGCAAAGTCAGTGGCTGGACACTGTGCAGGAGAACATCTTAAATGCATCAGAAGTGCCTGCCAGCCTGCTGGCTGTTCTGGTTGTCCCTTTAGAGCTCTGGACAGAGCTTCCTGGGATTTTCAGCCATTCTTTTCCACGTGGACATCCTACACAGCTGGGCAGGACTGGAAGCACAGCCCTGGTTTGTGCAGAGCTCAAGGTGCCATGTAACTACAGAGGGGATTCACGAGGACCACAGTGTCATGGCAAGGCTTAGGTGATCTTACAGGGTCCTGTGTATCATTTCTGTGCCCAGTTTCTCTACTGTCCATCCAACAGGGAGAAATGCAAACACCTGTCCATATGCCCATTCATCCCCCTCAGCCTTTTATCCTCACACCTCCATCTAATGCTCTGTTCTCATGCTGAAGCTCCATCCATCCATTTAATGCCCATCCATCCCCATGCACTCTCCACTCAACTATTCCCTGCCCGCTGAATACTCATACCTACTTGGGAGAAGAGGATCAAACCTGGGGTGGTTTTGGCTCCTCCTACAAAGACAACACTAAACCTCGTGGTGCCTGTGCTGGTGGTCCTATAGCAGTTAGAGAAGTGCAGACAGGTTCTCTTACAGGAGGGCAGGATAGGATCTATACCCCCACTTTCTTCAGAGAGAAGGAGAACCCTCAGAAGCATCTTCAGAAGCACCTGCATGGGCAGACAGCCACTGTACCTGAGCCCTCCCTCAGCAGGCTCCCCAGACCTGTAGCAGGTGGTTGGAGCTTTCTCCAGGCCTTTATAAAATCACCGAGCTGGCAGAGACATCCCTGCTCTTATCTCGGCAGCTGGCACTCAGCACAGGCCCCTGAGCTGCCTGCCTGGGCAGTGCCAATGCCTGGAAGTGCCTGCAGCACGAGGGCTGGGTGCTGCATCAGGGTCATGCAGCCTGCTGGACCCAATTGCTGTGGGGTCTTTCATTTGCTTTAGAAGCATCCCCCAGGCAGTCTCCTTGTGCATGCACAGTACTCCAGCTCCCCCACTGGGGATGACTGGTGCCCCAGCCCCAAGTCTGGTGAGTCACTTGATTTAGTTCAAACATCTCTTTGGAAGCTTCTAGCTGAGGCACACACACGCACTGGAAGCTGCTGGAAATAAAATACATGGGCATGAAAGCATGCATAGAAAGCCATGCACCGATGGGTCAAACACAGCCAGGTTCACCTTGCAGCCAGGCAGCTAGCTGCCTGCTGGACTTCAGGACACTTGCAAATGAAAACACACAGTCAGGGCCACTCTTTACCCTCTCCCAGCCCAAATGGGACTTTTTTTCTTGCCACGTGTTTGCAGGGCAGTCCCAGCCCAGCATCAGTGCTCCCAGCATCTTGCCCCATTGTTTAAGTTCTTCATTCTGCTCTCACGGTTCTGCAGAGCCCCTGCCCAGCAGGGATGTGTCTCCACCTCCCGAGTTGCCTGGAAGATATCTCTGACCTTTTTGCTACCCTAAGGCCATTAGCTGACCTTTAATTTTGTGTGCATGAAGGCTGGCCATCCTTACCTTCAGGAAAGCCATTAGCCCCATCCTCAACAGACTCAGAATGTAATTGTCCTAATGGGGTTCTACCTTGGGCAGCTTGTGGTTGCTTGTGAAAAAAAGCCCATGCTCTTGGCTCATCCGTGTGGCAGGGGGACAGATCTCCAGTGTCACCAGGGGATAAGGAATGGGACATCCTGACCTTCCCCTGTGATGGAAAAAGAAAAGGGGAAAGGTTTGTGATGGAGCCAGGGCACCCAGGGCATCTCCAAGAGTCCCAGCAGCTCCCAGCCTGGACTGCAAGCACAGCTGCGTGCCAGGAGCCTGCAGCTGACAGTAACTCCGTGAGATGTTGTCCAGAGATTATGGCCATGAGTGACTGACTGTCCACAGACAGATGGTGACATCAGAAGGACCAAACAGGGCTGCATGTTTGTCCCCACCACAGGTGATGTGGGATATCAGCAGAGAGTGCAACCATCCGATGCATGTCTGTGAGCTGCAGGCTCAGTGTTTTGGTCACCACGATGAACCAAAGCACTGAGGTACTCAGCACTGAGCTGCAAGTGGCCTTGGCACCCTGCAATGCCCCTGGCCCTGTTCCTGCTGGGGGAAGCTGCGCAGCACCTGGGGGCTTGGCTTTGCTGGAGCTGCAAACCTCCTCCGCAGGGATCAGCAGCAGGGGAGGGCACAGGAAGGACTGGCTCCTTAATGACATTAATAGCAAGAAAATAGGATGCTGGCAGCTTCTCCATCAGCACAGGAAGGGCTGGGAATATCTATCCCAGATGCACACAGACCCCAGTGGAGGCGGGTGGCTCTGGTGAGGACGTGGGAACGGGGACATCAGCCGGCCCTGAGCAGCAGGAGAGCGCGGGTGCAACAGGGGGTGCAGACCCCGCCTTGTTGGCAGCTGCTTACAGCCAGGTTTCCCGTGGGGGCTCTGTAACTCTCCCTCTTGGGGACCCAGGGTGCCACCTCCCAAGCCTGGTTCTGTCCCCGTGCCAGCCCTGGCAGCCAGCTCCGGCCAAGCAGTGCCACCCTGTGGCAAACCCACAGTGATGCCCCCAGGCCCCACCCAATGTCCATGGCATTTCCTCTCCCTGCTGATGGCACCCCCAAACTTGGTCTTCTCTTCCCTGCTGCCACCCCCAAGATGTCCCCTCTCAACCTGGAGCTGATGCTGAAGTCCATTGCCAAGGGGCTCCTGGCCTCCAGCAGCAGCAGCCAAAAGTGGGATCCACCAGCCCTGCCTGCCCCTCAGCAGCCTATATGCCAAGGGTTGGCTCCCTGGTACTCTCCAGTACCTCCCCAACACCCAGAGTAATAATAAGGGCAATTATTATACGAGGAAGCAGGGACGCATTATTGTCAGGTAATTATTTCTTATGAAATAGGATTTCCATTCCAGTGCAGTGTCTCAGGCACTTTTCCCCGAGCAGTCTCCCAGTGCAGGGGTCAATGTCATCACACCCGGTACACACGTATGGAAACAGGCCCAGGGGTGGATGAGTGATGCCCTGCATTTGCTCAGAGATAGGCCGTAGGGCTGCCTTGGGATCTTCCTGTTGAGCAGCATTTCTTACACTGGGCAGTTTTTATTTGTCCTCTTGAAATGTCCTGGGTGATCCCAAAGCACTGCAGCCCCCTGATGCTCAGCAAGTGAGATTCTCACTTTAGGAGCTGTGTGCCACCCTCCTGCCAGTGACAGCAAGGGTCGTCCTGCTCCCACTCCGTGCGTCAGGGATCTGCGAAGGCACCAAGGTCCCCAAGGTGCACTCCTGAGCACCACAGTCACTGTGACTGTGACTTCCTTTGGAGTGGGCACAGGGGGACCCAAATCTCATGTACACCCCTCAGGTGCCCACACCTCCCCCTGGCGTGGGGACAGGATGGAATTCCCAGAGCCACCCCTGATGCAGCCCAGAGTTATGCCTTCACTCCCTGCCCGCTGCTTGTCCTGGGTGCCCAGGGCAGGAGAGACACGGTGACAGCAGGAGCATGGACATCTCTGGGGGATCTGAGAGCAGGGCTGAGGGAGGGCAGGGCTGTGAGCTGGGTCCTTCCGGCCCCACCACACCATTAAAACACAGAAGGAACCCTCTAACAGGACTCAAGCAGCCACATTTCAACCAAATGAGGCAACACCTCTAGCTTGCGAGCACCTAGAGATCTTCGGGAACATCCCAAATTCCTGGAGCTGCATCTGGGCTTTCTCCAGGAAGGTGCCAGCCCCAGCATCAGCGCCAATCCTCCATCATCGCAGTCGCTGCTGTCCTCACTGTGAGTCCCTCTTGACCAGCAGCAGCCAAGGGAGCACGGCCGCCAGCAGGGCCACAGTGAGGATGAGCAGCACGGCCAGCGCGATGGGCGACTGGCAGCACTGCAGCCCCAGGGCCGAGCTGGAGGACACGGTGCTCCGCGTCTCCGCCTGGCTATCTCTCCGCAGGGAGGAGCAGTCCGTGTCCACCAGCGGCATCCCGTGCCTGCTGATGACGAAGATGTGGGCTCCACGCGCCAGCTCTCCCTGTGCGCCCGTGGGGCTGCACCGCTCCAAGCTCTGCACCGGCATCACAAAGTGGCTGGGCACCACCAGGGCGTTGCTGCTCTCCAGTTTGGTCAGCTGGGATAAGGAGGACGGTGACAGGGGCATTTCCAGCGTCCGCGGGTTGGACGGCCACAGCGCCTTCTTCTTGCTGAGGAAGGTGACGTAGCGGCAGACGGGGCAGATGATGCTGCTCTGGATGTGGCCGTCCAGCTTGGAGGAGAGCAGGCACTTCACCAGGCAGTCGTGGCAGAAGGCGTGCCCACAGCTGAGCTGGCGGTGCGTGTGCTCCAGGGGGTGGAACTTCTCGTAGCAGACGGGGCACTCGGCTGGGGCCCCTTCCTTGCTGGGTGAGGTCTCAGCCATCCCTGCGCTGCAGACCACGGGCGCTTCCCAGCTGTGAGCAGGGATACGGGGTGTTATAGGGGTCTCAGTTGCAATGGTTAGTGTGGGATGTCCCAACCCAATATCTGGATCACTGCTGGAGCACAGTGTATGCCTGTTAGTCACAGCACTGCCCCACTGCCTGGTGTGTCCCCTAAGCTGCCCTGGGGCACAGTGGGGTGCAGGGACAATGGGGACACCATGGCCTCAGAGCCTTGCATGGGCTTGGTCTGAAGCACTTCTCAGGGTAAGGAGCGTTCAGGGAAGGGAGAAGGGAGAAAGATGAGAGAGAGGTGGAGGAGGAGGAAGAGGAGAAGGAGAAGGAGAAGGAGAAGGAGAAGGAGAAGGAGAAGGAGAAGGAGAAGGAGAAGGAGAAGGAGAAGGAGAAGGAGAAGGAGAAGAAGGGAGGAGGGGCGCCCAGTTCCAAGAGTGGATCAGAGGTTGGAGTTCCACAAAAAAAGAAGGCAGGTTCTCCAGACCGTGCTGTGTTTTCAAATCCAATCTGCACCCCTTTTTGCATACCATCAGTGCACCCCAGATGTCCTCACAGCTGTTTCTAGAGGTTTTGCATTCCCTCCTTGCTGCTGGACACATGGGCTTGGCAGCCCAGGAGCCATCCCCTGCACTGGGACAGCCGCACCAACACGAGGAGCCATCCCTTACAAGAAGAGGGACCCGACTCCTGCTCTGATTTAGTGATTCGCTGCTCCCTACAGAGCCACAGGAATCCCTCACCCCGTGCCCCAGAGCCCCCCTACCTTCTGCAGGGCCCCAGGGCAGGGTCCTCTCCATCCGCTCCACTGCTGTCCCCAGCGCTGAGCACCGGCCGGGCCGGGGAGCGGGGTGCCTATATAACAGCAAGGTGGTGGCTGCGCGTTTCATGTGAGCGCGTTGCGTAAAGGCAGGAGCGGGGACAGGGCAGCACCCGGGCTGTGAATGCGGAGGAACCCGTTCGAGTTTTAAAGCCTGAACCCTGCCAGGGAGTGGGTGTGGAGCCGGCATCAGGTGTCAGAGGGCAGGGATAGGTGGCACAGTGCTGCCTGTTGGCCTCCCTGTAATGGGTTCCCAGGGTCAAACCACAGGCTGCTGGCCCCCAACCACGGCAGGGCCCTGTGCCAGGGACAGGCTCGGCTCTGTGCACAACCACACATCACCGCTCCCCATCCCCACACTGGTCTCATCTCCGTGCTCGCTCCCCACTGTGTCTCCCAGCCCCGCATTGCCGGATGGTCAGTCCAAAGAGCAGCATGGCGGTGGGCAACCCAGACAGCTCACAGCAGAGCACAGCTCTGGTCACTGTCACCTCCTGCCTGCCTGCAGGGTTCTAGCACCATCTGCTGCAGCTTGTGGGCAGATGGAACCCCTCCACTTGGCCACTTACGGGTTGGAATCCTGCGCAGAGAAGGCTCCCTGTGGCATTACCCCTTGTGTCAGGGTGCTACCATTCCTCCCTTGACTTCCAGAGCTGTTTGCAAGTGGATGGCTCCTGCCACCACCTCGGATCCTTTCAGCATCCTCAGCCCAGCCAGTGTCCTCAGGGTGATCAAAGGGGCTCCAGGGAACTCCTATGCCCTAGGAGGCCTGCAGTCTCCATCATAGTTTAGGAGAAATCTGGAATTAAATGGGGATCTCACATGGGTGCAGAGATGCTCTGTAGAATGATTCCCAGTCCTGTGCTCCTCCAGCCTCAAGAAGGTGCCCAGGGATCTCCAGGATCTATGGGGCAAGAAGAGAGGGCAAGAGTGTTAAGGCACCTCTGGCACCCAGTACTCAGCAGATGGGTCCCCACAGTCAATGCATGGGCAGCAGTGGTGGTTTCGAGCCTGGCAGGCGTGGGCAGTGGTATCACCACCCGTGGGTGCAGCAGTTACATCACAGGGTTGGTTTCTGGATGAAGAAGGGTGGGTGCAAACTTACCAGGCCATCCCATGCTGTGGGGCAGCTGCCAAAATGCAGAGAGCACCTCGTGTGGGGTTGGTGCCCTTCATACCTCTTCTGCCATGAAATCCCACCATAAGGAGATCCAGAGCTGTACATCCACTCCTCTCACTATCCTGTTTTTTACGGCGTGATCATAAACTGAAGTTGAGAACTCTCTGGACTGACCCAGGGCTGAGGTCCCACCATCACCTTTAGGTGCACATTCCCATTTGTGACCTCTCCTTGAAGCTGCCAGGGCTGATCTCTCCCCCAGGTCCTCAGTGCTGGAGAAGTGACCTGGGCCAGCACGGGCAGGTCTGGGGCACCGAGCATCTCCCCACCTTCAGCTCTCAGCTGGCACCGGGTGGGGTGGAAATTCCTGTTTCCCATAGTTTGGATGCTCTCCTTTGTCGGAAACTATGAGCTCACTGCTCTATACATAGGCACTGAGAAAACAAGTCTGCCTCCCTCTGTGGCTCTGCCCATGCTAAAATCAAAGGGATTCTGGTGTCATCAGTTTCGCCCTTTCCCATGCACGGCTTTTCCTGGTGCCTTTGCCCCAATTCCACACATGGCTGCCTCTCTCTTTGGTGGCAGAGTTGAGTCTGACAGTGCCTGAAAGGTGAGATCAGGTTCCGAGGCAGAGCCAGGTCCAAGATCCCTTTTCCAAGAGGAAGTGGAAATGGGAGCTCCTCTCCCATGCCCACAGCTGAGACCTGCTCTGCTCAGGGTCGGTGGCTCCAGCAATGAGGGGCATTGCTGACCTGGGGGAGGGCACAGCCCTGGGGGAGGGCACAGCCCTGGGTCCCCTCCCTGCACTTGTGACAGGTGCACGCAGGGAGTTCAGCCATCAGCCAGGAGAACCCTTCAGTTGGAGAGGCTCTCACAGGATGCATTGCCAAAGGCAGAAGGAGGGATCGTGGTGCCCTTATCTATGCTTGGCAGCCAGTGTTGGAGGTTTTACTCAGCTTTTTACTATGAGAGGGTTTGTGGCTCATATTCAGCTCCTCACCTGCAGATCTGAGGGTTTACAGGCACTTCTGCTCAGCCCATTTCCCTGCCACTTCTTCCCAGCTTGGAAACTGTGAGTAGTTGGCACTGGTGAGAAGGAGGTGAAGCTAAGAGGGGAAAAGTAAACCTGTTTGACCTCATCCTGGGAGACATTCCCAGTTTGAGTAAATGTTCAGTGGAGCTCAGTGACTTTCCCAGGGATGCTCCATGCTTGTTTAGTGTTTAAATAAAATCCCATGTCTGGAAAAGACGCACAAGCTCGAGGGCATGAAATCCCCGAGGGAGCCTGGGTGGCCCCAGGTTTGCCCGTCTCCTCCCATGTTTGTTTTGTATGACTTCAGAATGGGAAATCGGTGTATTTTCCTTCTGGGTGACTCCATACCGTCTGTCGGCTCCGTGCTTTTTGCCTTGCCCAGGAGGTGGTGCTCTCGGATGGGCTTTGGCTGCCCAAAAGAAACAAAGAGCCCAGGGTGCACAGAACGACCGCTGAGCCTTCATTCCCAGAGCTGCCGGGCTCTGGAAGGTGCTGTCCCCACGGGGAAGCTGCCCACTCCCCATGGGAGGGGATAGAAGGGATGTGAGCCATCCTGCAGATGTCAAGGGTCTGGTATTTCGATGTGAGAGCTCCAAGGAGCAGCTGGGACATCTCCCAAACCCTCACTGGTTCCTGTTTTCCCACCAGGGTGAGGGTGTGCTGAGCAGATGCTGCCTGCTTTGCTAAGGGACCTGCGGTACCTGGACACACAACTCCGGGCTGCCTCTGCCTGCTGCTCAGGAATGCCCCTGTGCCTGGTGCTGTCTCTCAGGACCTTATTCTGACACCAAATACTGGGCTTTTGTACCACAGAACTCATACAGAGCCACACAGCCCTATGGTTTTTACCTGGGTGGTATCCAAGGGTTCCTTCAAGGCTTATCTGCCCAGAGATTCCCTCCACCACAGAAGTAGTGCTTCAAGCAGGGCTGGGGCAACCCAAAGCAATCATGGAATCACAGAAGCATAGGGGCTAGAAAAGACCCCTGGAGATCCGCCCGTCCAACCACCCCTAAAGCAGGTTCCCTAGAGCACGTTACACAGGACAGCATTCAGGCAGCTCCTTCCAGCTTCATACCATCAGCAAACTTGTTGAGGGCGCATTCTGTCCCTTCACTGATGAAGATATTAAGGTCATACCCACTGCTGAAGACGATGAGCAATGCCAGGGCAGCACAGACCTGCCTTCAGTCCCCATCCAAAAAACAGCCCCCAGTCCTGTGGATGTGGGGCAGTGTCAGGGCTGTGCCAGCTCCCATCTCATGGCTGGATTCGGCCCTCGGCTTTCATGGACACAAGCTACGCCCCAAATCCAGCAGCAAATACGATGAGTTCCATCGTTGGTACCGCACACAGACATGCATCCCATCCCGAGATGGTTCAGGGAGCTGAACCACGTGGTGCTGCCACGGTGCTGATCTGCAGCATCACGTGTGTAATGGAGGAACAGTGCGGCTTTGGAGCGAGCAGGCAGATGCTGGGGGAGAAGAAGGCCTCTATTGAGGCGGGGCTGGCAGCTGCCTCTGAGGCACAGAGGTTTGGGGTCCTGCAAGTGCACGGATGAGCAGATCCTTCCTGGGAATGGGGCTGAGATGGGGAGCAACACGTTGAGCCTATCATAGTGTCCAGCAAAGGTGGATTTTCCCCTTGCTTCTATGGTCTGAGCTTAAAGGGGACCATTGGAGGAGTTTGGAATGCAGACAGGGTTGGTATCCTCATCCCGTGCATGCCGGCTGCCAGCAGAGGGAGGAGCGGGTGTCCTTGGAGGGCTCAGAGAGGGGACAAAGTGCTGGGGACACTGCAACCTGAGCAGGAAAAGCTGCCAGGGCTTGTGGTCCTGCACCAAAAGGAGTTACTCCGTGAGGTTTTGGCTGCCTGGTCGTGTGGCAGGTTGAGATTTTCCTCCAAGCCCCAGCTGAGGGGCAGCTCAACAGGAATCAGAACATCCTCCAGGTCAATCTGCAGTGCACATCTTGGAGCAGCATAGGGAGAAAAGGCTCGATAAAAGGAAAACTGAATTCTAACTTATGATGATGTTCATTATCTGGGTTGATTTAATGGTTTTTCCAGTGTTTTTATGACCACACAGTGCTGCAAGCAGAGCATGCATGCAGAGCTGCCTTACCAAGCAGAACTGCTGTGTACTTTACCTGTCAGACTCCCCGGCGAGCAGTCGAGAGGAGGATGCTCGATCCTAAGGGCATCCTTCCCATCCTGCCATCACATTGCTCATCCCATTGCCAAAACAGGCTCCCAGCAACCAAAAGGTGAGCCCAGCTTTAGCACACTGGGGCTGAGCTCGAGCTGTTTCCTGCATCTCCTGGACCATCCGCATTCAGAAGCCCAGCAGGAAGATGAGTGGGGGGCCCAAGTGGTAACCTGTGCACCCAGTGAGCATCAGGGCAACAATAAGAAAGCCAGTGTTTAGAGAGGCTGTGCTTTCAGAAGGCAAACAGAGCTGCAGCTTTTTTCAGGATTTGCTGGCAAAGTCTTTCAAACACAGCAATTTGGTAAATATTGCCCAGGCTTTGAAGGCAGCACTGAAATCAGTAAAAATAGCAACTTTTATTGAAAAGAAGACTCTGTGTGGATGTATACAACCAGCTTGAGGCAGGGAGGTGCTGGGTAAAGGGAGGATCGATTACATGGCTCAGTCACTGAGCGCAACAGAGGCTTCATTGCCTTTGTGCTGCAAGAAAATCCCTGTTAGCTTCAGCCCTTCGCCTGGCCCCAAAGCCACTGAGGGCTGTGCATCTCCCAGCGCTACCACAAGGGGACCCCATCTTCTAAAGCCCTCCTAGACCTCAGCATCTCCATACACCTCCAATACCATCTTCATGACACGTCCTTCACACACCCACAGTCCTGCAGCCTCCCAGCTCCACTCTTTCGTACATCCTTCCCAGTCCCACCCCATTCAGCTCTGTCCCTCCCCACAACCCTCCCAGCCCCATCTCTCCCTGTACCTCTCCCAGCCCCATATATCCCTTCATACCCTTCCCAGACCCACACCCATTCCCTTCCTAAAGCCATCCCTCCCAGTCCATGCATCTCCACCAGTGCCATCCCACAGCCCCAGCTCTGGCCCTCCACCCCATCCCCATGACAGCCACCTCTTGCCAGCCTGGCGCCCAAATCCATTTGGTGATGGCCTCAAAAAAATCACAATTCACCCCACTGAGTTGCAAGAATGAAACATTGCTGCTGTTAGGGCAGCATTTGGATGGGGGGGAGCACAGTCTGGGTGCAATGAACTGATGGTTCTCAGGCCATGGGTAAATATTCTCAGCTCCACAGCCACAAGCAGGTCTCACTGGTGCCACCCAGCACAGAGCAGGGCAGGCACCTCATCCTGGCTTCCCCTTTTTCCAAAGCCTCCATAACCCTAAGGACCTGCAGAACCCAGCCACCCCATGTGCTCTGGCTGTTTAAGGAAAAGGAGAACAGGATCAGTGTTGGTGGTACCAAGGAGATGCAGGGGGGATGCTGACAGCCCCACATGTCCCACTGGGGATGTGTCCCTGCTATGGCCTAGCTGCCCTCAGATCTGCCCCCTCGGCTCCTCTGCTCCCTGTCTGGGTGCTGCTGTCTGGAAAAAGCAAGGAAGGGAAGAACTGCTTGGTCCCAGGCATCCCTCCAGGGCAAGAACAAAGGGGAGAATCCCTGCTCCTCCAAAAGCCTGTCCCAGAGGCTACTTCTCCCCTCTCAGAGGGGATGCCCAGGAGGAAGTGCGTGGCAGCTGCCAAAAGACGCACTGTGCCCAGCTCTCCCTGGTGAACATTGGGCACCCAACCTACCCCAGAGCACAAGGATGGGCACCCAGCTTGCTGTTAGGATAAATGATGGGCACCCAGCCTGCACCAAACCCTTCCCAGCCCACAAACAACTCCTGGGGGGCCCTCACCCACCCTGCACCCCACCATTGGGGGCTGCCCCCACCTATGGGTCCCCCTGAGCTGTGAGCCCCCGTGAGCACGCTTCCCATCCCACCCCACATCCCGCCACTCATCCCATGCCACAATGACCTCCCCGCCGGGCCACTCCCACAGGACAGCCCCGGACCGTGGGACAGCCCCGGCTGCCTCCTCCCCCCCGTGAGAGCCCCCCTCTGTTGCAGCACATCACGTCTCTCTTTTCTCTCCGCAGCCTTTCAGCCGAGGGGCTTTTTGCTGGCGAAACACAAATCTGGCGGCAGCCACGGCCGCTTTGTGCAGCCGCTAATGCTAAATGACTGCTCCTTTGTGCGGCCGCAATGCCCGGCCTCTGGGCGAGCGCCTGGGAACGGCTCCAGCGTACAATGGGGTGCAGCCGGGAGCCACCTCAAAGCAAACATTGACTTAAAAATTGGTGTTAACCAGGCGGGCACGTCAGACGTCTTGGGAAACACGGCCCCGCCGCTGCTGCTTTGTTGGTGGAGGCACAGCCCCACCGGGATGAGTGTTGTAAAGGGGGTTTGATGCATCGGGAGAGCTGCACCACGAGGGTGGGGGAGCGTGACTGGACAGTGTGGTATTTCTACATGGCTTTATCAGCACAGGGAGAAAAGATGGGCACCGGTTTGCTCCAGAGCACCATGATGGGCACCCAACCTCCTCCACAAGGAGGGCTCCTGACCCACTCAGTGTGCTGGCAGGCACCCAATCTTCTCCAGATAGCAATGATGGGCACTCAACTCTGCTCCAGAGCAGAATGATGGGCAAGCAACCTCCTCCAGAACATAAGGTAAGGCACCCAACCTGCTCCAAAGCTGAGGAGTAAGCACCCATTTTGCTCCAGAGCATCACAGACATGCAGCCTGCCTGAAAGAATAATGATGGGCATGCAACCTGCACCAGAGCTCAATGGTGGGCACCCAACCTGCTCCCCAGAACCACAATGGGCAAGCAACCTGCTCCCATTGAGTTGAGTGGTGGGAACCCAACTTGTGCAAGAGCACCATGCTGGACATCCAATCTGCTGCAGAGAGTGATAGGTATGCAAGCAGATACAGACCTGAATGGTGGGCACCCAACTTGCCCCAGGACACAATGGTGGACACACACCTGGCTCCAGAGCTCCGTGGTGGGCACTCGACCTGCCCAAAGCCACCTCTGGCTGCTCCCTGCTTGTGGTAGAACAGGGCTGGACACAAAGGTAGGGATCGTTCTCCATGGCAGCCATATGCTTCCATCTCCCTCTGCCTTCCAAGGGGGTTTCAAAGATCCAAGGAGGGTTCAGCATCCGAGCAAAGACAGAGGAATTGGATGGGAGGAACCATGGGCAGCACGTGCATCACCCAGGTGCAGGTTGGCACAGGATATTTGCACAAGCACAAATGGGGACTGGGCTCCAGGAGGGCTGGAACTTCTCCTACACAGGCTGAGGGAGCTGGGGTTGTTCAGCATGGAGAAGAGAAGGCTCCAGGGAGACCTCATCTGGCCTTCCAGTACTTAAAAGAGCTAATAAGCAAGAGAGAGAGTGACTTTTTACATGGGCAGATAGTGACAAGAGGGAATGGCTTTAAAGGGGAAGATGTAGGTCAGATGTGAGGAGGAAGTTCCTTACTCAGAGGTGGTGAGACCCTAGCACTGCTGCCCAGAGCTGTGGGTGCCCCATCCCTGGATGTACCCAAGGCCATGGGTAGGCTCTGGGCAGGCTGAGCTGGTGGGGCCGGGGGGCTGTGAGGTCCCTTCCAACCCATCCATGCAGTAGGTCTATGATTCTCTGTTTGCCCACTACCCAATGGGACACAGCAGCAGAGGGACCATGGGGACGGATATGCCACACTAAGGTGGACTCGGTGACCCCATGCCCATGCAGGACATGTGCTGTCCCACCAAGGGACACGTCTCCCGGTGCTGCCATGCTGCCAGCAGCAACGGCCTCCAACGAGGGTGGCACGAGGTCCTCCAGCATCGCCATCGCTAACGACAGACTGCCCGGCTGACTGCAGAGGGCAGAGAATTAAGCATGCAAATGGAGCTGAAGCACGGGGTCGGCGTGAGGCAGCGGAAGTCGGCAGTGGGGCAGGTCCGTCCGACCCTATGGAGCCCTGGGGGTACCCGGTGTGGGCAGGGCACGGCTGTGCCTGGGTCCCAGCCGAGAGCTGACAGAGCCCGGGGCGCTGGGACGGGAAGCGGGACAATGGCAGGAAGGGACGCGGGCGGCGCTCGGTGGGACACGTGGGCCGCGCTCGGTGTCCGTGAAGGACGGGGACACCGCGACAGAGCCCAGAGCCACGGGTCCACGTGGGCATCTCGGGACGTGCCGCTGCTCCAAGCTTGGCTGGCATAGGTGGGCGGCCTCGGCTCCCCGGCCTCGGAGACTGGAAGAGGGCGGCACGCCCCTACCCTGCCCGCGGCCATTTCTGAGTCTAAAAATAGGAAACCCAGGAAACGCAGCATATCCGTGCCGGCGGGGGCACCGCACGTCCCGGCCGCGCCCCCGCGCCGCGCTGACACCGCCCGGCTCCGACGCCACGCGTAGAACAGGCCTGGAGGCGTGGCCACGCTTCGCCCCGCCCTCAGAGTCGGTCAGCGTGACGTCACGACATCGCCCCGCCCACCGCGGTGCCCGGATGAGGCAGTTCCGCCGGCAGCGGGCGACGCTGCGGCTGTGACAGGGGATGCGCTCCGGTGAGTAGCGGCCGCGGCGGGGAGCGGGGATAAGGGATGCCGCGGCGGTCATTAGCCAGTCCGCTGGGGAACGGGCATTGAGCAATGGACATTCAGCAACGAGCGATAAGCAACGGGCAATAAGCAATGGGCATTGAGCATTGAGGGGCTGCGGCCCCGCGTTCTTCCACCGATTGGCTGCAAAGTGACAACGGGGCAGGTCCCGCCCTGCGGCGCATTCTATTGGCCGGCTACACAGCTCCTCCGCCTCCCATTGGCGGGCGCGCCTGCCTGTCTTTCGGCGGCCCGGCCTGGCCCTGCTCGCGCGGCCACCGCCCTGCGTGAGCCGCTGCCTCCCCCCACCCCGAGCTCCTGAGGTAACGGCGCGCAGCCGGCGCCGGGTGTCCGTCGGCAGGAGTCTGCGGGGCGAGCACGAGGCGGGTTGGTGCGGGGAGAGTCGGGCTGTGGGGCTCGGGCGGGGGGGAGCGGGGCTGGCGGCTAGGGGCCGGCACGGCTCGCCCGACGGCTGTGTGCGGAGCTGGGGCGGGCGCCGGGCGGAGGGCGGCGTTGGGCGCGCGGGGCCCGGCCCGGGACTCACGGCGGTGGACGCGCTCCATCCGTCCGCTGCCCCGCGGTGTCTCAAGTGGCCTCGTCCCACTCGGTACGGCTGTTTGCTTTCCCTGCCGGCCGCAGACATAGTCCGTGTTCCTCCGTTCCCTTCTTCCCAGCCCAGGGGTTGCAGTGCTGAGAGCTGGCACGGCCTGCAGTGCTGTCACGTAGGTGGCCCATGGATGGGGGCTTCAGGCAGAGCCAATTAACGCCCGCCCTTAATGATGCTGGTTGCAAGGAGTGTTCTGTCACCTTGCTTCCCTCTCACAGCCACGGCTTGATTTGCTGCTCTGGCAGAGATGGCGTTAACTGCTGCCAATGCCCCGGGTACGTCTGTGCCTGGTATTTCCCAGCAGTTCACTGAAGGTTCTGTCCCTCTCCCCCTGGGCTCAGCAGGGCCTGCCCAGCTCTGTGCCGACGTGACCCATCCCGGCAGGCCCTGCCTCGCTCTCCCAGTTTGATGAGTTTGACCCCAATTGCGGCAGACATGCCTTGAAGGATGAGCACACTGACACAAGGCAGAGCGCACTCCTGGAGCTGGACTTGCAGCTGAGGGACTTCCCATTAAGGTCTCCTGGTGACGCGGATGGCTCTCCTCACCCACGCAGCCCCATTGTTCTCCACCCGTGCTCAGTGACTCAGGGCTGCTCTGCTCCTTCCGAAACTCACTTGACTCAGAGAGGAGTGCAGAGAGGGATTTTTTGGTTCTCCCGGTGTTTTGTGCCCAAGGAAGTGGTTCACTGAGTGAAACAGCGGTGGAAATGCTCCTTGGATATTTAAGTCAATTTCATTTTGCATAAAGATTCCAGGACCTCGTGGATGGTAGGTGGCCTTGCCAAGGTCAATTTCTGCTTAGAAATATATTAGTACCTGTAGTAGTAAGAAAGACTAGGAAGCTGTTATATTTGTTTATATTTAAACTTGATGCATCAGCGAAGCGGCAGCACGCAGACATGCTGGCTGGTAGCTCCAGCTAACTGTGAGAGGTGTGGGTTAAGTGGTGTGGTTGTCTGTTTTGGTTTGTTCTTTAAATTATTAATCTTGGGTCTGCCTTGGAAGAGCTCCTCTGTCCTGCTCACAGACCTGGCTGGGCTGTGGTCATGCTGCAAGGCAGAGCCCAGGTGCTCACCCCTCTGTGCAAAGTTGTTCTGCATGTTGTTGAGAGGTGAAGGTATGTACTGAGAGGAATATGCACTCCGTATCCTCCTCCCCTTCTGGGGTAAAACTCCGCTTCCTGTGAGCGCGTGGAGGCTGTGGGTGTGTGAGGTAATCCTTGTTGTGGGAAGGGAAAAAGGAAAAAAGGAGAGAGAATCAAGGCTGCTGGTGGCTGTGACCTTGGTGCCACAAGGAGCCTTGTCACCAGGGGGGTGTCTGGGTGGGGACTGCCAGAAGCATGGAAACAAAGCACTTCTTACTCCTTTGGTCTATTGCTGTTAACTTTCATCTTGTGACCTGTGTGCTGCAGGGACCTAAGTCCCTCTGCTTGGCTGCCCTGTGACTCATGGCTGGTGGGTGCTTTTACAGAAGGTTTTCCCCTCCCTGGTACTACTCAGTTTGAGGAGATTTAAAGGCAGTTCACGGATCTGAGGAGAAACCTGCATTAAGTGCTTTTCTCTCTAAGTCACTTGTCATTGTGCAGCGTCCAGAAGCATCACAGCCCTCTGGCCACTGCCTTCCAAGGAATTTCTTCATTGGGATGGTATTAATTGCTGAGAAAATGTGTAGGCTCTTGGGACCAGTGTGCTGTCTTTTGTCACAGGCTCTTTGCTATGCTTGTCATAAGCTCTCAGATGAAGTCATTGCTCCTGGGCAGGTCGTGCTGCGGTGTTTTAGGGCTTTAAGAGAAAGGCAGCAAGGAGTTGAGGCGGATAGCTGGGGTGGGCACAGCATGTGAGGCCTGTGCAGGTGGCCCCGGATCCTGGCACGTGCCCATGGGCAGGGGCCTGCCCTCCATCTCTGCCAGTGCTGGTCCTTGTGCCAGCCTCTTCAGGTCTTTGTTTTGAGGATGCTTTGGTGGCGTTGCCTAGGAACCAGTAGAGGTCTGATGGCTTAAAATCGTGTTGTTTGTGAAAGAAATAAATGATTTTAGTGCTGGATTCTGATGCCTTTGCTAGTTGGGGTGTGCGTGTGGTTGGTTGGTTTTTGCCCCCCGTCTGATCCCATATTTGCTAGGTATAAAAGTCTAGGCCACGTGGTACAAAGCATACCTGTTGTATGAGGTTAGTAAGGCAGATTCCACAGGAGACTGTTGAGATAAGGCTGAGCTGTTTGCTCTCGGGTTGTTTTAAAGGCTTTTGGCCTGAACCTGGCTCAGAGATCCTGCAGGTAGGCTCTGGTTACCTTCTGCCTGCTGCACTGCCCACATGGGAAGAGCAGGATTCATTACTATGGCAGGAGGAGCACAGTGCTGACGCTGTGCTCTGAGACTATTTTTTGTCCTGAAAGCTCATGTGCTGCTGTTGTAAGAGGCAAGGAGGCATTTGTTGTGGTTCACCAGAGAACATTCAGTTCAAAAATAGTATTGCAGGAAAAGACAGAGGTTCACTTTCCGAAGCAGTGATGGAAGCAGGCAGCCTTCCAAAACGCGCATGAAAATGCCTCCAGCTCCTATTTCAGGATGAGAAAAACGAGCACAATTTGATTGGAGAAATCTAATCCGTGGCTTCTGATTGTTTGTTTGCTTTTCATTGTTTGCTTTCCCTTTGCTAATAAGTGACAGGCAACGCAGATGTGCTCAGATTCACAGCCGTGCTTCGAATCTTTGGTGTAAAAAAAATAACATAATCCAGAGTTTGGGGGGTTACCTGGCAGGTCGTGTGGGCTGGGGGGGAGAGGAACAGTAGAAACAGGTTTTCTTCAGGCATTTGTGTCTGTGAAAGGGTGTAAGACGGGCAGGGGCAGATAACGTGGGCTTGGGCAGCCTGGTGCTGGCACTGCGTCCTGCCCTGCGTCACGGCCGGGGTGACGGCAGCGCCGTTCCCGGTGGCACGGGGAGCGCTGCGGCTCTGACGTGGCACTTCTCCATTCTGGGGACTGGCAGCCAGCGTGAGTCGTTGTATTGAGAACTGAAGGCCAGATGTGACTTTGGCAGGGCCTCTTTATCAAGTCCTATCGCAGGTAGTTATTTGGTTAATTCCAAAGGTCAGCTGACATTTGTATTGCCTCCGGTGGTCAGCAAAAAGCTGTGGCTGTGGGAGTGCCAGCACTGTGACTTGTCACGTTTGTGTAGCAGTGCTTTGCCTCTTCTTTTAGTTCTTCATCTTTGCTTCCTGAAAATATTGGGCAGTCGCAGCTGTGTGTGGGCAATGCTCAGGGCCCCTCTGGATGCAGTCGCTTTGGAGGTGCTTCTGTAGCTCCTGATGTGTCAGTCAGTGGCTTTGGGGAGTGGAGCAGGGTGGGTTCTGAGCTGTGGAGGGCTGGCTGGGAGTCTGAGCTTCTAAGCATCGTGTTGTGTTTCAGGCTTAGTGTTTTGGTGGGACATTTGATCCAAGCCATCACCCAGCCTCCAGTCACATGGGGAGCCGGGGGTGCTTTTTTTAAGGTTCTCTGTTATGCTTCCTGCTTGTGTTTTAATGGCTCAATGGAGAGGTGGCTCCATGAAAATAACAGTTTGGCCTTGGACACAAGGTTCGTTGATGCACTCGAGGGGAATGCTGCTTGCCTGCTAGTTTAGTCACTTCTGCTGCGTGTTGGGTTCAGACTTTTAAGTCTTTTAGTATCCGGAAAATACTGTGTGACCATCTTGAAAGGATGCTTTTGGGAATGGGAAGCCGGATTTGTCCTGCACAACCAGGTAAGTAAGTAAATAAGGACACCAAAACATGGTTTAGTCAAGTTTGTAACCCACAGGCTCCAGTTTTGTGAGCAAATCACAGTGTGGAAAAGCTGTTCCATTTTAAGTGCAGTTACTCTGTCCCACTGACTGCGTAATGGGGGCTTGAAAGGAGCCATCTCATTCTGAACATAGCCCTTGTTGTAGAGCTGCTTGCATCTGGAGTTCTGCCCGTGGAACTGAGTTTTCCCAGGGTGCTGCATGAATGCTAAGCTGTGCTGTAATGAATTCCGAGTGGGCACCGACATCAGCCTGCTCTCATTTTCCCTGGAAGACGCTGCTGCATTGTCTTGCCCGTTCCTGAAAGCCCCAGTGTTGTCTGTCAAAGGCCTGATTCTGCAAGTGCCACGTATGCAGAGGAGCTCCTGAATGGGGAGGGCTTGTGCTGGGCTCAGCTCTCGCGCAGTGCCCGCAGCCAGCAGCGCGCCTTGTGCCCAACGCCTGGCGTTCCGTGGGCGCCCGCCGTCCCACGTGTCAGATGGTCAGAGCTGTGTTGGATTCTGTTCGTGCTGTGGAGCTGCCTTTTGCCGAGCATGTATCTGCATTTGGATAGGTCTGGTTTTCTGCACCGTAAGTGGGGGGAATGGGCAAAGGCTGGCAGAAGGGAAGGGTGCAGGCTGGGAGCTGTCTGTGTCTCTTAACTCAAAGCAGTGGCTCTGAACCACTGCGTATAGTGTGAGCGTGTGCTCATCTTTCTCTTGGCCTCCAGTCACGGGGAAGAAGACAGACGATAAAAGTTTGTTTGCACAGATGCTTAGCTAGCATGCTGGCATGAGCATCTGGTGGAGGTGCTTCTGCAGTGCGGTTGGCGGATCGGGAATCAGTGCCATCAGCGTTAGGCGTGATGGAAAACATGGAGCGTGGGAGCTGTGAGTGTTGCTGCATAATGAGATGGACAAGGCTGGGGGCTGCCTGTGGTGGGTTGGCTCCGTCCCACTGGGAGACCCTGGGGGTGGCTTTGGAGGAAGAGTGGGGCTCTGATGAACTGGGGAGGACGTGGGGGTCCCAGCACTGCCCGCTGCTGCTTGCAGTGTTGGTTCCAAGGGCGTGCCTTGTGCAAGCAGACAGGAAGGAGTCTGGGACCCAGACGCACGTTATCGTGGCTGCTTCTAGGAAATGATGTCAGGTACTTCCTCGTACTGACTTTTCTCTGAATTCAGCTGGTGGGTGGTTCCCTGGTTGTTTACCTTTAGACACAGCTGTGGGAGCTGACCTTGGTCAGTGATATGCTTCATTTAATGAGGGGAAAGTGTGCTTCTGGCTGACCTGAGAGTGCCAGCTGAGAGCCAGGAGCCTTATGGTTTCAGTGTGATTGGTGTGGGCTGATGTTACGGACTGCACGCAGCAGTAACCAGCTGCTCACCTCTGCCTCAGCCCACAGATCTGCATAGCAGCTCAGGAGCTGCCCGATGTGTGCCTGAGCCACAGCAGATGTCTGCCTGCCTTAATGCATCAGGCTGTGAGACAGTGGCAGCTCGGGAGGTGATTCATGGGCTCTGCATCCACTGTAAACACAGGACTTGATTTGTTCCTGGTTGTCATTAAACTGCCTTGTTAACAGGTGCAATGACTGAAGCACTTACACCCAAAGAGACTTGCATCTGAAGAGGTACAGCAGGACTGAAAATACACGTGCTGGGAGGAATGGCAGTGCCTCCTATGTTTTGTTCTCTTAGTTCAGGGCCGTGTAGGAAAGGATGCATGGTCAGTTGGCCCAGGCAGCATGAAGAGCTGGTTCATGACAGGCTGCTTCTGCAGCACAGCTGTGAGCTAAGTAAACACAGTGAGAGAGTTGAGGTTTTTCGGACGTACTGAGCACCCTGTGGGTAAGGTTGGTTTCGTGCCCTGGGTTGTGGCAGCTGCAGAACAGTGTGCTGGTCCAGCCTTGCCTTAGGGGTGAGCCAAGCACCAGTCCCTGGGATGCGCTGCTCTCTGCTGTGCTCTCTGATGGGAGCGCTGCCAATGTTTTGTCCCACTTCTGGGTGTCTCACATGTGGGTCACTGAGATGCAGGCCATGTTAGTGTGACACTTTCAGGCCTGGGGGGACAGCACTGGCTATTGATGGCTATTAGTGTGTGGAAGTCAGGACTTCTAGGTCAGCTGCAGTGATTAATCCGCTGCGATCAGCTTGGTACAGACATTGTTTAAAGCCTCTGCAATAGAGGTTAGTTTCAGCTTATTCTTTCCTGGAGATTTATGATCTATTTTAAGTTCTGTTTTTTGGAGAGGAAAAAAAAAATGGCTGTCTGTGAGTAAGAGAGCTGGTGGGAGCTTGGAATGGCACGGTGCTGCCTGGGGCTGGGAGTGGGCCTGGCTGAGTGCAGCCCTGGTACTGCAGTGCGTGCAGGTCCAGCACCACTGCTTCGTTCTCATCCTCAGTGACAGCTGAGGCCTGGTGTGTGGGCAGCTCTCGTGTGCAGTCACAGCAAGCAGTACTGTGCAGTGTAGGAAAAACCTTTTACCAATCCAAGTGGAAACTGTGATAGCTTAAATCCTTACCAGTGGTGGTCCTAAATGAGCCAGTGGCATTAACTGCTCTTTCAGTGGTCGGTAAAGGATACAGCCCAAATTTCTGTTCTCCTTTCATGCTGCTGCATGAGCGTTTCCAGAGGCTGGAGGGCATGGTGTTACTTGTTGCAGCTGGTCTTTGCTCAGAGGTGGCTGTTAGGGATCGTTAACATTCTGCAGGCCTGTCTCAAGTCTGCTCGCCCCTGGCAGGCCGCAGCACTGGAGTACAGCAGCAGTGGGGGTTGCTCTGCCTGCCTCATCACACTAAGTTTTCTTATGCCTGCATCCTACAGGTCATACTGAACATGGACAGTGAGGAAATTCCGACCTTCTCAAGTCCAAAGGAGGAAACTGCCTATTGGAAAGAGCTTTCCTTGAAGTACAAACAAAGGTACTGTTGTGTATTTTCAGAGTGGGTTTGGTTCTTGGTGACTGAGGATGTGGCTTAATCTATTTCTCTGCGAGACTCTACCAAAATGAGCATTAGATGCATTAAAAGGACTCTGCGGTTCCAGCTTTAGGTGCAGCTTTTAGATCCAGCCTCGTGGAGGCTGAGCGTTTCATGCCCAGTGTTACCATGCCATGAACTCAAGACTGAGCACGTTAGAGTGAGAGAAGAGCCCTTTTATGATCATGTTTATCTTTGTATAATTAAAATGCTGTCTTAACTACTGGCTTGATGTTTTGCAGTAAGAAGACTGCCTGTGGGCTTGCCTGGCATCATTACTGTTCCCTCGGGCTTCTTGCACTCGGTCTGAGAAGTTTCTGACTTGGTAGCTGGCTGCAATATATGAAGTGCATTAGTTGTGCCTCATAGTCCTGCCTGTGTTTGCCCCTGCCACCTTTTAAGGGGAGCAGAGGGCTTTGTGGTTACAAAAAGTGGCAGGAGAGCTTGTTGTCTGGAGTGCTGCTTGTGGGGCTGGTTTGGGGTGGTTGGTTTTCTTGTTTGTTGTGGGGGGAGGGGAGTCAGCATTGGAGGTTCCCAGCTCATTCCCTTTGGGAAGCTTTTCTTGCACTCCATGTTACTAGGGCACAATAGAAGCGAAGCCAGTTAAGCCTCTCTCAAGCCCAAGGAGCCCAGTGTGCAGGCTGTTTCTTTGTTTGGGTCTGTTTTCTGGGTGTAGGGGCAGGGGGGGCATTTGGGATCCCTGAGCTGTATCAAAAGTCTGTGTCAGAAGGGCCTCTCTCTGGTGCCCATGAATATGTATTCCTAAAGCCTGGTCAGTTTCCCTGCTGGTTGCAAAGAGCTGAGCTGTTACGTATGGTGAAGATGAAAATGTAATTAGTGAAATATGTGGAGTTGCTGCTTCTAATAATTTAATACCTTGCAGTGGTATAAGGTGGGTAAGTGCTGGCTTCCTACCAAGGCACTCAGTAACCCTGAGATTGAAACCTTGATGCTTTCCAGCAGACTTGTACTTCCAGGTGTGCTGAGATGCAGCGACTTGTTCTGTGCTGGTTTGTGCCTAAAGCAGGCTAGAAGCTTTACTCTGTGACTCTCAGGCCTGCTAGAGTGAAGGCTGGTGGGGAACCAGGTGTCAGACTCACAGGAATCCTGGGAATAGCCTTGATATAGGTCGTATTTGCATGTGCATTTAATAGAGTTATTTGATATAAGGGGTGGATCTCCATTTGTAGGTAAACAATGCAAATTCTCTCTTGCCCCCCTTTTTTATTTCCCCCATAGAGGTCTATGGCTAAGTGCTTTAAAACTCTTGTTGCCTTTTCATCTAATTATTTCTAAAGAGCAGTGAACTTTGTGCTTGAGAGGTGCTGCATTCTGAACTGCTGAAATCTCCTTACAGCTTCCAGGAGGCTCGTGAAGAGCTGGCTGAATTTCAGGAGGGAAGCAGAGAATTAGAAGCTGAGTTGGAAGCACAGCTAGTGCAGGCTGAGCAGAGGAATAGAGATTTACAAGCAGATAACCAAAGGCTGAAATATGAAGTGGAAACTTTAAAGGTAGGTCTCATCTGTAATGAGATTGCTTCTTCCTTCAGGTATGGCTTGGGTATCATTTTAGGCTGTCTGTTCTGTTCTTGGTCACTGGATGTCTAAACGAAGCGAAGGAATCATCTGCTTAAGGTCCTGAGCATGGCATGTGCTCCAAATAAGGCCAGCAGCACCAGAGAGATTTCTTGAGGGCTTTTCCTTGCTCCCATCGTTAAACACTCGTCATTGAGTTTGTGCGGGTTTGTTTGAGTTCTGTAGGCTTCGCCAAGTGGTGGCTTTGTTATGTACACAGGCAGCATCAGCATAGCAACAGGGAGGGCAGCACAAGTATGTTTTGTCAGGCCACCATATTGTCCTCTTTCTTTAAGGTGTTTTGGGTTTTTTTTTTTTGCCCGGAGCTTCTCCTTGGTCTTTTGGGACCCTCCTGAGATGTGAAAATGGGCGATTTGTGCACGTCTTTCAGGGAGATTCTCCTGATTTTTCTTAATAGCTGTTATCTATGGAGGCAGGGGCTGCATCAGGATCTGCGTGTACACATGACTTTTAGTTAATATCTGTCCTTTGAGAAGTTCTTGCCTCTTTTGGGCTCCTGGAAAGTACCTGGTTCTGTTCTGGTGATCCTGGATTATTTTATGAAAGCACGCGTTGGGATCTTACCCAGTAACAGCGATGTTTTGGGGATTACTTGTTCACATAGCCAGCCCCAGTTATGTCTGTAAGGCTGGTACCTGTTCTGTTAAGGTCAGTAGTTTTTCCATAAGCCCCTATCTGTACCATTAGAGCAGGTGAGAGCATGTTTTGGGATTAATCTTCCAGCCTTTCGAAGGTAAGTTTGTGGAGCTGGAGGTGTTCAGTAGCAGATCTCAGTGGCTCTGATTTTCAGTAACGGAGGTGTCAGATGAGTTCTTGTGACAGCGTGGCTGTTGTAAGGGGAGCGAGGCACTGGGGGGGAGGCTGTGCAGTTTGATTTCTCTCTGGTTTTCTGGATGTTTGAGGCTTTAGAGCAGCTGTGAGTGCAGGGGTGCATCTCTGAGCAGCCAGCTGTGTCATTATGCGTAGTCATTGCACAGGGCAGTGTGTGTGACTGTACCTTTGTTCTTTCTGATGTTCAGAGTACATCCCCTCTGCCTTCACAGTTTTTGATGCAATCCCAGGTCTGCAGCCTGCAGCTAGCACGTTGCTGTGTCCCGTTTGACCACTGAGTGGATGCTGCTGCTACTTCTCTCTCCACACCTCTTTCTTTCAGGAGAAACTGGAGCACCAGTATGCACAGAGCTACAAGCAGGTGTCGTTGTTAGAGGATGACCTGAGCCAGACACGGGCCATTAAAGATCAGCTCCATAAGTATGTCAGGGAGCTGGAGCAGGCCAACGATGACTTGGAACGTGCCAAGAGGTGAAGGCTGCAAAACCCTTCTTTCCTTAAGTATTCACTAGAGCTTGTCTGTGTTATTCAGATCCATCGCTTTATTATCCCTTTAACGAGGGGGACAAAAATGCACATGTAAAAAATAATTAAAAATACTCATAAAAAAACCCTAAGTCAGTTGATTCTTTGTAAAGTGCAGCTTACCCTTGGAGTTCACCTCCATCAGCTGGTAGTGTTGCATTACAGAAGAAAAGCTTGTGGGGGGGCCTGAAGTGCTTCGTGTTCTTGTGAGAAGTGAGCTGTGCAGGCAAGGCAGTGCTCTGGTTTTGATACTGCCAGCCCAGTGACTCTTACATTTGTGATCCTCGTAGCTCAAAGCCCCTTTGAAGTAGGAGGCTAGTGCTTTACCGAGTCCCTTTTAAATTAAACACGCCATAGGAGTCTCCTCTTTCCTTGCATAACAGCTTAATGACTGTGGTGAGCAAATGTGGTCTGGGTAAGTGCAGAAGATGAACAGGCTGCTGCACGGAACGCCCATTTTTGGAGGAGGTCATGCTTCCATTCTGCTGAATGGGAATTCTGCCACTGATTCAGTGGGACCAGGAATGAGCCTCTGGCTGTTTGGCAATGAGATCTAAGAGCTGAGGCCTTGTTTCCACAGCACTCTTTACCTCATGACTAACTTTTGACACACATAAGTTGTCTCACTGAAGTCATGGAACAAATATCCCTTCTTTCTGTGCTCTGTGGGCTGCTGCCTGTTTCTCCAGAGCTGATACGTGAAATACATGGCTTTGGAGAATGACTTGGGGAAATGGAGCTAGGTGTGCCAGGCTGGCCCTGTCCCAGCTCCTTGGTGCATCTTGAAGAGCTAGGTGCTATCAAGTCCTTTTCATCTCGTTCCCTTCTTCGCAGTTCTAGTCCTTTCTAAGAAGCATTTCCATAGCTTTCAAGTAACTAACTTGAGTGTAGATCCTGCTGACGTTTTTCCTCTATTATGGTTTTGAGTGCTCTTCTAAGTTAGCTGAGCTGAAGAACCTAATATTCTGGATTTTGTTTCTAGGGCAACAATAGTTTCATTGGAAGACTTTGAACAAAGGCTGAACCAGGCTATTGAGAGAAATGCGTTTTTGGAGAGTGAACTGGATGACAAGGAGTCATTGCTGGTTTCTGTACAGAGATTAAAGGATGAAGCCAGAGGTACGGCTTGCTTGATTAGTTCTGTCTTTGTACGTTGTTGTCTTACTAACAGAGACATGGAGCAACCAAAGCTCATGTTTATAGAAAGCCTCACTTAATGAGGTTGAAACTGGATGTGTAATATAAGCACTGGAATTTACCTGCTAATAAACTGTGTGTTCTCTGTTCTTTGTATGTCCACTGAATCTAAGGAAAAAATCCCTCACGTTGGGTAAAATTAGTGTCAGATTCTTTCAGGGTTCTTAACCAAGGTGAGGAGAAAAATACTGCTTTCCACAGGTTTAGTAGAGCTGAAAACTGTGTTCCAGACGTTCCCTCTCTGTGCCTTTGTGCCACAAGGCACAGGGAAAGTACAGGAAATAACAGGGAAATGCATGCTAAATGGTGAATAACTATCTCTAACAATGCTGCCTGCTGTTACCTTCTAAACCTGTGGGAAGTTGCCTGGCTTCTTTAAGATATGCCATAAAGGCTGTGGTTAGAGCTGTGGCATCAGAGATGCTTCAGATAATCCTCAGTGCTGCAAGAGTTGGGGATTCCCTGAGAGGTTTCACATTGAGGACATGGGGGAAACTGTATTTTAGTGGTTGGGGACCATGATTTCTGAGGCAGGGCAGTGTGCTTGTTACATGCCATCACTGCAGGTTAGAAATCAGCATTCTTTCCAAACTATTTCTTTGGAAACAGTTCCTCAGTGAAGGCAGGGACCTCAAAAGGACCTTTTTAGGCTGTGCCTGAAAAGGAAACAAAAGAAAACCAGAAAGCCCAAGCACGTGATGTATTCTTACTTGCCTCTGGGCCCTTCTAGAGACTTTACAGATCCATTACTGAATTGTGCTGGATGTTCTTTATAGCAAATCTGTGTGGAGATGGGAGGCAGCAAGGCAGTGATGCAGAGCAGTCCAGAGGGGTAGTGGGAATAAAAGGCTGGTTTCCTAATTTCCCTTCTCTTTCCCTGTCATTTGGGCTATGGGCCTCTTTAGTCTGCTTGTTCTCATCTTGATGAGTCAAGAAACAGCAGACAGTCCCTTCACAATGGGACTGTAGGACTGCACATCACAGTCCTACAGGTTATTAAACTGGAAGGGCAGTGCTGGGAATTAGAAACATGAGATCAGGTCCTCAGTCTGCTTCCCTGGCCTCCCAGCTGAGAGCACTTTGCAGGCATTTGTGACTGGCTGCAGTTTTCTGCAGCATGCTTTCCATGGAACTCAAACTACAGGTGGGCAGGGATGCAGGTCGGGTCACCTGCTGTGCTCTGTGGGGGCACGCAGCTCTGTGGGGGCACACAGCTCTGTGGGGGCACACAGCTCTATAGGGGCACACAGCTCTGTGGGGCACACAGCTCTCTGTGCCTGCCTTTCCATCCAGCAGGATGGTATCGAGCTGTGCCTTATTTGAGACAGAGGTCTTTGCTGCCGGAGAGAGCCAGCAATAGTGAATCACTGCTTGATGGTTGCAGAGTACTCTCTTCTATATAGATGAACAGAGTGCTGGAGAAATCTGTCTCTAATCCCATGTGTGTTTTGTGTTGCACGCTCAGACCTGCGGCAGGAGCTGGCCGTACGGGAGAGGCAGCAGGAAGTCACCCGCAAGTCTGCGCCGAGCTCTCCAACTCTGGACTGTGAGAAGATGGACTCAGCTGTCCAGGCCTCTCTCTCCTTGCCAGCTACACCTGTTGGAAAAGGGTCTGAAAATAGTTTTCCTTCCCCAAAAGGTATAATTCCTGGCAGCTGTGCCTGGCTGGTTGGGATACGTTCTGCTTGTCAAAACATCACTTCAGACAAGGCCCTTGTTAGCAAACTTGAAGTAAAAACAGGTACATGTGGACCCCTGCATAATGTGTGCTGAAACACTGGAGCAGTGTCAGACCCATTAAATGAGTATAATTAGTTAATACTATGGAAAAGAAAGAGTGAAGCTTAGCTACTGCTTTGTAGGGGTGAGGATTGCACTCTGCAGTGGGGACTGCAGTAGAACATATTTGGGGTGGCAGAGAAATGCAGTGACTGATATTTCAGCTGGAGTGCACTGGTGGGTAAACAGTGGGTAGCAGTGCTGGCACTCTGGGCTGTCTTTGTTACCATGTGCTTTCGGGGGTGCTGTTCTTTCAGGAAGCAGTGGGATATTAGCCTGGTCCTCTTCCCATCTGGAAGGCTCGGGTCAATCACAAGCATTAAAACCTTTATTTATTTATTTGAAATTAAAGTAGGTTCCAGAGGAAGCTCTGGTTGGATTAGATAGATTGCAGGCAGTAGCTGTGCAGATGGAGAGTGCATGAACTCTGCGTGTACATCTGATGGGGAGGAGGGTGGTGGGCAGGAGTTAAGCTTTTTCTTCTCTCTGTGGCTGGTGGTTGTGTCACTGCCTGTGCACAGGGTCTGCAGGAAGATGTTAGGTTTACCTCCACATAGGAGTTATTAAAATAAAAATCAATCAGTGGAGGGGTGACACAAATAATGAAGTGTGCTTGTTTGCAGCTATACCAAATGGATTTGGTACCAGCCCTCTCACTCCTTCAGCTAGAATATCTGCACTCAACATCGTGGGGGATCTCTTACGGAAAGTGGGGGTGAGTGCTGTGCTGAACTGCCCCCAGTGCTGTGCCTTCACTGGGCGCTCGTCCACGTGTGGGGTGGAAAGGCCTTGGCTTGTGCTGAGTTAGTGCTGGAGTTTCAAAGGTGTCCCTCTTAAATTGCCCACATGCAGTGTTTGGGATGGGATAACACTTGTTTTTTAATTATCTTAGCAGGTTGGTAAGGTTCTGATGCCAACTTTTAGAGATAAAATAAAGACTTCTTTGGTGCACGGGGGCTGAACTTAGCAGACACCTGTTCATATGTCACATGAAAGCAGCACTCAGAGCTGAACCTCAGCCTTAGTGCCCACTGCACAGCTGTGTTGTGCCATGGAAGGTGAGCTGGCAGCAGACCGTCGGAGCCTCTGAGGAGATCTGCAGAAGTTACTGAGAGCTTAAATGAACTGTCCATAAGAAATAGAACAGCCCTTTGGTGAGAAAGTGACAAAATAAATCAGGAGAAAGCCAAGTGCTCCCATCTGTAGTTGGTTGGGAAGTGAAAAGTGTGAGCCTCTAAAGGGATTACAGCTCGAGCAGGGGAGAAGCGGTTTCGACATCTGTTGCGGCGTTGCTTCGGATGCCAAACCTTCCAGCTGAATGAAGACATGACTGCTGAGTTATGAGGAGCTTGTTTGCTTGCCTCCTTGGGTAGTGTTCGGAGTGGAAGCATGGGCAGCCTTGGTGTCTAGCCTCCAGGGCTGGCTTTCCTCTCTCCCATGTGGTTAGCACTAAGAGCAGAAACAGCTGACGTGAGTACGGTTGTTTAGCCAGATTTGACATGAAAAATCAGCTCACTGCTTGTATTTGGAGCTGGTGAGCTCATCAGGGCTGGGTTGAAAGGGCAGCAGGACGGCTCTGGGTTACAGAGTGGCATGTTTAAAATGGGATCATTGTGAGTAAGAGTCTGTAGGGGATTTAGGGAGCTTAATGACATCCCATGTGATTACTCCACGAGGACAGGAAATGCCAAATAAGCATGCTGCTTTCCCAGCCTGTTCTTAAACACACACAGCCAGTGATGCAAAATTCCAGCTCATGCGTTCATTTAGTAGTAATTGTGGGATGTGCAGGATTTCTCTGGGTTGCCTTACCCATGGGGTGCCTCATCCTGTGCCTTGGGCTCCCTTTCTCTCCAAGGTGTTCCCCTCAGCTTCCTTGCTGGCATGTGAGCAGCGAGCTACATGGCACTGCTGGAGAGAATCAGGGTCTGGGTGTCCTCCTTGCTAGGAGGCAGTGGGTGAGGCAAGTCTGCTACCTTGTATAGGAGAAACAGAACTTGTCAGGCTCTCTTGGATGTAGTAGAGATGAGGTAGAAACCCTGGAGATGGGCTTAGCTGCCCTTGTTTCCCTCATTCTGTGTCTGTAGCACTTCTTCTGAAGCTTAGCAGGGAGGATTAAGAAACTGGCTAAGTTTTGCAGGCAGTGATTAAAAAAGAAATACCAGAAGGGCACTTTCCTGGGGAAAATGCCACATTACAGACATGCTGTGCCTCCTGAAATTGGAGGATTCTGCTTTTGCTTCTCCTGGAGTCTTTTGGTCAGCTTACACCAGCATCACTCTAACTCCAGGATGGGAGGTTTCAGTTACTGCTTCTGGCACCTGACCTTCCTGCTTCAGGTACCTAAATGAGAGTTGATTTGAAGTCCTTACCCTAATGGAAGAGGATTGCACCTGGCAGTCTGCATCAGCATCTCATTACGTGCTTCTCATTTGAGAAGACGACAGCTTTGTTCCCATTCAGCTCAGATCTTGCCAGAGATGATCACACTGTGATCTCTGCTCATGCTACAGCCTGAACTCGAGCAGCAAAATATTGTCTCTAATATAAATATTATCTCTAAAAAAATCCTCCCTCTTCTCCCTCCCCCCACCTCCCTTTTCCTTTCACAGGCCTTAGAATCCAAATTAGCTGCTTGCAGAAACTTTGCCAAGGACCAGGCATCACGGAAATCCTACATTGCAGGGAATGCTAACAGCAGCGTGATGAGCAGCAACGGCACCAAGTACCCTCATGCAGGGCATACTTCTTTCTTTGACAAAGGGTAAGTCTGTATGTATTTGTACACTGAGGGGGGCTGTTTCAGGAAGCTGTGTGAAGCACAAGTTTTCCTTGGCTTGTTTTTAGCCCGCCACAGCTTTTGTCCAGGTTCTCAAAGGGACAGAGAAGCAGCGTTCCACTGCAGGCTTCTGTAAAGCAAGGAGAAAAGCAATTGTTTGACCTCTCAGCTGGTGGGATGTCATTGCCTGTGCTGCCCCTCTGCTGCCTCAGCTCTTGGTGCCTGCATAAACCTTCTGGTGCAGTGATTGTGCCCTTCAGAAGGATCTCAAGCAGGCAGTGGTGGGGCTGCCATAGCTGTTGGTGTGCTTGTGTGCGGGGAGTGCCTGAACCGCAGGGCTGGAGGTTCCCTTAGTAAGAGCAGGAAGTGTGGGCAGCACAGAGAGCGGTGCCTTCTTTGCTCTGCTCCTCCCTGCTATCAGTGCAAAAGAAAGTGTTGCTAACTGTGTAATCCTTGCTGATAGAAGGGGCAGCTGTCCTGTACTGTCCTGCTCTGTGTCAGCCATAGTGTTCGAAGCAGCTTTTGCAGGAGAAACCACCCTGTGACTTGCTCAGAGTTGGAGCTTCCTCTCTGACGTGGGGAGGCGGTTCAGCAGGAGGATTTTCCCACAGTCCTTCGCAGCTCAGGGCCCTGTGGTTGTACGAGCAGCCCTGAGGAGCAGGGTGCACAGCCCAGCCCTCCTCCGGGGTTACCCAGCAATAGGGAAACCTTTGCTCAGTGTCGCTGAGCTCTCTGCTGGGGGTGGTCTTCCCTATCAGACTTCAAGCCAGAGCAGCTTTAATGCTGATATTCAGCACATCCTCAAAACAGAATTTATTTAGAGCTTTAAATGACTTAAAGAGTGCCACAGAGAGAGCAGACAGGCTGGGTTTCTGGAATCCTCCTTGTGCAAGCTGAATCATGCTGCTATGTGGGTAGCAGGGCATGTTGCATCTTACAAACTGGCAAGAAGAACTTTCAGAGCTGCTGTTGTTTCTTGCTTTTGGAGAGGCAGCGTTCACATACTTAGCAAGGTCAGCATCACGTGCAAATGGAACCCACTTTGAGGTTGGCTGCATACTGGGAGGCTGACCAGGGTCTGTGCATCACCACAGCGGTGGCAACGTGGGCTCCATTTCATGTGCAGGCTGTCAGAGCAGTGCTGGGGAGAGATTAGAGCTGTTCTTAGGAGGCAGCGTGGCTAAAGTGAATTGTGGTATGGCAGTAAGCTGATTGCTGTGTGGGATGGGAGTCACTTCTAATTACCTGGATTGTCATCACTCTTGTTATCTGGGCTGGCTGCCTGCAGTGCAGGGCAGGCTGTAGCTGCAAAAGGCTTTGAGTGTGTCCCCTTGACAGTGAACTTCCTCAGCAGACTGGAAGGATGTTAACAGACTGGGAAAGTGGTGGAAGGGACCAGTTTGCCCTCATGTTGTTAGAGATCCTTGCCAGAGCCCTGCTGTCCCATCCCTCCCCTCCACACACAGACGTGCTGCAGGCAGTGGGACCAGCAGCTCACACCTTACAGCCGCCCTGCCCTGCCTTCCTCACGGCCCAGGGCCGGCTGCAGTGCTGTGCTGCACACACATCTCCACGTGAACCCGCCTCGCTGCGTGAGAGCGGAGCAGAGCCCTCCATCAGCCAGCTGTGTGCATGGCAGCGGCTGGCCACGGGCTGAGCCGAGCTGTGCCCTTTCTTCTCCCCTCTTCTCCTTTCTCTCCAGCCCCTGTACTCTCTTCCCTGCCCCAAACTGTCGCTGGAGCCTGAAACAGCCACGCGTGCTCGTAGACCCGGTCCAATCTGCAGCCGCTGCCTTATGAACGGCCATTTGTTGGGTGGTGGGATTGTGCCAGAGGTAATCCAGCCACGTCATTACGGTTCCATTTGCTTTCCTTTCTCTGCCTTTTTGTTGCTAAAAGTGTTTGAGCCTCCGTCTCTCATCAAACACCTGCTCTGTGCTTGCTGGGCAGAGCTAGGCGGGCAGCTGAAGAAGGCGCAGGAGCCAGGATAGGAGCAGTTACCTCAGAGTCATTTGAGGGGAGGTTTGGAGAACAGCTGGGCTTGCACATGAGCTCTGCAGAAGAATTGGAGTCAGGAATTAACTACTGCATTGGGTTTTATTTTATGCTCTGCCAAGTCTGGTGTAAGATCACTTTCCTACGGACTGGTTCCTTTAGGAACGTGGTGGCTCCACGTGCACCCAAGGCCTAGCAGAACAGCTGGGGATGTTCTCTAGCAGAACAGCACCTGAGGGGTGTTCTCTGATGGAAATTTGTTCCTTTGCAGTTACAACTGTTACTAGCTGTCAGGGACTTCGATCCACTTGGGGAATAAGATGGCTCTGACCCTGATGGGTGCCACAGAGGCACTGTGACAGCTGAGCTGGGACCACAGCCAGCCAAGAAGAGGCATTTGTTCCTTGGGGCGCAGCCTCCTCGCTCACATCTCCCTTGCTCCTCTTCCTGCTTTCCTGAACATCAGTCCTTGCAGTTGGTGTTTATTCTGAGCTATTTCTGTGGATCTGCTGGGCTGTGTTTAAACGTGAGAAATGCCCCTGCTTGCACACTGCTGGTGGTCCCGCCGTGCGCGTGGGTGTAGTGGCAGTCACTGCTCCTAGGATCCCTGCCTGCCCTGCAGAGCATCCCTGTGCAGAGCTCAGGGAGCAGCCAGCTGAGGTTCAGTCAAACGCTTTTCCCTGTGTCTTAACTCAGGGTTGTGCCCAGGAATGTCTTCATTGTGTGCATAAACTGTTTCACTTTTTCTCCACTAGGCGTGAAAAGGTGATATTCCCCACCCTGGTCATGGGTAAATGAATTCATTTGCAATGATAAGCTGCATGCATTTTAACTGCGGTGCTTGGAGGTGCAGAGCTGGTGGATATGCTAACTGCATGAGGTAGTTCTCGTAGCATTACAAACTAACAGGCAATGATTGGAGCCTGAGGCTGTAATCTCTCTCTTTCTCTTTGCTTTAGATAAGTTTCTCTGGTGCTGTGACCAGTTCCAGCTGTAAGATTGAGTGCTGCTTGCTTTCTTGGTTTAATAACTCTTCAAATACATGCATGTTTCTGATGGAGTCGGATGTATCAGAGATGTGGGGTGAAGCACTGCTGCTGTTACCCCAGCTAATCCTGACGTGAGTTTGCCCTTTGGCCTTGTTTCTCCTTCAGCACCGTGCTGGATGTTGGCCTGTCTCCAGAGGGAGCAGGGATGGCTGTTCCCTGCTGTGTGCAGCGGGTGCCAGGCTGGGTCATTCAGCTCCAGGGCAGTCTTCTGTTGAGGTTCTGTTTGATGTTTAGAGTTGAGGGAGCCTCAGAGGCTTCGTGCTAAGGACAAAATACAGCTTGAAATACAGATTAATGAGTAAAGATCCATCTGGAGCAATCACAGGGCAGAGAGCAGCTGGAAATGGGCACAGAGTTTATGCCCTGGTCAGGACAGCAGTCAGAAGCACCCAGCAGGGGACGTTTCCAGCAGGCACTGTTGGCTTGGGATCAGTCTGAGCGCCGGCCCTGATGGACCCACCATAGCGACAGCTTTCTGCACATCAGGGCTGCTGCTTCATCTTCATTTCTGCACCGAGGGCGAGGCCAGGCAGGCAGTGTGCAGTGAGTGTTCCTTGTCCTGCTGCGCCCCGCTCGGCGATGGCTCCTCCTCCTTTTTGTCTCGGGCTTCATGAAGCCGTTTGTGACGCCGGTGGCTTAGCCTGGGCCCTGCCACATCTGTGTGGTGTCTGTGCGGAGGGCCCGAGTGCCTCATGGCCTCTGGGCCTGACTGTATTCCTCTGGGATGCAGAAAAGGGCACCCGTGCTGCTGAATGGGCCTCGGAGCAGGAGCTGAAAGGAGTTACATCCCTTGAAGGTGAAACTGTGCCATTCCTGCCTTGAATGTCTCTCTTCTCTTCCAAAGGAAGCAAACCACCGCATTTTAATCCCGTTTAATTTTTCTTTCTCCCCTGTGCTACTTGGCAGAGCTGCTTTCTACCTGGTAGCTCATTTGCAGAGTCGTGTTGGGACCAGGTTGGCTTCCTGCCCCTTCATTCATGTGAAGATAGCAGAGTACAGCTGCTCTAAGGCCCTTCCAGCAGCTTTTTGCTGCATGCAGTCATGGAGGCACCCGCCTCTGAAGCACATGGGAGGTCGTATCTCAGTCAGCTGGAATTTCAGCCTTAACAGGAAAGGAGATGGCAGAGGTTTCATCCGCACTGCTGGGGGGTGGGGAGGGCTCTGCAGCAGTGAGCCCTGCGTTACCATGGGAAGCCAACCTTGCTAGCAGGCGTTCATGTTCTTCACCTGCTCCTCTGGAGCAGTGCTGTAATCGCCGAGCACAGGGAGCGCTGGGGCAGCAGTTGGGTGGGCGTGCTGTCCTGCCCAGGGGTAACTGCATCTCCTTACCAAGGCTGGGCTGACGGCAAGCAGCAGATGGTGAGCTTAGGCACTGTGTGCTGAGCCTGATTGCAGGAGACCTGTCAAAGCCCCAGCAGGGTAGGCTGTGGAAAGCTGTCACACGTGCGTGCTGCTCCCCAGGCTGTGTGCCCCCATGGCTGAGAGCAGCTTTGGGAAGGGGGTTTGCAGCGAGGTGGAGGCTGTGGGTTCAGGGGCTCAGTAGGGAGGGGTGGGGCAGGCCTGGAGGGCCCCAGAGCCCCTCTGCACCCCCAACTCTGCTGTGCTTTAACGTATGCTGCCTGTTCTCACTGAGCCCATTCTCCATTGCGCGGTTGCACTGCAGCTGTGTGAGTGTGTGCAGATGGACAGACAGCTGCCTCCCATCCGCTGTGCTGGGATCAGCCCTGCCTGGCTGTGCCCTGGGGGCTGCCTGGGGCCTGTAGGCTGGGAGCAGCTGCTGCTGGGCAGGGGGGAAAGACACGGGGAGCAGGCCTGGGGGGCAGCTGTGCTGCCTTTGGCTGTGCCATTCCCGAGGCTGTAGCCCCTCGTCCTCTGTGCAGCCAGTGTGCAATCAGCACAGCACTGTCCCTGTCACTGGGTGCTGTGGGGGTGTGTGTGCAGCAGGGAGATCCTGGGATGGAGGGGCCGGGCTTAGCCCCCAGTTGGCCTGGCACTGACCTGCCTGTCTCTTGTTGCTTCTCAGGGCAGTAAACGGCTTTGACCAAGGGACCCCGGGACTGGGAGCCTCCAGACCTTCCTCAGCACCTGGCATGCTCCCCCTGAGCGTATGAGGCGGCGCCAGGCTGTGCTTGGACTTGCGGACGCTTTTCTCGGCCCAGCAAGAGAAGTGCTTTGGTTTCCTCCCCCTCCCTGCCCTGCGGGAACAGGACCTGCACCATGGCATGCAGCAGTGCCCGTGCTGCTAGAGGAGAGCCCGTGCTTGCAGCCTTTCATGTCCTGTTAATAGAGTTAACTGTAGTGGGTGTGCTGTGTGGCCCCATACCATGTGTTGCACAAGCTGACACATAGTGCTCTGTTCCAGGGGATGCAGAACCTCAGCCAGGTGCTGCTCGACCTGTCACTGCATCTCTTCTCTCAGTTAGGTTTGGCGTGACAAAAACATCTGCGGCTTTTCTTGAGGGCTGCACCTCTCCCTGCCTCATCTCACATCCTGCCGTTTAAGCCAACCAGCTGCTGTCCTCCCTGTGGGGTCAAACCTCTCAAGACACACTGGGTGAGGCTGGGAGCAGGAGAGGAGGCTGCAGTTAGCTCTGGGGGTGTGAGTTAATGCGGCTTAGAAATCACTGCTGGACAGGTGAGCAGCCGGCTGTGTCCATAAGGCCCTTCCCCAGCCCAGCAGATGGGCGTAGAGCTGTTGCTCAGGTGGGGGCAGGGGGAGCCAGGGACAGGATGGCAGCGAGCTGGGGAAGGTTCTTGTAGGCCCAGCACACATCACTGAGCACCAGTGCCCTTAGCAGCCCTGGGCTGAGCTTGGCTGGAGCCTCCTCCCTTGGCACGGGGCCTGCAGCAGGCATCTGTTTCCCATGTGCCTGAACCATCCTCCTGTCCCAGCGCTCTGCCCTCCTTAGTGCCACTTCTGCCCCCCAAACCAGACATCAGCTCTTAGGAAGCCGCTCAGCCCATGGGCTGCAGTGCCCACGAACTGCTCCCTCCCTGTATCCATCGACCCCATGTTCAGCTCTGTAATATAGGACCTGATTTCAGTGTCACCTGCAGGCTTCTGTGACAGTTTTGGGCGACTGTGTGCCTCGTGGGTCTTCCAAGCAGTGCATTTGTGCGAGTTCCCTGTCACTGTGCCTCAGAGTTGGTGGATTTTGATGTGAACCAATGCACCCCATGGGGGTCTGAGAGCAACACCTTCCTTCCCACCTTGGTCCATCGCGTTCCATTGGCCCTGCAGCTGTACTTTGGTTTAGTTACAAGCGCTGAGAGAAACCACGGGCCCAGCAGAACAGAGGTGGGAGTGTTTCCCCCTTTGCCTTTAGGGCCCCTATGGTCCTCCTTTCCTGTGCATCCTCTGCTGCATTTGACTGTTTACATTTGTTTTATTGTACATAGGTTTGTAAACATATTATCTTTGCCTAAGATCTTTGTACATAACTTAACTTGGGCTTTGTAGCTTTATTTATTCAAAGTCTATATGGCATGTTTCAATAGGACAGTGTACCATACCACCGTGGTCACACAGCATAATGTGGTTTAAAGACAAAAAACAAAACCTGAGAGTAATATTCCAAAAATAAAGTTCTTTTAACGTGGAATGGGTGGATTTTGCAGAAGAGGCAGAGGTGGCTGTTTGTCCTGCAGTGTTTTTGGCTGAGCCGTAGGGCAGGGTGGGGCACACTGCTCTGCTGGGCAGCTCCTGCCCCTTATCTTGGCACTGCACGCGGGCAGGGCTGAGCACACCTCTGCTCCAGTGCTTTGGGGCAGGAATCTGCTTGGGGTCCTGGTGGAGGGCTCCAGCCGCAGCAGTGAGGTGCAATGCTGGCCGGGCTGTCAGGACCCCGTGCAGCCCTCAGAGCTGTGCCTGCTCCAGCACTGCCCCCAGCAGCAGAGCCCTGTGCTGCTGCTCAGCCCTCCCCCGGTGCTGATGGCCCCCACCAAACCCCACAGCCCCATCCCCTGCACCAGCAGCCGCCCCCAGCCCACTCATGACCCAGGATCACAGCACAGCCTTCCTGCTGCTGCCCTGCAGGGTGGCACCCCGTGGAAATGCCTCGTTGCCAGCTGGTGGCAGCGCAGAGGCACACACCCACCCATGGCAGCTCCTTCCTGGGGGAGAAGTGCTGGGCAGGGGGAGGGGGTATGCGTGTGGACAGGACTGCCTTCATTGCAGTCAGCTGCCACCCAGCCCCTTAGAAAATCCCATAACAGCCATGAACTGCTCTTACACAGAGCCCAAGTGGCCGCAGTACTGCAGGGAGATGAGAGCACAGGCTGTGCCATGTAGGGCATGGCGCCACCTCTACAGCACTGAGATCATAGGGTGGCGAGGCTCTTCCTTCGCTGCAGGAGGAGCAGCAGCCACAGCCCTGAGGGCAGCCCATGAGGAGCAGGACAGGAGCCGGCAGCAGGGCAGCACCTGGACAGAAGCAGCAGCCCAGCCCCAGCCTGGTTGGGGGCCACCAGCGCAGCTCCCACCTGCACCACTCACAGCTGCCCTGAAAGCACAGCTGCAGCGCTGAGCTCCCGGCTCCGCCCCACCTCCCTGCTGCCAGCGCTGCTCCTGGCCGTGGAGGCAACAGGCCCAGCCCTCCCTGCTCCCAGGAGGGGCCGGACCCTGATCAGTACAGAACTGGAGCTCGGAGGATGGGAAGCATGCAGGGGTTTAGAGATCCCTTTGTGATCCAGAGCTGCACTCCCAGTGAAGGGAGCTCGGCCCTCACCCAACGCTTCACCTGTATTGAGGTAGAAAAGAACAAAACAGAAAAGCAAAACACTAAGAAGGGAGCAGTCAGCTTCCAGCCATATTCTCATTTATTAAGGTCTATGCCAGCCTCTAGAAATAGCTCTTCCTGTAAGTAAACAGAGCAGGCGGCCACAGCTATAATGAATAAATTTATTGTCTTACAAAAATCATTGTCTAGAAATATGGGTATACAAGAAAACAAGATATTTGCAGTCAGATGCCTGGTGGTCAACAGCCAGTTTGATTAAAAATACCCAAACACACAACAAAACCTTTGCGACAGATGTTAAAGCTTTGAACCAAACAAGGAGATCCTTTTTGTTGGAGCGCGTGGCAGAGGAAGGTTCCTATTAACACTGATTCATTGTCACTAATATCCATAATACCACTTGGACTAGAGAGGTACATGATATGAAGCACAGTCAAAATTAATACATTAAATCATCGTTATATAGGCAAATTATATATGTAACATTGTCTTAGTACTGTAGTGTCTAAGGCACTTTCTGTAATGTCAGTTTTTCAGCTATTGAAACAAAAAGAACGCTAACTACTGCTGTAATACTGCTCAAATTAAACAACAACAACAACAACAACGAAAAGAGGATTCACATCCACTGGCATGTTAACTGCAGGCAGGCAACACCCTCTGTGCAGCCCTGGGAGCGGCCACGGCACCGTCCTGAAGAGCGCTCAGCCTGAAGTTCGTAAGTTGCTGTGCCTGCGCTGTATGCTTGTTTTCCACTGGTGTTCACTTTGTACTAGCCTTAATATATATATACAGACCTGTCGGGCGTGGAAGAGCAGGATGCTACAGCTGCAAAGTACTGTACAGAGAGGAACGGTGACGCTGTTTGCCTGTACTGCATGACACTACTGGATGAAGCAGGTGCTGAGAACACTCCAGAATGGTACCGCGGGCTAAAAAATGGACACTACTCACTCATCCCTACGTCGCCCTCTAACGCTTCCCGAGGCTCTTCTCAGTTCACTCACTGATTGTGTGCCGATCACAATAGGAGAAAAGAAAGATGCGGGTGCAGTTTGGTCTTCAATGATCCAACGGGCTCAGTGCGGCCAGGGGCTGCCCGAGCAGAGAAGAAAAGGAAGGATGTTGTCTGTACAAAGCATGCTGAGTCACGACAATGGGGCTGTCCCAACCACCTCCCCTCCGGGAATGAAGCTTTGTGTTTTTTAACCAATACAGAAAGTTTCATCCTTCACATGATGCTTTATAAAATGGCTTTACAATGAGTGTCTGGAAAATAGATGCACTGAACAGAGACGATCCCATTTTGTTACTATATGTAAAAAAAAGCGGTTGTACCTATATCTGAAGCAGGGTACAGTATGGTGAGGCTGGAGAGCCTTAAGACATAGTTGACCTATGGTAAGTAACCTTGTAGCATGCCGACACTTTGTAAGGCAGATTTAGGGCCACAAGGCAGTCTGGTGGTCAGGAAAGTCCTCCTCGCTCTGCCGACTGTTGTGTAAAGGTCTCTGCATGCAAATGGTGGGCGGGGCTCTACTCAGCAGGGCTCGGCTGCGCTTCGTTCACGTCGCTGCCTTTGCTCTCCGCGTCGTCGTCCGAGAGCTCCAGGGAGGCCCCTTCGATGTGCAGCTGGCGCCTCCCGGATCGGCTGGAGGAAAAGGTGATGGGGCCGCCCCTCCTGCAAGCAACAAGCAGAGATTTGTATCGTCCTCACGCTGCCCCGACAGCTCCCAGCTGAGCTGCAGGGGAACAGCACCGCCCAAAGCTCACAGGAGGAGTGTTGGAAGCACCGCTCCCACCATGGGGTCACAGGATGCCGTTCTGGTGCTCTGCTCAGCTCGGACCACACACTGAGCAGGGCAGGTTCTTTAAAAGCTGCTTATTAGGAAGTACTGCACTGCACCCCTCCTGCCACTGCTGGCCCTGCAGCAGCCCAGGACGGTTTTCCTCCTGCAGCCTCCCCTCCTCCAGCCCCGCTCTGTACTGGATATAAATGCTGAGAGCAGAGCTTGGAGATCAAAGTGTGAAAAGCTCCCATGGGGTTGGCTGGGAACAACACAAGCAGTGCTTGCCACTAGAAAAGCATAACTGAGCTGTCTCATTTATGCCATGTCACCTCCTGCTGCTGGACTCGGGCACCAGCCCCAGCCAACCCGGGATATATGCTCCAAAGAGTTCAGGCTCAAGAGCCATCAGGAACATCCTCACAGCCAGCAGCTGCCTCAGCACCCACATCCGGCTCAGGCAGCAGCTCCCAGCAGACTCCAGTGCAGCCCATCCCCTAACAGCAACAGCTCCGCTTCCACAGCTCCACAGCTGAGCGGTCCCCAAGGCGCAGCATTACGGACACGGTCAGAGGGCACCCAGATGAAGCCCTGCCAACTCCTGCCCCACTTACCTTAACCTGTTCTTCAGGGTGCTGACCTCCCGGCTCAGGCCCTCGTTAGCCTCCGTGGCATCGTCCAGCTCGCGCTGCAGTTTACGTCGGGAAGCATTTGCACGTGTGGCTTCCTCCTCAGCCTCCTCCAGCTGGCGCTTCAGCTGCTTCATCCTGGCGTTTGCTTTTTCCATCTGAAATAAAAAATCAGGTTGTCAGGATCAAACTCAGCAGCTGCAGCCCTGCAGCTTGAGAAGGCAGAGAGGTTCTCCAGCACCCCGACCATCCCTGCTGCAGATGGAGCCTCAGTGCAGACTCCCATCTGGATTCCTGGGAACAGCCCACAACTCCCGGGTCCCAGAGACCGGGCTGCATAACGCATCATCATAACAGAGCTAACACAAGGGAGCAGGCAAGAACTGCTCCACCAGTTCAGTTATCAAGACTGGGATTCCCTCACATCTTCATTAAAAAGCTTCTTAACAACGCCTTTCTACTCAAAGCAGGGTTTTATCCATCTTTCCCAAGCACAAGCTGAGCCACTGCACCCACCTGCTCCTTGTATTGGTCTGCGTGTCGGCGCTCGTCCTCCACCTGCATGAAGACTTCTTTCAGTTTCTTCTCTGTGCGCCGCACCAGTTTGTTTGCAGCTGCTCTTTCCCTGGAAAGGATCAGAACCACATGGAGGCTGTGAGCAGCAGCTTTAGAAGCACGAAGTACGAGCACTGGAGCAGCACAAGTACCGTCTGAAGGCTAAAAGGAGGGACAGGGATGTGCTTCCACACAGCATGATTCAACAAAGCGGTGTCAGGGTTATTGCTGAGCAATGTCAGGGTCCTCCCCAGAGCCAAAAGCTCAAGAGGAATGGAGGTGGTGATGAAACAGCCCACTTTCAATCTTCAGAGGACAAGGCAGGGAAAAAAAAAGTTGGAGGACTGAGGTGGAAAGAAGCACTCTGTGGAGCAAGACGACTTGTCCAGAGCACAGCATTTACTTCACAGAATGGCTTAGGGGAGGAGGGACCCCTGGAGGCCATCTGCTCCAACAGGGCCACCCAGAGCTGCTTTTCCACATCCAGCAGCTTTCGAATGCCTCCAAGGAAGAGACCCCACAATCTCTCAACAACCTGTGCTAGTGCTCAGCCACCCCCAGTCAAGAAGTGCTTTCTGCTGTTCAGGTGGAACCTCCTGTATTCCAGCTCCTGCCCACTGCCTCTTGTCCTGTCCCTGGGCACCAGTGACAAGCGCCAGGCTCCATCCTCTGCACCTCTCTGATGGATGTGTGTATACAGATGACATCCCCGAGCCTCCTCCAGGCCCTGCAGTCACAGCTTTCAGCCCTTCCTCACAGGAGAGAAGTTCCAGGCCCTTCAGCATCCTTGTGGCCCTCCTTCCCTTTAAAGCCTAACCCAAAGAGACCGGTGTCTCAAGGAGATGTTTGGTCTTAAGAAGCTTCTGCTAAAGCAGCTGTGGTTTCTGGGACTACCAGTCAGCACAATCACCTGTTAACTCCAGGACATAAATCAGCAGTTTCAGGTAAGGAGCACACTCTGAAACCTTCACCCCCAGTGCATCTGATTCAAGTCAGTCCCTCAAACAGGCTTCTAAATAATAAAGCCCAACAGCTGTGCTGTAGCTGTGACCTCACCCTCAGCCCCACAGTAACTTAAGGCACGGATGGCTCAGACACTACTGACAGAGCACACAGATTTCTCCTTACTTTGCTTCCTGCTCAAGCTGTTCTTCTAGCTGAGCAATCTTGGCTTCTAGAGTAGAAATTGTTGCCTTGAACTTTGACTTCACAGATCCCTCCAGCTCCTGCAGCTTGGCTTTCAGCTCCTTGTTCTGCCTCTCCAGCTGCTGCCGTGCATTCTCACTCTTCTGCGCAGCGCTGCGCTCCCCGGCCAGCTCCGAGTTCAGCGTGTCCACCTTCCAGAGGAGGAGAACGGACCGTTGGGTGCTATTCAGAGCCTTCACTCAACCCAGGCTGTCCCGATAGCACTGCCAACAGCTCACCTGCAGCGTGGTCTTCCGGAACCGCTCGTTGAGAAGCTCCATGTTGCTCTGCTCTTCCTCCAGCTCCTCCTCCAGCTGCGCGATGCGAGCCTCCAGCCGGCGCTTCTCATCCAGCAGCGCCGACCTAGGAGAGAAGCACCGGGGTCACCCCACGTTCAGGTGGGCCACAAAGCTGCTTTCTATTCATGCAGACAAACCGACACGGAATTTGCAAATAGGCTATTGAGAACCGCAGCTGCTGCAGCCTGAAGCCCTTCCGATGCAGGCTGAGTTCATGTGCTGACTCACTTTCCCGAAGCGCTGTTCGCAATCTCATCAGCCAGCTCGTCCCTTTCCTGCTCAGCGTGCCGACGGGCTCGTTCGGATGCAGCAAACTCCTGCAAAGGTTTCAGAACAGGTGTGTTATCAACCTCACAAGTCCTGCAAACGATTTGTCCCTGGAGTAACTTCTGGGAGATGCTTCCAATTGTAACATCTCTGAAATCCAGAACCACAGAATGGCCTGGGTTGAAAAGGACCACAATGCTCATCCAGCTCCAACTCCCTGCTGTGTGCAGGGTCGCCAACCACCAGCCCAGGCTGCCCAGAGCCACATCCAGCCTGGCCTTGAATGCCTGCAGGGATGGGGCATCCACAGCCTCTGAGACACACGAACAGTAACACTGCAGCTCTAAGCAGTAAGAAAAAACATCACTGCTGGACTGAGCACAGCGTGTTACATACTTAATGTAAAATGGGCACACGTTAAGCAAGCTTAGTTCCTTACACCTCCAGAGCACACAGCATCAATGCAAGAAAACAGACTAAGAGGCTTTAGCACAGTAGTACAAACAGCACTGAATTTCACATCATAAACTGTATCAGGTGGCAGAAAGTCAGCAGACTTCAGTGGTCCACCGAGGCAGGGTGTTGGGATTCCTGGTCCTCATGCATTTCTAATCCCCCATTTCAGTACTGACGCTGTGCACCACACCTCCCAGAGACTCCTGAACCTCCCTGCAAGCTCAGAGAGGCCTCAAATCTGTTCAAGCTGTCATGCAGCTCAGGCAGAGAAGTAAAGGATTCTGCTGGAATGATTCCACTGAAGCCCAAGCTCACCAGAGAGCTGCTGAAGGAAGCAGGGTGATGGGATGGGAAGACAAAGCTCTCCTGGCTCCCATTTCTGTTCAACACAGCTGGACAGATTTTCACTCCCACTGCCCAACCCTCTCCTTACCCTACCAAGGAAAGGAAGTGCTGTGAGGTTCACTCTCACCTCCTGGAGCTGAAGTATTTCTGCCTCGAGACCTTTGAGTTTCTTTTCACTCTCTTTGGACTGTGCAAAGATCTCATCCCGGGACGCACGGGCTTCTTCGAGCTCCCGCTGGTAGTCCTTCATCTGAGCCTGCAGGTGGAGAAGTCCCACAGCCATTGCATTAGGGCAGCCACAAGATCTGTTAGCAGCTCCAAAGCCACTCCCCACAGAGTGGCTTCATTCCACTTCAATGCATCTTCAATTACTTTTATAGTTTAACTTCATTTTCTTGTCTCCATCATGCATTCCTCATCAGAAATACCCCATTATAGGGCTTTACTTAATTTCTTTGGTGTATTTCTTGCTGAGAAAGGAACTCAAAAGAGCTGCTCAATTACATTTGCTGGGGAACTCGTGGAAAAGATAGAAAAGATGAAGCCTTTGGAGTGATTTGGGAACAAAAAATCCATATACTTTGACTGGAAAAGCGTATTACAATTATACAGGTAGAACTCAGTGCAGAAGTAACAAATCCACTGCTCTGTGCATATGGGCTAGAAGCACATGCTTAGCTTCTACTTACACACACTGCTAAGACCTCGGTGTGTGTTAAGCTGCACCAGTTTGACTTAAGATGCTAAAAGAGTATGAAAGCCACAGAGAAACTGCATTTAAATTCCACTTACACCTTTGGAATGCCTCCAATCTTGGCAATACTTATTCTGGGTGTCTGCATGAAGGCACACAGAGCTCAGCAGTAAGATCTCCACCTGACCTGTCCTTCTGGAGAGGAGGAGCATGCAGCTGCCAGGTACCTGCACGTCTTGCTTTAGCCTTCCCTCCTCACCCACAGCCTGGACTCTGGCCCAGAGCTGTCTCTGTTCAGTTGGATTCCAAGGCACAGAGAGGACAGGGCAGAAATGCAGTTTAATTTGCCATGTGCCTTACGAGGCCTCGCCATGATCTCACACTGGTGCAGCTCTGGGCCATGGCAATGAGAAATCTTTGGCAAAACTCAACTCTACCAAATGTTGGGTATTTTTCTGGGAATGGGAAATAAATCCTCAGTGCGAGGACTGGGATCTCTTGCCAAAGAAGAAGAATGAGCAACTTGGAGCTTTTAAAAAGCAACTGGAAGTTACTCCTCCTTTTTCTCTGAAGCATTCTGGCTGTTAGGATGTTCCTCTCGAGGAAGCAGCAATCAGGAACAGCTGAGCCCAAATCAGCAAACTCAAAGACACAGAACTTAAGAAATGTGCTCTGTGAAGCAGTATTCAGTAAATCCTTCAGAAGGTGCTGAAATAAAGCTGAACAGAAATACGTGGGGACAGCCTTAACTCCTCACCAACAGAAGGACGAGAAGAGATGCTCTGCTCAGGCCACTCTATGCCATGCCAGCACAGCCCAGTACAACATCCCTCTTGCCTTCAAACTACAGACGTGTTTAACGAGAAGCAACAGACTTGACAGCCACCAGAGGACAGAGCAGTTCGTTAACTGGGCTTACCTGGAGCTTACGCAGCTGTTTGATGGCTTCATCCCGAGCCTTGTTTGCAGCTTCTATCTGACCTTCCAGGTCTTTCAGATCCATCTCCATCTTCTTCTTGGCTGCTACAGCAAGAGCCCTCTGCTTGCGCTCGTCCTCCAGCTCTGCCTCCAGCTCTCGCACCTGTGAGATGAAGGCATTTAGCAGCTCTGCCCCAGCAGTGGAACAAACAAGTCCTAACTAACGGTCTGAGAGTCCGAAAGGCCCCTGCACAGCTGAATGAACGTCACTTGATTGGAAGGGACTGCAGAATGGAAGCTACGGGGGAAGGCGCCGCAGATGGCAAAAAGCAAACCCACAAATTGGAAGCAGAGATCTCTGAGCTGACAAAAGGGAAACAGACAATAACTCACTGCTAGGAGCATTCCCACCGCATCTGTTCAGCTATTTAGTGATCGTAAGTTATTTCTCTTTTTGTATATAAAAATCAAGCTTCACTCCTTATGTTAACATCAAGGACTCCCATCCTATGCAAGTCAATGACAATTTTTGCATTGCAGAACTTCAGAAGCCTTCCAAGGCTACTGTTTGCTTCCACAAGATCCACATATTAGAGATTCCCAGTTATGCAGTAAGATCAATGCTAGAGATCTCTCATAGGGTGGGGTCTTTAAGCAAATGATTTTATTTTCTAGCAGTAAGTTACTAAGGGAGCCACAAAGCCTTGGCAGCAGAGCCTCACACCCCCCTCCACGCAGTGCCATGAAGTGCAGTGAACCAGACATACTTGCTTGACCAGCATCCTCTTTTTCTCTTCATTCTGCTCATCTCTTGCTTGCAGATCTCTCTCAAACTGGGCTTTCATGGCTTGCATGTTCACCTCCAAACGAAGCTTAGCATCTTCCGTGGCCTGCAGCTCATCTTCCAGCTCCTCCAGTTGAGTTCTCATTTCTTCAACCTGTTGCTCCAAAGTTCGCTTGGATTTCTCCAGCTCATGGACCTAAACACAGACATTTACCAGAGCCTCTCCCTCAGCCATCTAAACAAGGGTGCTTACTGACAGTGAAGTAAGGCATGGGCACAGCACGCTGTGCTTTGTGATGATGCTCAAGTCTGAATCAGAACAGGCAGAGAAGCTTTTCTAACTCTGCACTACAACAAAAAGCTGGGTATATCATTAGAAAGAGGAGCCGTGCAGTCAGTGTGACAAAGGGAACACACTGAGACAAGCTCTTAAATCCAGAGCAGGTGCCACTCGCATTTAGCCAGCAGCTTCTGCCCTCCGTGTCCTCTTTGGAAGATGTGAACTAAGCCTGAAATGTTACCCCCTGGCAACCCCGAGCAGTTTGTGCTACATAATGCTTCCTTCTGTGTCCCTCCAGTGAGGGAGTTTTACTGTGCTATCCCCCATGTGGTGTAATAAAATAAAGTGGAAAAGCACTTACGTTTTTGCCCACGTCATCTTTAGAACTCATCAAGTCCTCCATATCTGCACGCAACTGTTTGTTCTGTCTCTCAAACTCCTCCTTTGCTTCCAGGGCTTCTTCCAAGGCCCGAGCCAAAGAGAGTGCTTTCGTTTCCTTCTCCCTTGCCTCTGCTTCAGCACGATCTCTCTCCTCTGCATATCTAGCAGAAATGTTCTTCTCTTCTGCCAGCATCTGAACAACACAAGGACACAAACATATAAATTCATCTCCTCGTTCTGTAACCAGCTCCTTACAGCCATTCAGGTGGTCAGTGGTGTCAGTTTAATCAGCCCTCAGAAGTTCCCTCTAGCCTTTCAGGACTTGGTCAGAGTGCTGGTAAGGAAACAGCTGAAGCAGCTCAGGGATGAGATGAGGAAAGCAAGCTATCAGTCAGTACCAACGTGCTACATTTTCATCTTTTGGTCCTCCTGCCCTTTCTTACTGTAATCCCTCAAGCTTAACTAAAGCTTTGTAAGTCAAGTTTCTGCTCCAACATCATTTCCTTTGCATGTACAAGGAGCTTATTTCTTGATCTAACAGAACTCAAAGGTGATGTAAGGCTCACTGAAACCATAAGAGCCCACCCATAACAAGGGTCCCGATGCTCACATCAGAGTTATCACAGCACTCTGGCTGGATTCCTCTACTTACAATATTAATTCATGCAGTAACTACTTAAGCAAATGCCATTTAAAAATCGTGCACAGCAGTAAGATGACAGGAAACTGGATTACCTGATCAAATTTCTTCTGCTTTTTCTCCAGGTTAGACACAATCTGGCGCTGATGGTCCAGATCTACCATCAGGTCATCCAGCTCCTGCTGCAGGCGATTCTTGGTCTTTTCTAGTTTGTCATAAGCCATTGCCTTCTCTTCCAGCCGTTGGCTCAGGGATTCCATATCCTTCAGTAACTTCTTCTTATTTTCCTCCAAACCTTCAATCGTTCCCAGGTCATCATCTACCTTCTTCTTAGCCTCAGCTAACTGAAATGGATCAAAGGGAAATAACAGTGCTTGGTACATCGTGAGAAGAGAACAAAAGCATCAAGCCCAGACTATAAAACCACAAACATGCTATCACTGGTTTAAGTACCACAAAAACGGTGAGCCAGCAGCATACTTAAGAGATCAATGCTCTGCCCATCACAGTTGGTTGTGCCAGTCATTGCTGCAGTGGAGGAAGAACGCAGGCAGCTCTACTCAGAAATCCAATCCACTACTTCTGCAAGTTAGACCACAGGCTGCCTCGAGTTGCAAGGGGCCTTGGAGACCACCCAGCTCCAACTCTCTGCCATGAGCAGGGCACTTCCACCCAGAGCAGGCTGCTGAAGGCTGTGCCCAGCCTGAACGCTTGCAGGGATGGGGCATCCACAGCTCCAGAGACACACCAGACTTGGCAACTTCAGATGACACTTTTCCAACATCTACAGGCCTTACAGAAGTCCTTCCACTGCAACAACCCACCTGTGCCTGCAAGGCCAGCATCTGTTTCTCCAGGTTCTTCCTGGCCTCCTCCTCCTCTTCCTGCTGCTCCTGCAGGTTGTTCTTCTCCTCCTCTAGCTGCCTAATTCTGCTGCTCAGGTTCAGCTTCTGGCGGGTTTCCTCCTGAAGCAGCTCCTGTCACACAAACAGGCATATTCAAAGCTCAGCTGTACTACCATCCTCCATTGCTCCATGTAGAGTTTCAGGCTTAATTATTTCTCTTGCAAGATTTCTGTACAGTGACATCTTATGAAAACAACTGAAATTCAGCTATCCAAGAAGGTATCACACATTCATTTGGGGCAAACCTCTATAAAGCATATTTCTGATAAGGGAATGTATGCACAGTATTCCAGAAGCTCATGGATAATATTTTTCCTCTGTTCAGAAGGGATGAACTGAGAAGTTCTCTTTAGAATTTACTTTTCTCCTTTAGGACAAGCATAGAGTACCCATCTAAAATGACCTAGGAAGGAACAAAACAGCAGTAGGCCCTGCAATGGCAGCACACTGAAGCTTTGCTGTGCTGCAGAAATGTAAAACCAGCTGTAACGTGGTAATGGAAACCTGCCGTAATAGAAGTCAATGAGGGGTGTAACAACCTTCCCTCAGCCCCCTTCCTCACACACCTCTAACTGTGTAACACCATTCAGGTAGTCTCCATCAGCATTTTTACACCTGCAGTGTATCTGAGTGATAATGACATCAAACCTGCATTGTTTTAAACAAACAGCAGCTACTGGCAGTTTTAAGAACTTAAGCTGTAAGAAATGTTATCGGCCCTCACCTTCAGGTACCTTCCATACACTTCAAGGATCTCATTCACATTAACATTCCACGTGGAAGAGCCCTTCCTGCCTAAATACTTATCTCCCACAGACTACAAAATAGAAGTGAAACTGAAAGGTTACTGCCTATCAAACACTGCATCTTTGATTATGATAAAGTGGCCTCACTCACAGCTGAGCAGTCATTTATACCCCATATTTCACTAGACACAAAGAGGAAGTACAGATTCTACTCAATGGACTTTCAAAGCCATGAATGAAAATGCATTTTCTGCCCTGCAGTCAGCACTTTGGTAAGGAACAAAGCTCAAGTGCAGACTTCCAGCCTCACTGCACACCCACCTGTGTATCCTGAAGTTGGGACTCCAAACTAGCTGCATCCTTGGCAAACTTGATGCCTTTCTTCTCTGCTTCCTCCAGGAGACTTGAGACGTTATCCAGCTCATTCTGCAAAGCAAGCAGCCTCGAGGTAACAGCATGCAGCTGACTGATGGCAAACCTACATCCCGCTGGGAGCTGGAGCTTCAGAGCCAGCCTCAATTCCAGGTATGCAGTGACACCAGTAGCTCCCAGTACATAAATATCACAATCTAAATAAATTGAAGATTGGCCATAAACTTGAAGTTGGATGCCAGTATTGAACTTCAGTGGTATAACATGGTAAGTATGCCATCTAATGGAGCATGTCATTCCAGTATCTGCAGGCCAACATTCCGGATTTATAGTCAAATGTTATTCTTAATTATAGGACTATATGGGATCATGAATTCAAGGATTTATCACGATGACATCTGGCTTTAAAGCACCTCTGCAAAGGCTACCATCAGGTGCCAACTCCAGTTACTTCAGACTGTGTTACTTAGGGGACACTGTAAGAGGATGCATGAAATCTTCCTCTGAAATGAAGTGGGCCATCCCCATTCTGAAGGGCATTAAGGTGATTCACCTCAGAACTCATTGCTGTCCCTCAGAAGCCAGCCCTGGCTCCTTTTTTGCCCATTTTCTCTATTTCCCAAATAATGAGACTTGCAATCCTTATCTGTCAAGATCCCAACTTTGGAGCACAAAAGGAAATCAGTGACTTCCAGCACATTTTGCTCACACCTCCAACTGAGAACAGCCCAGTCTGCTCAACCCTCTGTCCAACATCAAACCTGAAGGCCAGCAGCTGGCAGAGCCTCCTACAGGATTTGGTCTCTGGGCTGGGAAGCTATGCACTTAGAAGGCACTGTGAGTTATTACACAGCTGGACAGTCAGAACAAAGCCTGAGCTTTCGGGGCTGCTTCTTTCAGAGCTATGTCACCACTTTAAGGCTCCTGAAGTCCACAGCAGCAACGTGACTGAGGTCACTTCCCACAGCTACCATGAGCCCAGCTCCTGGCTGCAGCTTTGAAGGATGTTTCGCCCAGTTATTTCTGCAGACATCTGAAGCTTTCACTTTCTTGCCTATTGCTCAGCAGCCGAGGACTCCCACAAAGCCTTACCTGCAGCTTGTTAGCTTTCTCCGCCAGCTCCACCCTCAGTCTTTCGCCTTCCGTGACCTTAGCAGTCAGTTCTTGTACCTGGGCATCGAGCTTCTTCCTCTTATGCTCAGACTCTGCCTTGACCTGCTGCAACACCTTCACCTCACAGGCCAACTCCTTGTTGTCAGACTCCAGGCCTTGCTTGTTTTTTTCAAGATTTGCTTTGAACTGGGAAAGAAACAAAAGAAGTTCAACACTTTGTCACATCTTTCAGTAAAGGAATCTGCTAAAAAAAATAGCTCAGTCCAGCAAATCCACTTTACAAGTTCAAAGATAAAACAAGCACTCAGCAAGCTGCACGTGGAGCGCTTAAAATGCTGCCAGGTAACATTCTGTGTATGCTGGACAAATAGCAGTTCATGCAAGTTAATCCACTTCCAGACATTACAGGTATCAGTGGGCACCACAAGGCTCCTCTGTGACTTCAGTAAGATCTGGGACATCCGTGCTGTAAAATGCCTGTTTGAGTGGCACTGTAAGTAGGAAGGAATGTGCCCATTAACAGACCAGCATGGCTCATCTCACAGAAATAAAAGGAGAGACACCAGCTGAAGTTGCCCTGATTTTCGTAGGCACAGCAGCCTGAAGTGCAGAACAAAGCACTCTGCCCACTGCTCTGACATGTGTCAAACAGACCTTCTGAAACACCTCTTCTGCCAATTATTTTTGTGCTCCATTCTTACTACTAGTTCTGCTAGTTCCATTCTCACCTGAACTGACATCGTTTTCTCAGAGGAGCCTTGTTGAACACTGCAGGGTATTCTTCCGTTTTTCATATTGTTGGCATTTAATAAACAAGCAGCAGAGTATTGAGAGATCTTCAAGTGAACAAAACTCATTTTCCAGCAGTTTAACTGCTGCATTTCTCACTCAGTACTTCCAGTTAAGGAATTCTGTGAGTTACTCCCTATATAAAAATAGGGCTCCAGCTTATGAACTGTCCACAGATACATTCGTGCACACCAGGACTGCCATCACACAAGCTAAATGCTCTTTTTGGTAGTGTTGGAACAGTTCTGCTCTTGAACAAAACACCCACTAGCAGAAATAACACTGCCTATGGGCAGTAACAAAGGAGTGCCTGCTCCTACCTGCTCTGGTGGTGGCTACCACAGAAGCCAATCTAGCTGTATGGATGCTCCACACATACCTAGTACTGGAGTTCCCAGCACAAGCACTGAGCTGGAGTGGCTGGAAGAACTTCACAGCACCTGCACTCAGAGCTGGTTACTTCTGAGTGCTGATGCTACAATGCCCATATTTGGAAGCATTCTGCTGATCACTCCTGCAGTGAGCTGCTTTTCACCAAATAAGCATGTGGATTGCTGGTAACTCCCACGTGATTTTATCTCTAGGTGTACCTCTTCCAAGTCTCATCAAGGCTTTTCACACAGATGCCAAACCCAGGAGTTTCAACATATTCACACTTGGTTCAATTACAGCAGTAATGTATGTACAGATAAAGACCATTCAGCTCTGCAGATGTGAGCAGAAGGTCCTAGGACAGTTACACTGCTTATGTAAACCCAGAAGCAGAACAATACATCTCTGTAATTCACTTTCTGCTCACCCTTTTGGCCTGTTCAAGCTGTTCAGAGAGCTCTTCCAGGGCAGTAGCATGCCTCTGCCTGATCTCCTGGATCTGCGCCTCATGGTTCTTGGTTTCCTCTTCAATTGCTTTCTTCAGCTCAGCCACCTCCTGCTCACGTTTTGTCCTGCAGCAAGCATCAGTTAGAAATGAAAACAAAACAAAAACACCATTTTAATCTTTAGTAAATTAAAGGTTAATTCTATCAGTGCTTTATTACACAGGTGTGACCCTACCTCAGCTCTTGCTGTGCTGCAGTGGTATCCAAGGTATCTTCCAGTTCAGTTTTTAAAGCCTCCAACTCTTCACTTAAATCTCTCTTCTGCTTTTCTGCCTTGTTTCGGGATGCCTTCTCAGATTCCAGATCCTCCTGCAGTTCTGCAATCTGGGCCTGCAGCTCTCTTATCACTTTAAGCGCATTGTTCTTCTGAACTGCTTCTTCATCACCTCTGTTAAACAAAGGCACAAGAGTCAGTGATATTTCTTTGTTCCCATAAGTCTGGCATTAATTACACACACATTGTGAAACTTCAGATGAACTGTGCAGTAGTTTTCTGGATGTCCTGACAAGCACAGTGCTGTGAGATGCACTGTGAGAATGACCAAACTTTCCAGGTTCACATCCAAACATTCCAGCTTGGCAGATCTCATTCAGCACCAGTCCATAAATGCACTGTCCAAATTCCTTCTGCAGCATAACAGATCACTATTCAAAAAATACAAATGCATTTCATCTACATCACACTGTGCAACAGCAAGGCTATCACACAAGTCCTGATCATTTGTTTCCCACCTAGCCATGGAAAGCACTGTGACCCCCTGACAATTAAACGTTCTTCCCTGCTGAGTCTGAACTCCGGAGCCCAAACAGCTTCCAGAGCTCCATCTCCTGCACACTGCTGTACCTCGCAGCTTTGCAGTGCAAGGACACGGATAAAAGACTGAATCCTGGTCTGGCCATGCCTGCTCGCAGCACACTGAGGTCTACAGATTCCCTCTGACAAACGTGAACTGGCTCCTGTGCCAACACTCCGAGCCCAATATGTTTACAGTTAACCCAAAAGCAGTCTTGGAAAGCAGCTTTCTACCATCCCTCTGTACTCACAAACCCCACTGTGCCCTGACCTTGCAAGAGCAGCCTGCAGCTCTTCCTCCTTCTTGGCCAGCTGGATCTTCAGCTCTTCAATCTGGGCCTGCAGCTCAGCTATTTGGTCCTGTAGATCTGTTGTTTCACCATCCAGTTTTCTCTTAGCTTTTTCCAACTCCTGACGTGTCTTCTCCTCCTTTTTTAAGCGCTCTGTAGAAGTGACAAAGATTTGTTGTTTTTTTTTTTGATCTAATAATCCTCCAAAGGTCTGGGGGCAAGGGAACGGGGTGGAGGTTTAATTAATACTAAGTCAGTTCAGTTTGTAGCTGGAATGCTGACTGGGAGAGATAAAATAAAGAAGCAAAACTTCGTGATGCAGAAATAGTTCAGAAGAAGCCAGCTACCTTGGAGGGAGCAAGAAGTTTGAAGTAAGGGAACAGAAACAACTCAGCCTTAAAGTAAGGAATGGGGTCTGGCAGAAGAGCAGTTTGAACTGCTAGGACAGATGATCACACACACAAGGATCCAAAAATGAAGGTCAGCAAAGGTCTGGAAAAGATGACAGCATGCACAGCTTCTGGAGGGGTAGGCAAGGCTCCAAAGGATCTACTGGAAAGTACAAGCTTAAGAAAGTTTGGGCAAAGTTTTCTGGAAGCATCTGTGCCACTAACACATCCCGCTGGTATTTGCAAGGCTTTGCAAACCTTAAACTCTCTTAGCTGAGATACCCCTGCCCTGAGGCACTTCTTTGTGAAAAGCATCCACTTATCAGTGCTCTATCAGTGCTCCTCATCCATCTGCCTGCTGTCAGAGCAGGCATCACTGCCTGCAGCCCTGCTCAGCACTCAGCTCATGGTGGGCTATGTAACACACTGCAACCACAGGAAGTCCTCCAAACCACCGGAGCTCAGCACAGAATCAGCATAACTCCACATACAAGAGCATAAACATAATTAGTAGACTTAAGATTTTGTGTCCTCCATATATAAGATTTCTTTCCCATGCTTTCTGAGCTTGCTACTGGTTCAGGCCCTTGTCTCCTTTATGGAAAGAGAGCTGTGATGCTCAAGAACGATCTCACAGCCACGCAGGGTAATTCAGACCATCAGTGTGTTTTCCTGGAGAATCCTCTTCTTACAGAACAAAAAAGGGCATTTTCCCTCCTGTTCTCACATCGTATTTCTGAGCAGCTTTACGCTGTCACAAGACAGTGAGAAGACCCAAGAAATCTCACAGCAAAATTAATTGGTTTTCGGTCCAAATTTTAGTGCCCAACAGTGCCAAGACCCAGGCAGAGAAAGCTTTAAGGCTTCCTGAACCACTGCCAAGAGTAAATATTCTATAGTGCTTTGCTAGCCAAGAAATTGCACGCCTTACATTTAAGCTTTAATTTCCATTTTTTGGTCACCAGCCTCAGAATGGCTCCATAACCAAACACAGCTGTCAGATACCTTCACAACCACTAATCCTGATTCAAGCAAACGACTCCGGAGTTATTTTCCAGCTTTACTCATACCAACTTATGGTCCCTGAAGATGATCTTTACAGAAAAGGCCCATTAATCTCCTTCTCTCCCTTTTAACACCCACCTACACAGAGAAAAGGCAGCTCTGGTATTCTTCCATAAGCACCTCAGTTTTAGAAGATGTGGCAAGGCAGGCCGTTACAGAGCTGGTGAAAAGCTACTTCCAAATTAGGGCACACAGCAATCCTGCCTTCCATTCTGCAATTCCAGCTCGGCACTCTATTCACACTGTGCAATGGCTATGTACAATCAGAGGGGTTTAATACATTTATCTTACTTCTCCAGTTAGGAAGGGTTACGTATCCACGTAGGGCAGCTCCTATCTGTGACAAAACAATCCAACAAGCCAGAGAAAACAGGCAGAGAAATGGAACCGTTTCAGATATACAAAGCATTGAGAAAAGCTCTTCATGTTTGCTTAGGCTTCTCATCTCATTTCTGCATAAATGAATGGCTGATAACATTCCTTCAGAAGTGTTCTGTGAAGAAGTTGTTGTAGAGAAGTGTAGCAAATTCCTAAGAGGCAGATGCTTTGCCTTGTCACTAAGGGATCTGTGCAACACCACCAATTCCTGAGTGCATCTGTGAGGGAAATGGATGCTCAAAACTGCAACAGGAGCTGAAGAACAACACAGAGGAGCCAGATGCAACAAGCCTTGCAAGAGCACAGCATTTCTCCCAAGGTTTAGATAACAAACACAGCTATGAAGGTATGTACACATAAGGGTACATTTACAAGACCAAAACAGGTATCTATACATGGCTGTAAGTGATCCATTCCTTTCTAGCATGACCTCAAAGCTGCTGATAGGCAGATGTAAAAGAACAAACCTTCTAAATCAGTGATCATCATCTCCTGTTTGTTCTTCAGTTTCGCCAAGTTTTTGGCCTTTTCTTCTTCTTCAGCCAGCTGAGAAGTACATTCAGCAATTCTATCCTCCATCAGCTTCTTTTCCTAGTTAGGAGAGAAGCGAGTGGGGGGAATAACTCCTATGGCCCCAAGAGTCTCTGAACAGCACAAACAATTCAACATAGAAAACCCACAGAGATCTCACACAGCACGCCATACAAGTGTTACTGCACGTGACTGATCCATCAGTATCAAGGATCAATTGGAATAAAGTGGAATAGAATGGAAACATGAAGATTTGTTTCCCAAGAACATGGGACTAAGGGTTGGGAGGGCTGCTTTCTTTGCTTATCATTTAAGTCTAAGAACATCTGTATAGTTCACAGAGAATAATGGTAGCATCTGTCGGGCTACCAAAGAACAGCAGCAGCTGTGACGAACACTGCATGCAACTCCGATTGAGAACACTCAACAAACACATGGCAAGTGTGACCCTTCTGAAGGCCGCTTCTAAGGCAGCTTTAAGTCTCAGCTTCAACCTGTTCAAACCCCACAGGTCTTCAGGCACAAACTCTACAGGTAACAGAGCTCTCAAAACACCTGAAGCTGTGGCTGTCCCTTGGGGTTACTGTTACACCTGAGCAGGATCTGTCCCCAGCATATTAGCCTCACCTTCAGAAACTTGGAATTTTGGTCCTCCAACAGCAGGATCTCCTCTTCCATCTTCTTGATCTTTGCTTCGGCTGTCACTTTTTCAAGCTGCAGCTTCTGTCTAGCTCCCTCCTCCTCGTCCAGCTGCTCCTCCAGGTCCTGGGAAGAGAGGCAATTGCATCTATTTTCCAGCTTACCTATGTGCTAATATTCTTCTTTTGAAAGAACAGTTGCCCTAAATAAAACTAAAAAAAATACTTTTGCTTTGTCAGATTCATCTACACCATCAGTAAGCTGGTAATGAAATTAAGGGTCATGTGACACACGTGGAACTTTTTATACTCTGCATTTCAGATTTGGCTGAAGTTTGCTGTCTAAGAGATGTACACTCACTCCACCATCTTTCACCTACCACATTCTTCACTACCACAGAGGAAATAGGACCCAGCACTATTTAGTGATAACCAGGTTAGCTTGGGCTGCACGTCAACAACTTCCTAGGATACTGCACCCAAATAGGGTATAAAAGGACACGTGGTGAGGAAAAGATGCCACAGGATACTAGTCCCTGATTCCTGTATGAATCTAGAGCTCAATGCTACGACTGGAATGGCTTTGAGATTGGCACAAGTTCCTGGATACCGGCAGAAAAGTAGTGATGTGTTGTGCTTCTGTTCATGCATGGACACTCACTAAAAGGCACCAAAAGCCATGGGAGGTGGGGTTTGTCTCTCCACCAAGAACTCTGATGGAAGACAGGTAAGCTCTTGGGGAACCCTCCCTCAGAAATGGTTTTAGGGTCCTCAGGTGTTCAAAAGGAAACATTTAAATCACCTTCAATGATTCCAGAAAACACAAGCAGCTCAGAGGAGATGAGGCTGTCTGTCTTTCATAGAAGCTGAAGGATTTTCACTACACTGATGTCAAAAAGAAACATCTCCCTTAAAATTGATATTATTCCATCAGTCTCTAGGAGAAAGCAGGCAAGCAGCCATTGCAGGTTCCTGCTCCCTCAGGAAGTGCTTGCTGCCATTAATCCTCCATCTGAACATGCAATAAATCCAACAGTGCACTTTTACATTTCTCCTTCTTTCCTCACTCTCATACTTCTGGAATCCACAGAAAGCCAAACAGACCGAAGACAGTAAGAGGAAAAAAAGAATCAAACTGATGCATTCCATAGGTGGTGCTAAGCATCTAACTTCCTCCGTGCTGTGGGGATGGTAAGCAAGCATTCCCATCCTTTTAACCGTTCTGTTTGCATTCTTTTCCATTTCCAGTTACCTGAATATGGCCCTGCATTTTCTTTTTCTCATTCTGCAATATTTGATTTCTTTCCTCTTCCTCCTCAACCCTGGATTCCAAGTCATGGAGAATTTCTTCCAACTCCTGCTTTTTGGCAGCCAAGCGAGCCCTCATCTCCTCAGCTTCTGCAAACAGCTCCGTCTCAGCCTGTAGCTGCTCTGCAAGAATGTTCTTCTCTTCTAGGAGCTGCAAATATTAAGAAAAAAGTAGTAGAGCAGCAGCACCTTTACATTTTGCAGTCTCTCCTGAGAGACGACACACATATGGCAACTACAAAGCTACCTAAATGTCAAGTTCTGCTCCAGCTCAAGACTCCCTGCTCCACATGCAAAAACGAAGATCTCTAGCACAGGGTTTAGCACAGTCCAGAAGGCACCAGCTCTAAAAGCAGCACTACAGCAATAGTCACCCATTTGTGTCCCCACCCCCTACAGACCCCAGCAGAGCACCTGCACCACGTGCCCTGCTCTACCAGCAGCACAAAGAGGAGGGAAGTGCCTGTTTCCTGGGACAGCATGTTCGAACTGGCGTTTGCAGTCACTGTGTAGACTCAAGAACAGGAATTAATGTTCCCCCATTCCAGATATCCATACCACAGTCATATCACGTCTCAAATGACAGTGATAAATACAGGTCTGCCTCCAGTGACATACTCCTTCAGCTGCTCTTCAATCTGCTATCAGTCTTATAAATTCATTTTCAGCTTTGCCCAGCAACTGCCATAACTGTTTCCCTGTGCCTTAAGCAGCACTGGCACACGATGGAAGTACCTCACCCTATAAACGTACCTGAAGATGAAAAAGCTGCTGCTGCTACTGAGGCTTTCCCAAAACCAGGAGATGACAACAGAACTACCTTTATTTTCTATATGCTGTCTCTGCTCCTGGAGGAAAGCTCTCCTTTTATCTTCCTCTTTCAGCTTTTAGTTAAGTGTTAAGAAAACAGTTAACGTGCCTGATAAGAACAGATGCCTCCCTCACCCAGAATACTGCAATACAAATTCTATGTCCTAAAAGCTGACTGGGGCACAAACCTGTTGATGTTTCCGTTCCATTTCCTCAAGTTCTGCTTCCACTTTTGTCTGTTTTTCTTTAACCTTCATTAGTTCTTCATCCTTGGCTTGAAGTTCCTCTTCCTGGCGAGTCACCTGAAGAAGAGGCTTCACCTACAAAGATTTAAAATGAACACGTGAGAATCTGCATTCACTTAAGTCAGAGAAAGTGACAGAACATCACAAACCTTTGTGAAGACTCTCCACCACTGCCAGTGCCTGAGCTTTAAATATGCAGCACAATTCCTCTGCAGGATTTTCAGTGCACTCAGCTGCTGCTGTTTTTTTGCAAAGGCCCTGAAGACAGAGAAAGCAGAACATTTAATGTTAAATACAGCTAAGTAAAGCATCTGTCAAGGGCTTTGCTTGCTTGTTCTAAAGGTTACCCAACCCTTGAACACTTGTAGACCATAAAAGGTTTATTTCTGAGTTTGGGTGACTGTGTGACTTATGAGTGTTCATTCCTTATATTAAAAAGGCTAGGGAAGAGCTGGAGTCACTGCTTTCAGAACAGTAACAATAAAAGCTGGTTGTTCTTACAGTTAACAGACCTCTTCCTCAAAAAGATAAAATCGGTGTGAATTAAACAACGAACTCTCCTTCAATTTAAAAACAAAAACAGCTTTCCAGAGCACTTCTGAGAACCTATGGAGCAGGAGGAGAGATTTTTGCAGTCACCAGCTGTACTGCAAACAGCTACATGCGTCACACAGGTAAGGTTAAGGAGATACTGTTAGAGTAGGTAGGCAGAAGTGACCTATTTGCCTTGGACACAACTACAGTATTTTAAGCAACGTGCTTTCTTAAGGAAAATCTCTCCTCAGACAGAAATGCTGAAGCCCGGCTCCCTACCAGAGAGGCTTAAGATGACCACAAGAAAATCCAGCCTGAAAAGCACACGTACTTTCTGGCCAGGTATCCTCTGCAGACCGCCTGGAAGAAGATGATGATGTCTGTGATCTTCAGGTCTCGTTCTTCCTCTAGGTGTGCCAAGACACCAGCTCGGAAAAAGATCTTGCTCTGTCCAATTCTGTATAAGTTGGGGTCCAGCTCCAAGGCTCTGATCTAAATGGATAGGCACGTGCATCATTTTTACATTAAGAACAATTTCTTTTGTTTCAGCTTTCCAATGTTTTAACAATATTCAGGCATAAACACTTACCATGCGCTCACAGGCCTGCTTGCCATCCATAAAACCCTTTGGAATTGCATTGGGAGTAAGGATCTCATACCTTTCAGGCAAGGAAAAGAAAAAATCTTTATGTTCACCAATAACCAATAACATTGTTATAAAGCCATAAAGCCATAGTCAACAAGTGCGTGGCAAAGGAGACTTCCCACACGTTCAGTTCAGGTTGCTCTCCCTTCTCTATTCTCTTTAGAATAAACCTGCAGCATTTCACTGCCTCAAGTTCAAACCACTTCAAGAAGTGTTTTGGGTTTTGTTCCAGCTGTGTTTTGTTTTGTTTTTCCCCACCTTCAATTATTTAACAAGGAACTTCATCTTAAAAATGGAAACCTCAGCAGACTGTATGTCTTACCTCTGCCTAAATTCCTGGAACACTATCCTGTTTGGAAATCCTTGTCGACAAATCCTTATTCCTTCCAGAACACCATTGCAGCGAAGCTGGTCTAGAACAAGGTGTGGATCTAATTTCCCAGCCTGGATAAACAAAACCAACATTATTTTTACACTTTAATTTGTATTCATGAAAAACTGCAGTTTAAATTTTGCAGCCAACTATCTAAATAAGAGATGCACTGGGAATACTGAAGAGATATGTCTTCATAGAGCCACGGAGATAGGGTTGGAAAGGACCTTAAAGACCATCTCATTGCAACCTCCTTGCCATGGGGCAAGGATGGGACACCTCCCACTCGGTCAGGTCGCCCAAAGCACGTTTGGTCAGTGTGAAAGCTTTTCAAAGCCTGGCTTCTGATTTCAAAGGGAAGATGTGGACAGCATGAATAATAGATTAGACCACGCTAAAGAGGAAGCAGAATTGAAGGAGTGGGCTGGAGCACAAACCCTCTTCTCGTGATTCGGAATGATGCAGCGAACGAAGTTGGGATTGGTGTTCCGGAGCGTTGCCATCAGCTTGGTGAGAGACTCCTTGTACAGCTGCCCCACAGTACGAAACATGCCCTTCTTGGTCTTGTACGCAGAGCCAAAAGCAGTCTCTGTTATTCCAGTGACCTGATCCAGACCCACGATACGATCCACTGGGAAGGAAAAGAGAAAATAATGAAGTGAACCTTAATACTTGTCAGGTGTAAAGAGATGTGGAGAGAGAAGAGCAATAGTGCAGCAGCAAAAGCTTTGTGGGACAAATGACAGGAGGTGCCACCAGTAGGCAAGGCAGTCAGCATGTACCAGGGACGCTGTGCAGAAGCAGTGGAACCAGAAGCCACAAGCTTATACAGCAGAGTAGTGTAGCTTTAGTAGGAACCTACTAAAACATCCAGCTCTTTACTTGCAGTTCTACATGACCAGTAAAGACAGATCCTGAACGTTTAGAAGACATACTGTTGCCTAGGAACTGGAGATTATTAGAATTCTTACAGCAGAAAGTATTTCTGAGTTGAGTGCCTGGAGTTATTTATCTGGGCATATCTGTTTGAAAGGAAGAGCTGGATAAATAGGAGAATTATTGAATACTCAAAGAAGAGAAAGGAATGACTTACAGAAGAGATGGAAATAGTATTATTTCAGTGACAAGAGGGGGAAAAAACTACTTGCCAGACTTTTGCTAGTGAGCAATTCTGAATAATTCCTTCCACTTTTATGTATATCTGAAAAGAGGTATATATATACCCTTGCCAAAAGGGCACTCTGAAGACAGGAAAACTGCACATCACAGCACCTCAAAGCTGCCATGAAGCATCGGAGTAGAGATGACTCTCTTTTCTTTGATTTTGAAACACTTGGGGCGAGGATCTCCCTGCCTTTGGTCTCCTTAGTTTGGGTGTTCTGCCTGTTTGTTCCTTTTCACAAACGGCCGATCTGACCGCCAGCAGTGAGACCTTACGGCCGAAATGGGAACAGAAATGGGATTCCATGTTCATGTCAACCACCAGTTCAACAGTTTGCTTCAGAAGCACAGAGGGGTGGCTCAGCACTTCAATAATAGCTGGGGTCCTTAGCACTGAGCAGAAACAGTCTGCTGGCTCTCCAGAAAATACAAGCTGGCCAGCCAGAAAGCAGCAGCTGTACCTAGGCTTTACATTTGTGTTGGGTTATCTTCACGTTCGTTCAAACCAAAGCAAAGGGAATTGCTACCAGGATTAGTTTTGTATGCGTTGATCAGTATTTACAGTATTTTATCTCATACTTGAACCCATCTGGTTTTCAAAGGTCCGTACAAAGCAGGAAAATTAAGGGCTGAAACATACAGGGCAACAAGTTTGAATAAGCACTTGCAAGTCTCATGTAGTACCGAGCTCAGATCTTCCACAGGCAGTTGGAAATGCAAGAACCTAAGGAGCTTATTGAAGTTAAGAGCAAGTGGGTGGGAAATTGTTCATAAGACCACATCCCAAACATTTACTCTGAAGCAGAATTGAGTTCTGCACCAGAAGTGGGAGAGAAATTACTGGGAACCAGCCCTACAGAAGATGAACACATGGGCTTATCAATATCAGCAGCGAGCACCCAACGGACACCACTGATGACTGGACACCATTCAGCCTTTGGCATCTTTAAGACATTGGGCTGTTCTGAAGTTTTCCAAATGTATCCAGACTAACTGTGACCTTGTTTTGTCTCTGACCTCCGACTATATTGAGGCTGCTCATCTTTACAGAAGCAGTGCTGAAGTTACATTTCAGTTTAGGTTAAGAGCAGCCATCGAACAGCACGACTGGGATCACCCACAGGCTAAGGTTTCCCAACTCACACTGCCTAGTAATTATCTCAGGAAATATCACCCTCCTCCTAGAGCGTATAGTACATAGAAAACAGTGGGCTCTGAGCAAAAATGGGAAAGCCTGAATGCACAGGCTTAACATGCTTCAAAACTTGGGAGCAGGAAGAAGGGAAGGATGAGGAAGAGGCTGGATTAAATACTTCTCATTTTTTTGAGGAAGTTTTGGATAATGGTTTGATTTCAATACCTTGCAAAAAAAAAGTGTGCAACTTCCACAGAGCGAAACCTTTTTAGAAGTTATTGAAATAAAAGGACAATCCCATCAAGTCTAGGAGGAGCTCTTCATTCACTACCACCACTGCAGCACTCTGTTTTACGGGCTGCTTCACCTCCCCTCCACAGACACACCTGCATCCTACAGCTTTTCAGAGTTCTGTCAATGTTGGACTGCAGAAAGAAGCTTGGTAGTGTCATATAGCTTATGCATTGTCCCAAGTACTTGGAGCTACATCTCAACACAGAACCAGGAAGCAACAAACCTTCTCCTCTGCAATGCATAAAATATAGATGCTATATGTATGCAGCAGCAACTGAATAGGTATGCACTCAGAACATTGGCCTGGTGGAGGTATACCTAAATACAGCATGAAATGAAAAAGTTCATGCAAGCCTACGAGCAAGAATGGTTTTCCTGTAGATACAACAGCCCTGCCTTTAGTAGGCCTACGGTTTTACATCCATTCACCTGGTGGATCATGAAGACCAGTAATATTGTCATAGAAACAGGCTCTCTGAATATTCTGAATCTCTAAGGCAGAGAAACAGCAAAAACAGAAAGACAGAAGAGCAGATACGTAAGACACTTCAGTTAGTATACAGAACAGGTTCATCAATTGCAAGCAGACTTAATCGTGCTACAAAGGCTATTAGGCCACAACATATTCCATGCACATTTCAGTTATCTGTGGAAGCAGGTTTTGAATACTTGGACCCAAACACTTGTTTTTATGCATGTACTCAAAAGGAAAGGAACAGACCCTCAACAAAAAGTTCCTTATGTATTCATTACAACACCTCTTTGCAGCTGAGCCAAGCCAGTATTCCTGAGAAGATGGAAACCCAGAATAAACCTACAGCATCATCTGTATTACAAGCTTGATTTTCTTCCCGGAGTAAGAAACGAAACACATTATGACATAAGTATACTGTTATTAATACACGGCGATGTTAATAACTAGAGGAGTCCCTGCTCAGTATTTGTATGGCCATTCCGAGGATTATTTTGGTGAAAACAGCAAGAATAAGCTGAAGTGCACATAAAACTACCTAAACAGCAGCGTGCAGCTAAGGAGGAAAATACTGTTTGATTTTAATACGCAGTATCTGAGCACTGGTATGACTGGTAATGGATTTTATTGTAAGAAACGCTGTTCTCCATGGTATCACTCACCACTGCACTGTGCTGGTGCTCATGTAAGATGAGACACTTTATTAACAGCAAGTACTACTACAGCTGGTTATATTCAGAACTCCAAAGCAGCAAGTCAAATTAAGAGTTTTGGATGTGATGTTACAGATAAAATTTGACTCAGGTTAACAAGCAGTATCCATTCAAATAATGGGTATGAGAAGCAGCTACTCAGAAATGGGGTATGTGCACGGCACCATGTGAGCACACAGCTTCTTCTGTACTTCTGGAGCTAAACAGAAAACGTTGTAGATATTTACAATGTACAGATGGAGGGTAAGGAGATCACAGGCACGAAAACAGGTAACTGATCCACAAGGAGTCTCTACCAACTCGTGTACTCAGAGCACCATCTCTTACCGTCCTTCCAAAGCTCTGCAACAAATTTGTCAGAGGACTGGTGCAGGAGTGTGGCCACGTTGTCATTCAGCGGGTCCATGTTCTTCATCAACCACTCATCTGCCTTGTAGTCTACCTGCGGAGCAGCCACATTGCATACAATCAGAACGCATTATCTTTAGTCTCTTTGTCATTTACTTCAGATAAGTGTTTCGAGAGTGGACTAAGAATGTGCTGAGAAATGAGTATCTGTCCTGTGACTACAGCAGTTCCACACGAACCATTTCATCGCAGTGTTTCTTGCAGGAAAAGATACTTTACAAACAATTTCAGTTTGGAAGGACATACATATGCTGGCTGGTAACTGAGAAATGCCTTCCATCCCAGCAGGATGATGCAATGCAGGGTCAGTATCACAGAAACACTCAGTGAGACAGAGCTAAACCCTTCTTCAGATCAATTACTTCCTTGTAGTCAGCTACGAAGATGTTTTACTTCATTTTGATTACCCAACGGTAATATTTCATTTCACAGCTCATTTACTATCAACTGCAGTAAGTGATGATTTGATTGTTTCTAAGCTAATATTTTAGATATTGATACAACACATTCGATTTCTTTATTTCACTTTTTGCTATAGTTATCTAGTTGGCTGCAGTGACATCAAACAGATAATAACAGCTATTAATACTTAAAGGATAGTTCAATCCACATAATTAGTTTCTTCTAAATTAGAGCAAAAAAAAACAGTACTAGGACTAAGCTTAGCTAATCATGAATCTGCTTACAAGCATGGCCTTATAGCACAGACATTATGATCATGGAGGTTCCACAAAATGCTGTCAAGAATTGAGTGGTTACTCCATGGACCTGCTCACACTGCTTCTGAGCTCCAGCCCAAGGCAGAAATATAAAGACTGAATCAACAGTAAAGATGAAGGCATCAGCCTAGCTATAAAGAGGGATACACAAAGCCTTCTACCGAATGGAGGGAACACAAGTGGAGAAGTTAGCACTGGCATAGCCCTAAAGCACCTTATCAACTTGCAAATAGATATTCAGAATAGACTCCTCTTAGCCTTGAGGAAACTCACCTTTAAGAACTGGCAGCAAAATTAAAGGGAACTGAAACGTTACCTTTGTTTAATATTAATATATATCACTTCTATCTGCTGTGTGGTGACAACAGCTCTATCAGAGTGCTCCTGAATATGCCCAAGGAAATAAAATGAGGCCACCTTCCTGCACAAGTGTTTCTTAAATAAGGTGCCTACACCTCGTATTACTTTCCCCAAACGAACATTTCCAACCAAGAATCCAACATCTGTCTCTTACCTTCCCTGCATAGTGAATGATGCAGAAATCTGCTTTGTCCTTCAGCTGTCTCGGCTTCTGGAATTTGGAGTGGGTTCCTTGCTCTTGGACCAACTTTTCCACAAATGTTTTGTCAGTAGCTTTAGGAAACCAGCACTCCTCATCCAATAGTGCCAGCACACCAGGAGGGTTTGCCTGAAATTCAATCAATTCAGCCCATGTTTAATATGTATTTATTTTCTTAATATTTTGTATTTAAAACACCCCACTGAGAGCCACAGTAAAAAGCTGGCTAGCTGATTCCTGCTTAGTTTAAATTAAAGGAAACTGTGAGGGAATCTAATTCCATGAAGATGCTGTGACTGGTTCCATAACTCATTCCAATGAAGATGGGCTCAGATGCAGCTGACATGACCTAGTGATGACCAAAGCTCTGCTTTCAGCAGAGCCTGGAATAGATGACCTCCAGAGCCCCGTACCAAACATTTCTGCAACACGAATGTCCACAGCAGCACACCCATTATTTCTACAGCAGTTACTGTCATGCTTTAACGTGGGCAAAACTGCAGATCATTTCCCCCCCCAGGCACTCGATACTCCTGGGGCAGCCACCACAGCAACCCCTGTGCTGATATGCAGAAGCAGCACCCAGAGTGATCCAGCAGGCTCAGCTTTCACAGCCAGCAGCTTTGTACACTGCTCGAGGGTTTGCTCGGTCTCAAAAATGAAGTAGGGAAGAAGCAACACCTGCACTGCACGGCTGTAGGAATGCTTGACAGAACTGGGGCAGACAGACTGACGTACACAGGAATGCAATGGAAAAACTGGGCATAAATACTCGTATTTCCAAAGCATCTAATGGACACAAAGCTTACATGTTTGAAGAGGTGTTTATATTTACCTACAACGTGACATAAAACATTTCAGGTGCCAAACAATGAGGACTGTACCAACATTTGCTTTAAGAGTGTCTTTTTGTAACTTAGTGCACTTTAGGACACTCACTTAAACATCTGCAACACTGAAAACACTCTCCAGTCTTTCTGGAGGATATTTTTACCTTCCAAGGAGGCAAAACTTTCCAAAGCCTTGCATTTCAAGAGCAGAATTTCCATTACTGAAACAAGACTTCCCTTCACAAAACAAAACAGCATCAAAGAAGAGCACATCTCTTCTCCTCAGGACGCATAGGATTGGTAGTAGTAGCGAATTTGTGCATCCTGGACACACAGCTGAATGTACAGAACAGTAACCACGATGCCTTCGTGTTAATTTAAAAGTCCAAAATAATTTTGATGGCTTACTCCTAATGTGTAAAGAGAGAAAACCTTCTAGGAAGGTGATCTTTGCTCCTCCTGCCCGCTCCTGAAACCAGCTGCTCCCTGTGCTTTAAAGTCTCCAGCTTCCACATACTGGGCAGCCAGAATATAAAAATACCATGGTAACACCAATACTGCCATTCTATTTACAGGGCCTTAAGTTCTGAAAAGCCTTCTAACCAATTCACCACAGTAAAGCTTCTATAATGCACTGGCTTAGCATGGAAGTGACAGGACTGAAGTCTTTATTAGTAGAAGGGAAAATGTATAAAAATAGTGGCTTAATATCACAGTGCTCCATGCTGACATCAGGGCAAAATCCCCTCAGGATAAATCCTTTTACTGATACGTGGTATTTCAGTCTTTGGACCACATCATTCAAATTAACTTGTTTTCTGTGACTGCTATTTAAAAGATCTCTGCATAGATTTGCAGGCATTAAACAACAAACCCTCAGGTTGAGCCTCTTAGAGTATTTTTACTGCACAAACTCACAGGTCTTTCGATTAAGTCAATGCAAGGCTGCAGATCCAGTCCAAAGTCAATGAAATTCCACTCTATGCCCTCCCGTTGGTACTCCTCCTGCTCCAGGATGAACATCGTGTGATTGAACAGCTGCTGAAGCTTCTCGTTGGTGTAGTTAATGCAGAGCTGCTCAAAGGAGTTCAACTGCAAAAAGAGCATGAGTAAGCAAGGTTAAGCCAGTGTCAGTATTTATCATGTTTGGAAGTAAAAGAGAAAATTGCTTCATAAGGCAATCCCCCCAGCTCTGCAACATTCAGGTGTGTTGTAGAGACAAAAGGATTACACATATCTGAAACTAGCATGTCATTGGAAATTTTACATATAGAAGAATGGTTTAGACCAGAGTTTGACTTTCTGGCACTATCATTTGGGTTATCAAAGCTCTCAGTGATAAGAAACACAGAGCCCTCCTGCAGCCTTGGAACCTGCACGCATTCAGAGGTTCTGCAGTTAATCCTGGATGCACAGCGACGTGGAGAGGAAAAGGAAGTCTGGTTAGAGTTGTAAAGTACCTCAAAGATCTCAAATCCAGCGATATCCAGAATCCCAATAAAAGATGCTCCCTGTCGTTTGGTCCTGTCCAAAGCTTTGTTGATGCGGTGAACGAGCCAGCGGAAGAGGCGTTCATAGGTGGCTTTTGCCAAAGCTTCCACTGCAAAGTCAGCCTGAAAATTCAAACAGGAAGATTTATTTACTCTGGAGGAGTCACCAAAAGGACGCAGACACGGGTGTTACCAAGGATAACCGAGTAACAAAAGAAGTTGAATGGAGTCACAATATCACTGAGGAATGAAAACGAGCAGCAGGAACAGTATGCAGAGTGCCTGAGATGTCATTTTAAACTGTTGCATAAGAAGACCTCAGTGCATTTGATAAGAACAACTAAGTGAAACGATGAAAGCAGCAGGAGGCCAAGGAAAAGGGAGATTTTCTCATTCTCTACTACAGGCTTCTACCACGTAGGAACATTTAATGAAAACTGAATTGAAATCTGGAGGCAGTACACATTTAACATCGACTTTCTTTATTAGAAGCCAATCGAGACGGGGTACCGTGTCACTCAATTTCCAATACCCAAACTTGCCTGTTCCTTGGTCTGGGCTTTCTGCACGTAGTCTCTGCCGACCTTGATGCGCGGTGTCAGTATGGCCCGGGTGAATTCCATGACATTCATCCCCAGCAGATGGCAGAGTTTCTGTGCGACTGGATATAGAAGTAACACATGTCAGCACTTCAATCCTCCACAGCAGCCAGCAACATGGGCGAAGCAAGCTACTGAACAAAGGCGTCCATGAGCTGACTTAAAAACTGAACGGCCGTTTGAAGTAGTTGTCAGGGAGATGCACTCCTTCTGTGGACAGACCCACCCTACTGCAAGCCCACGTCTGTAGGACTTAAAAAAGCTGATACAAGTGCCTACAGAAGGACTTCCCTTAAGGGAATGTGAAAAATGCTAGCTTTCATGGAACTGCAGCAGAACACTGCCTGCACACACATCGTTGTGCCTGTAGTGGAAACATTTTCACCTCCAGAAACCAAAACCAATACACAGCACGATGCCACACGTCAACTCCATCTCATTAAAGGCTGCTTACAAACCTCTGCTTCAGTTTAGACAGGTGTTGGCATAAAGCTATGCATGTTTGTATTACACTCTGTATCAAACACGCTGTACAATGTATTATACACTCATGTTTCAAACTGAGGTTAAGGCAAACAGCAGCTCACTTTTAGACAGCAAAAGCTCCTGATGTCATGCCTGTTACCTGACATCATGCATTGCCCACACCATCATCACATATTTTTGTCACATCAATCCTTTTTCCTAACAACCTTTCCAACAGGTTAGGTGCCATGATTCCAGGCTTCTAAAAATGAAGTTGACACTGAGATATTTTTAGGCCTGGGTCAGTGCTGCCCCTCAGCAGGGGGCCCCCACACTGCCCGGGAAGTTATTTCAGACCCCCAGCTTTCTAATCTAGCAGCTCACTGATTCACTGGAGAAATAAAAAGAGCTATTTTTATAAATCCACATTAAAAAGTAGATCTTGATACCAACATACAAAAGCTTGCTCTGTATTTTTCTTCCAGTGGTATTCAGAACAACACTTCCTTTAAGAGTCTGTCTGCCCCTACACTGCACGTTAATGCCAACAGCTGTGGTGAAACTCACGTGGCACCACAAACAGAGCACTGCCTTCACTTTAGCTGCATGCATGGACATCTGTCAGGTATGACCTGCCCTAAGAGAAGCCATGTTGGTGACAGCCTGCACTGCTTCATTAAGGGGAATCCTCGGTGCTCCACAATGGCGTTATGGCACTGGTAGATAAGGGATACGACACCATCTACCTGGATCTGTGCAAAGTGTTTGATGCTGTCCTGCACGACATCCCTGTCCCTGAAGTGGAGAGGCATGGAAATGATGCATGGCTCACTTGGTGGACAAGGAATTGGCAGGAGGGTTGAACTCAAAGCATTGCAGTCAACTGCTTGACATCCAGGTGGAAACCCAACGACGAGTAGATCAGCACTATTTAACATCTCTATCACTGACACTGACATTGGGTACAGCCTTCCACTTTTTTTTCCCTAAATGCAAGTTGCTTCACCGCCCACACAGATGCCTTCCTGGCCTATTCAAGGCACACCTAAACTTACACCATCAGTTCTCTGGAGTACACTGAGGAAAACCATCAGTGAGACGTGACAGCACAGATACAAGCTGGTAAAGATCAGTTTCATTCAGTGCCTTCAGAATGACGTGGTAAAAAGCACCAAGCAGACCAACACAGCACTTTTTAAATGCAGGACAACAGCAAGATGCTTCAACCACCATCTCAGCTTTTCAGCAGCTTTTCTTTCAAATTCAGAATTTAATATCCAGTGTTAAAAATGTTCAACAGCATAAATATATTGAAAGTTGGATACAATGTCCAAAATCAACAGTAATAAAGCAAAAGTGAAGATGGTCAGGAAGTAAGAAACATCTCTATCTTTTGTATATCCCATTTCTTTAAATGGAAAAAGGACTCCACTGAGTTGCCTCAGCCCAAAAACCAATCCCACACCCAACCTTTTCTCTCCCTGAAAAACCCCAAGTGCTAACTGCCAGCCAAATGTCGAGTCAATGATTACCAAGCTTTAATCCATACCTGCCTGCTGGAACACTTTGGGCAGAAGGCCGCTGCTGGGAAATGACAAAAGCTTTGGACACCACGAGCAGCACGCAGGCACAATTAGGGCAATTATGAAACAAGATGGAGGAGAATTTGAGCTGTGTGTGTGCAGCAGGTCTTGTGAATGATTCTTCCTGCTCTGTGCGCTGAAGGCAGCTCTCAAAGCTGACTTTCCATCACAGCTTTGGAAGGCCAAAACTGAAGTACTAAATTCAAAATCTGAAAGCCATGTCAGCAGCTCAGCGAAGGAAGGAGTCCTCCAAATGCTGACTGCCTTACACTGAAGGTACTAAATGAGAAATTAATTTTTAGTCACACTGCCACGCCACTTTAGAAACCAGAGTTTCTGAAACAAAGCATTCTTATGTTCCGCCATTTCACTATGGAAGTTGTGCTTGGCTCAAGGGTTCTTATCATTGGCAAGAAAACTGCTGTCGAGAACCAAAGAAAACAACTGGATTTAAGCACGCACTTTCTCCCAGTGCTGAAGTCTTTGCAGATAGCAACAAACAAGACTACAACTGAAATACTTATCCAAAGTTTAAAAGCAATGCAAACAACATCAGTTCTGTTGATGGATACCTAAATTTGTCTGTATTACAAGAATGGAAGAGAATGTTACTAATTGCCTCTTGGCTACTGCCATCACTGCCATGGCCTCTTCTTGGCACGAAACTTCAGCAAGGAAGCTCAGAAGACTGCTCTGTACTTTCAAAAGATATGCACTAAGCAAATGATAGGAAGAAAACCCCAGTTCAAGCTAATGGAAGCCAAACGCAACCCACTTACCAGTATTCTCTGGCATCGAAGCTTGATCAGTATTTCTCTCCTTCTTAAAGGAAATATTTCCAAACTGCAGCACTGAAGACACCACTTTCAGCATCGCTGTATTAACAAAGACATTCAAACCAGTTTATTGAAGAGGGCTCCGCTTCACAATTTTTTCTCCTCTTACTTAAGACACTTCCCTTCCAGAGTTGAAGTACAAGTTCAGAAAGGCAATGAAGCTTGTGCTATGCTTTCTAGGCAAATGGTTTTAACACAGCTGTAAGCTTATGCTAGCAAACGCTTGCTGCAGGCTGTCCAGACACTGAAGCAACATTTGGTGACTCCAATGTAGTGAGTGCGTGCACAAGGAAAAAAGTACACTTTAAAAATGCAAGAGGTTTAACTTACACAAGATCTCATCGTGTGAAAAGCCCATGATATGCATTGCTTCCATTGTCTCCTGAAAGTTATCCTTGTCTTGCTGCCCAGGAATGGGGATGTAGCCATTGGATAAAAACCTGTAATTGTTAAATCCTTCAAGCAGCAAGTCAGCTGTATTGGGGGGAAGGAGAAGAGAAAAACAAGCTAAATAACTGCTATTCACACCCACCTGTGCTCTGCTTTCACTAGATGTTCACAAAACAATAAAGTTCCTCAGATCTGCCTGCAGGTCATTATACCAGCTTAGTAATTCATTATCTTAAAAACTCTAAATGTACTCTAAGAGCAGAAACTCTGGGATTCCTGCTTCTATCTGCAGCAACCTACACCAGCTCTTTGATGCACTGTGCCTGTAAAAAGAACGTTACCTTTCTCAGGTCTACCATAATCATAAATTCCTATTTAAAGTATCCTAAAACAAGCATCTCCATTGAAAAGTAGCAGACAGCAGCAGAAGTGGAGCTTGGTATTGATGATAACCACATCACAGATGTGAAATACAAATGTTTCTTATCTAGAAGGAGGAAGAGTGGCTCAATTCTCAAAGTCTGTACTTTCATACAGCTTCACTTCTCACAGCCCAGCAGGAATTCCCAGGTACCAAAGATGACCAACACAGTACTGCAAGGGTGAAGAAAGCCTGGGGGTTTCATTGTATTTTGGCAAAATCTCCCAGCTAGAAGGAGCTGCCTGGAATGGTCTGGCTGTCACTGCCAGCAGGACTCGTTATTAATCAGTGAGCAGTGCTGCAGTTTCACTCCAGTGATTCCTGGCCAGAGAGCGAAGCCACTACCCTGCCCAAAGTGGACTTTGCCATGGAGCTGCCATCTGCTTGTTGCTGGACAGCAGACCTGACAAAACACAGAAGTTATTTCAAAATAAAGCCACCTCGCCTTTTCCTTCGCTCTTCTTTCAAAACCCATTCCAAGACCAAACAACAGCTCAAACACTGTCGTGTTAACACTGAAAAAACAAACTCAGGACGCAGAAGAAACAGGATCAAACAGTGGGAATCTTCACTTACACTTGAGGTGCTCTCCTGCTCCAGCCAGCAGCTGGTAGAAGATATGAAACGTCCTCTCATCTTTAGCTTGGCGAACAGCACGAGACTTCTCCAACAAGTCTGATCACAGCTAGTCAAGGATCTGCTGCATTTTTTGGTAAAAAACATCCTGTGCAAACACAACTTTTCAAAGCAGGCTATGTAATATGTAAGGAGCAAAAGGGACTTCAATGCTAATGGCAGGACCAAATCCAGCACGAACTTTCAGTAACTCTCAATGAGAGGTTGCAAAATCAGACAGAAGCTCACATTTAATTGCAGCAAACTCATTTCCTGGATGGTGCCTGCATCTCCTTGCTGCATGCAGCTGACAACCACTGTAATGGATCAACCGGAGCCTAAGTGAGAGGGGAGCTGGTCGGCCTTCTTCAGCCACTCTTCTCTGAGGATGTCAGTGCTACTCTAAGGACCAAAACCCAGCAGCTGCTCAACTCTGAAGTACTTCAGCTGAAGCACTTCTATCAATTGCTGCACTTTCCTAAGATATTCTTCACTGCCTTTAAACATTTTTCAAACTCAAACTTGTGCAGCAGGTAACTTCTAATAAGCTGCCACAAGCTGCGATGTTAAAGCCTTCACATTTTGATGTTCCGTACCGTAAAACAAATTAGGGATACCTACTTGAAATGCCTGACACAAAGGCAAGATCCCGCCATGAAAGAAGTTCCCTCAGAGCAAAGCCCTCCTGTGCTCACAAAGCTCCAGGCAAAACAGCTGCCTGCATTTTCATAAAGGCACCAGCTGCCATCATTGCTGTGCTAAGTACTGAACTGAGAAAGGACACCACTCAGTATCAGACTGTATTCTGAATAACTAACTGCAGGCCTTTCCCAGCATTGCTGGGTAGCTGTATTTTGTGGCAGTAGCAAACACACACTGCACTTCACATGAAGCAGTTAACTCGTAGGCACAGAATGAAAGCTGAGCTGTATCACTGTTTATGAATAATATTCACAAGGTATTGTTGACCAAAGCTTTTCATTTCATAGTTTTATGACCATCCTGCTGCTATTTCCCCCAGAAGAGTCTAAACAGACTAAAAATGTTTACATACACATCCTTAGCATAAAGAAAACAACTTTTAGTGTAAGCGTTCCCACTTGTTTTTACGCAGTCATAAATACAAACGGGCCTTGAAGCTAAAACTGAACCAGGCTTCAGTATTAATTGCTTGTAGGTCTTGTGTTACTGGGCCTAGCCTGGCATCCAGAAGGCCTGGGACGCCAGAAGGTGACCTGGTACAATGACACCTGCAGTGCCACTGCCTGTTGCTGAGCTCCTTCCTGGCAGAGCTGCTCCTGCAGTGCTGAGGGCAGTGAGCACTGGGAACAACACCTGAGAGCAGTCCCAACGAGCACTGCATTCCTCAGCCCCTCACCTCCACCACATTCATAGGGTGAGAACACTTGAAATGACTTATTTAACTTTCACATACCCTGCTTTTAAGGCTGGCCAGAAGATCCAGCACATTTCAGAGCATGAAGTGCTGGGATATCTGGCTTCTAAGCACAAGGAAGGATGCTGTGATACTCGATCAGTTATTTTGAAACAAAGGGAGAGATGGACATGGTCAATGGATGTAGAAATAAGGCAACCTTTCATTGCATTCCATTGCATTCAAACGCTGATAGGCCATTAAGTAGGATACATGTCTCAATGTTGGCCCCAACAATATAACCAGTGACATCAAAGTTAATCCTAATGAACTTGCCCTGTAAAGAGAAGATACTTTTGTTAAGTACTTACTTTGGGATTATGACTATCAGAAAACAATGCCACTTGCACATTGGATAACAGGCACTTCACACAAGCCAAGTGAAATCTTTTCCATTCCATGCACTCATCCCTTGAGTGAAACATGTTACCTGCACCCAAACGTCTTCTGAAGGTTAAAGCACTAAGATTTTAGATACGTCCATAAGGCAGGCTTATGAAAGACTTTCCTAAAAGAGAAGCCCAAGTCTCCCATTGACAGAACTCCTTAAGTGATAAAATCTCAGCGTTACTATACTAAATGTACCCATCCCCACAGAACAGCATCATCTTCAGGCACCCACGTAGGCTTTATCTGCCCACCCCGACCATCACAACTCTTCTTTTTCCAGAACCAGAGTGCCTGCTATCTCCCTCCGTGCTCTCTCTTCCCTAGCAGTTGTAAAGAAAGGACAGAGACAACTTTCTCCTTTCTTCAATGTACATCTCCTTTTCTTCACAAAGGGCCAGACCACCTTGAGTGCTATCACACAGCACACGCAGGATGACCAGGGAATGAGGCCCAGCCAACATGGGTTCATGAAGGGTAGGTCCTGTCTGACCAACCTGATCTCCTTCTGTGACCAGGTGACCCTCCTGGTGGGTGATGGAAAGGCTGTGACCCTACTGCTCCCTTACATCTCCATGACAGGAGGTTGTGGTGCAGCAGGAGCCCTCTTCTCTCAGGTGAGAGCGATAGGATCAGGGGGAATGGCCTCATTTTTGCCAGGGGAGGTTCAGGTTGGGTATTAGTAAACTTTTTTTCCAGAAAGAGTGGTCAGGCATTGGCACAGGCTGCGCAGGGAGGTGGTGCAGCCAACGTCCCTGGATGTGCCCATGTAGATATGGCACTGAGGAACGTGGTTTACTGGGAATGATGGTGATGACAGCTGGATGTGATGATCTTAGAGATCTTTCTTCACTCTTAATAATTCTGTGATACAGATCACACTTGCCACACACGCAGTGGGTCTTGGGAAGAAGGTGGCTGTGAGCGAGTGCATTATACCACAGTTCAACCAAATGAAACCAGTTTGAAGCCACATCAGCACCCCAGGCTGGTCTGTCACCTGGCCACACATGTTCCCCACTGGCTCTGGCTCGGAGCTGGACCACTTCTAAAAGTACTGCTGCCATACTTAAAGTGTGTGCTTCTGGCACTGTTAAGTATTGCCTTGGTTGCAAACGTGTGAAGAAGCCAGCAGGAATACTCAGCAGCCACACCAAGATCTCTGTTTTCATCACATCCAATGTCTGTAGTCTTATCTACATAGCAACAGGCTCTGGAGCTCAGGGAGCGTCGTGGCAATTTACTAACAGCCACCTAAGTGCACCTTTGGATGATACCTGCACAAAGTCACCTACTAAGCCCTTGTGAAAAGAGAGTTCTGACAGCTTGCTGATATGCAGCATCCAAATCGTTACAAACCCCAGGTCTGACAGGTTACTGCTATTGGGGTGTTAAAGAATTCCTGCCTGGCAGATCTGTTCAGCTCAGGGAACGTACCACTGATTTCCACATTAAAAATTCTACTCTCCAAGCCTGAAGAATAGATGTACTCTAGTGATGACTTGCTGCAGTTGATGTTCTTGGAATGCATGGCCATGCTGCACAGTCACAACACCCGCACACATTACTGAAGTCATTCAAATAATTACAGCTTACCAGAAACCCCTCAGCTTCTCAGCTTTCCTGATTAAGCCCAGTCATGTCAGAGACTTGCACACAAGGCTGAGCATGCTTCTCACCCAGCCACGTCGGGGATTGTAGGAGAGGTAAACCAGCTGAAGCCTTACTTTCTACAGCCCTTAATGCAGAGTTCTCAAAGCTCTCTTAAAACTGTTGGAATACCATGAATTAGCTTCAGTGCTGACCCCTACTGCTTCACCTGCAGCGTGGCTGGGAAGTCAGTGCTGCTGGAAAGAAAGGGGCACGTTTTCAAGCACCCTGTCATGGAGCAGCACTAGAATTCAGATTTCTGACAATACTCTAGGCTCAACTTCAAGTACAGCACTTCATTTTTGTGCAGGGACAGGTCCAGGAGGCTATGTTTGTAACTGCTGCAATGGGGGAACTGGCATTTTGCTGAAATTCAGCCGTTGGCTGCACGGAACGTGTGTCAGCACCAGCGTGTCAGCACCGGCAGCTGACAGCTTCACACACAGAATGGATGACACAAACCCTTCTTAGAAGGACCGGCTTGAATTTGCCATGTGCCATGTGAAAGCAAACATGAAGCACTACATCATGTCTAGCCAGTGGCTTTTTCTGGTATAATTAGCAACTGCTTTCCTCTGTTTCACACTTAGAGGTTATTTAACTTCTGCTGCCAAGCCCCCAGTTCCATGAATGAAACTAACTGGGAGGCAGTGCAGGCAGACAGCACAGAGGAGGAGACCCACACACACTCAGCCTCAACATTCAGCTTCCATTGAAGTCTGTAGTAGATGGGCCACTTATCTAGCTTACCTCCCATGAAGTGAGATGTTAATATGCCCTGTAGCTCTGGCCGATCTTGCTATGAAATCTTTAACTCATCAGTAGGATGACCACCACTGCTGTCTCTAACAACCAAATTCTGTTTACACTGTCGTTATAGCACTAAAGTACACAGCTACTTGAAAACCATATAAGGGGGAAGCAGCACTCAGTGCTGGAATATGAACCCAACGAGACCACTTTCCCATCCACTGCAACCTCCAGCATTTACTTCCTGAAATATAGAAGAATGCTGCATTTTGTCAAGGAGAAGGAAAAAGAAAATGCCTCGACACGAGCCTCATTTCAGTATTATCTGGATTATCAGGAGCAGCCTTAGACTGTCAGGCCTGTGTGTGCTGAACAACAGCAGTTCCCACTTCGTGGGAGGACACATTTTTCAAGTGGGATTTGGAAATGCCTGTTGCTAAAGATTTTGTGTGTGTTTTTTTCTTTTTTTTAACATGAAGACGACACCATCTGGAGTGCATTAGACTCGTTCCTTTATAAAAGAGAGCTGGAGCCATCTGAGCGATTATGTTCACGACGGCAGTGCAGCCTTCAACATAATACAGAGCAGATGCTAACATCTTCCATGAAAAAAGTATCTGTTAGATTAGTGCAGTGCTTGATGGATTCAAGCAACGGAACAAAGAATTACAGCGCAGTGAAAGCTGCTGATGTTATAAATCCTATCACAGCATATATGAGCATCAGCCAGTACTGCAAACAATGTTATCAAAAGGTAACATTTCTGCAGTGCTCGGCTCTCCCTTCCTGGCTGCTGCCACAGAAGGATTCAGCCATGCAGCTCTCCTCAGCCCTTACCGCTTCAGCTGATTTTATACAAATGAAGCCAGGCAGCTGCTGAAAGATGAAGGCAGCCAAAAATCTTTCATTTCTTCTGTAAATTTTTAGTTCAGTTCTTGTGAGAGAAAAGATTTAATGCCTCCCACACAGCTTTAAAGTTGCACTATAGACGACTTTACACTGAAAACAGGAGACAGCTTTTTCACCCCAAATTCCACCAATGGCTTCAAAACAAAGGAACACATGAAAAGAAGTCACCTACCAGCGAAGCAGAAGGCACTGACCATCCCAACTCAACCAGCTGCAAGAGTGCCCTGCTCTCATATGTAAGTCATGCTGTCTTCCTGGCCTCCCTTCAGTAAAGCAGTCAGAAGGGCATTGAAATTTAGAACAGGTTTTGAGTGTACTCTTGGTGCTTTTTTTTCCTTTAGGATATTCTCCCTAAACCAATCCACTATTGACAGGAAGGCACCATGCTCAGGGCGACCTCATTGCAGCCTTCAAGTACCTAAAGGGAGCCTATAAATAGGAGGGGAGTCAACTCTTTGAAAGGGTAGACCACAGCAGGACAAGGGGAAACGGTTTTAAGTTGAGAGAGGGAAGATTTAGGTTGGTTATCAGGGGGAAGTTCTTTACAGAGAGAGTGGTGAGGTCTGGAACAGCTGCCCAGAGAGGCTGTGGATGCCCCGTCCATCCCTGGAGGTGTTCAAGGCCATGTAGGATGGGGCCCTGGGCAGCCAGGTCTAGTATTAAATGTGCAGGTTGGCAGCCCTGCCTGTGGCGGGGGGGTTGGAGCTTCATGGTCCTTCCAACCCGGGCATTCTGTGATTCTGTGATCTCTTCATACTTTATCATCATTCAGCAGTGATTTGTGCACAAAGTCACAGTTCAGCTCTATGGCACAGATGTATTTGCTGCACTATGAATACCACTGGTGGTTCAAGAATAGTGGATGTTACAAACTGAGTAAAATTAAACCAAGTTTTGGCAAAAGCCAACTAAGATGCATCCTCAGTGACTGCAGCACAGTTCAGAAGGCATTGTAACAGAACCTGAGGTCACCAAGGAAAGAGTAAAGAAACCTCCTGACACCAGCTGAGCTTCTAAAAAGGAATCTCTCCACAAGCAGCCATGTGGGCTCACAGACTCCAACAGAAAAGGGGATAACTCACGAAGCGAGAGGAGTTGTCGTTCTTCACCGTCTTCGCGTTCCCGAAGGATTCCAGAATGGGATTTGCCTGAAGAAGCTGACGCTCCAGCTCCCCCTAAAAGCCACACAAACAGAACAGCACATGGACGTGAACACAGTGCACGGGCTGAAAGCTTCCTACACCCTGCTTCTTCCCGACAGTCGCTTTACCCAGGAGGTGGCAGTGATGCCATCTTCAGGAGGAGGCTGTCAGCCCTCCCTCACTGCGAGCTCCGCAGTCTCTTCCATCCAGTGAAGAATGTGCTCTGTGCTCGTTTAACACACACTCACACACACTCACACAGGGGTGACTGAATAGGACTCAACAGATGTTGCAAATCACTGAAGATGGAAAAGAAAAATGCACATCTAGGGCTGCTGAAATTAGGCACAGACTTCAAATGCCTGAGAGGAAAAAAACTAATTAAAGATTTGTAACTCTCTCCAGTTATTTGCCAGCATATTCATTTTCCACATTGAATTTGAAATCGGTGAAGTACTCATTTCCCACCAGTCACACATTCATGTCACTGTAACATCTCTGACCTGAATGCACCTAAAGTATGTCACAGCGGCACAGCGGGAATTGAGTAACACCCAACGCAAAGATCACTTTCAAACTGCCCAATTCAGCCAAAATTGCTAGGCATCTGTAATGCGTGTTTTTTAAGTGCTTCCTTCAGCTCGAGCCAATGGATGTGGAAATCAAAGCACTTATCTTAAGGAAATTGCACAACTGCTTTTACAATTGCTGCCCACGAGGAGCTCTGCTGACAAAAGAAGTCTGTGCTGCTTCCACGAGCCCAGGAGGCACGGATGCTCACAGGAAAGGACGACATTGTGTTCCTGCTTTAAAAGACAGCTTAACAAGTTAGAAGTGAAGCTGTATCTCTCTGGAATGTAATCTCAAAAACTGAAGTTTGGGTTCATAAACCTGCTTTTTCCAATTGTTTATAGCATAGATGAATACAGGCCCCACGCTGAGCAATTTGGAATGGAAACTTCAGTCTCTTTAGACCTCCACAGGGCAGATTCTCACACAGGGATTTTACAAGTTAACACCTGAGACTTTCATTTCTGATATTCAGTTATATTTCAAGTCCTTCTGGAAACAAATGGCTGTTTGCTTTCTAACACGCCCTCACGTTATCTGCTCAGAACTCGGTTACATCCAAACATTCCTTTGGGACTACATATTCTATGAACTCCAAAGGAACCGAGAAAAACCAAATGCGTGCGTATCAGCCCTGACCACGCTCAGGCCACAGTGCCAATGAACCACAGCTGGGGCTGACAACATCACAGCCCTTAGGAGTGCTTTTAAACCAATAAAATGTGCAGTTTGAAGGAACTAAGATCACTGTTATAGCTGCTGCGTGCACATAAGCAGTTCATAGCCGTAAGAGATTCCTACACAGAGGTGTCAGACAGAGGAAAAAGCATTTGCTGACACCATTCCTCCCATCCCCTCTCCCAACCACACTGCAGCTCCTGTTCAGACACCAAATAAAAAGGAAAAGCTTGCTTACCACGCTGCACACAGCTTGAAACAAACCACACTACGTATATTAAACGCAGCATGTCACAGCTTACGTTTCAAGTTCTATCTATTCTGGAAAAGAAAGCACACTGACTTCAGAATTGGGCTTTTCTACAGAGCACTGCTGTGCTGCCTGAAAGCTCTGCACTCCAGAATGCTTTGTCCATGCTTTAAGTGCTTCTGTGCACCGCAGCACTAATTCAGCCTTGTGCACGGGAACCCCTGCAACACAACATGAAACCATCCTACTGGAGTTCTCCAGAGGAATGCAGTAAGTTCTGCAGTGCATCTTTATGATTAGCTCAGGGGGTTTGAAGGAAGCACTCAGCAATGCCCTCAGAGTGGTGAGAAGCAGTGACTGCAGCCCGGCCAGCCCTGCTGCTGTCCTTCACACGTGGACCTTCCCTGGCCATTGCTACGTGCAAACCTTGCACAGTGCAGAACAGCTGCTGAAAAGAACGGTGGTAGAACATTTTAAACTGGATTTAGTGGCTTTCATTTCTAGATAGATCGCTTTAGAGTCAAAAACATTTCTGAGGAAGCATTCAGTGCTTTGGAAAGAGTTTAAGGTTGGTCTACAGGCATCTCTCCAGCATAGGCAACTAACCAGAACTTGGAAAAAGCAGTATCTAAACTGTGGAAAAAGTGAGGTCATGCAATACATCATGCAGGGCAGCGTTAAGATAAGGACGGATTGTTGTCTCAGTTTCAGAAACACCAGCATCCCAGTGGCTTGGGGTGTCGTGAAGACTGGGGAGCAGGGAGCTACGTGCTACTCACATACAACAGGGGTCCACTCTGCAGTTCAAAATGACATCGAAACAGAGATGATTATGGTTTATGCAATATCAACACTTCTGGACCAGCATGTTTCCACCCATACATTTCAAATGTCTGCCAACAAATAATTCAGTTCAACTGCATGCTGACTCTAAGCTAAAGCAGGGTTAACCCAACGCTTTATTTTTGGAACAAGGAAATTCTTCAGTAAAAAGAAAAAATCCACAGCTTTGAATTGTCTGAGGTTTGGATGGAGGAAGGATCAGGTTAAATACGAAGAATGTCTGTAACTTCTGAAAATGAGACCACGGGGCTCCGACACACGATTGGGTTACAGAGGTTTGAGGAGTTACCACACACTGGCAAAGGCACCACCGCTGTCCGTGTGGCTTCCTGCTGCCTCCAATAAACCAAGGCTCCCTCCCTTCCCCCTTCCCCACAGGGAGTTCGGATGCACCACGGTCAGCTTTCAGAAAGCAGGGGGAGAATGCAGCCAGCTAACCTAACTCATGGCAGTTCCTTGAGTTGCCAGGCCTCGGCTGTATCACACAGAGCTCCTGCAAAGCATTCTCCTTATTTGAAAGCTCACGCCCGTGACAAAGAGGCATCACTTACCATCTCAGGTTAGAGAGTGGAGCATGCATCTTGCACGATATGTGGGAACAAGCTCCTCTTCCCACAGTCTTACCCCCAGCTCCCATCTAACTCTCCTCTTGATGCTCAGAAGTAATGCTGCACAGCATGGGCAAGGTGAGTTGGAGTGGGGGGACTGCCTGCAGCTCCAACCAGCCCAAGATGAGAGCAGCATGGGCTCACAGTGCTACCTCGGTTGGGCAGGTACCACACACTTACACCGCCCAGCCTGGTGAGCCATGGGGATGCTCCATTTCTGGAGTCAAACAGATACACCAAGCCCTACACAGCAGAGAATTAAAGATTTGACCGGGTTACCTGAGCAGCTATAAAAACATTCAGGGAAAATCATATGTTAACGGGAAGTATTTTGCTGCCTCCAGTGATCCCCATCCTTTATTTAGCACGAAGAACTGCTGTCCTCCCTTATGGCACGCTATCTCAGTATGCACACAGCACCCTGGAGAAGCTCAGCTCGACAGGAGGTTGCCCAGGTGCTCCAGGACAGGGACACCCACGGCTGAGGAGCAGCGCTCTGCAGTGCTCAGGAGCCTGCAAGCTCTTCACCAGCCCATGCTCTCAACAAAGCCACTTAAATAGTTACTGAAATTACTATTAGCTGTATAGAACGTGGGGGAAAGCTTGTGCAGATAAATGGCAATCGACAGCAAATAGAGATAAAGGTCACCTGGAGAACTGTAAAAGCATAAAGAAAAACACTTGCCTGATGTTTGACGGGTTTGGGTGATTCGGGCTGTTCGTTGCAAACAAACAAACGCACATGTTAGCAAGCAAGCATTCCAGCTGCAAGTCACATCCCACATTATTCACGTCAGTAGGTTTAGTTTAACCATATACCCACTTCATACAAACTACTTGGTTATAGAAAGGGAGTTATTCACCTGCCATTGCATGCACAAAATGCTAAGACCTGTTCATATGCAAAGAACTAAATTCAAATACAATACAGAACGACAGAGGGACCTCGAGCAGCAAGAGAAAAGGGAAGGGCAGGATTTGTTTCGCACTGTTTTCCACAGTTCTGCCAAATAAACACCCATAATGCACATTAACTGTTCTCCACAGTCTCAGTCCCTGCACGGTGGTTTTGTATGGATGAAATGATCGTTATTCCTTAAAGGATAAGGCAGGTTATGACAGAACCTATGAGGAAAGCAATGCTTAAGATGCCTGAGGTTTTGTTTCTGGGCTGCACATCAAATATGGAACAGATGCAGACCCTCCAACCAACACCAGGTTTGTTTCTTTCACTCAAGAGCGAGCATCATAAGCAGCAGAATCTTAAGGAACTGGAATACCTACAAGTTTTACCAGGAAAGGGGGTATGAGTGGAAAATAAACCCTCACAGTTCAGCTCTGCATAGCTCCTGCAGAACCACATGTTTTCAGCTTCTGCAGTTATTATAATCATGACTCCATCTGCAAGTTCTCCAAACTTAAGCTTCACAGCACAGAGCCTGAGGGGGAGAAACACTGTACAGCACAGATCTCCACACCAAGTCATACTTGGTGTTCTGTTTGTCTGCTATTTCAAAGCTCTAGAACTGCTTTAGTGCAAGAGAACAGATTTGGATAGAGTTCCTCAAAGCAGCTGCCAGAAGTTCACCTCATCCAGACAGGCAGTGTGAATTCAGCAAAGCTGAATCATACCTGCTTGGAAAACAACTCCGGCATCTGAAAATAAGGTTCGGTGTTGCAGTCTAAGATCAGCAGTCCTCAGACAGTGGGAAAGGACAGGCAAAGTCAGAGGCATTCTGCTTACTGCACTGCTCTCTCCAGGTCTCCATTGCCTCACTAGGAACAGGGCTGAGCACCATCAGACAGACATTTAACTTCTCCCATTCAATTAGGGCAGTTATAGCACATCTGGGAATCCTCATCACGGGGAGCCTCCGCCTGAGCCAGCCAACCCAAGGTCCTGTACTCCAAAACCAATTACATCTCTTCTGAAGTTAATGAAACAAATTAACCTTCAAAGGCCAATGCAGGTAACTAACACAGCTGTTTCTGAGGCTTAAAGCAGTAACAGCACAAGAACTGAATTTTAGTGAAAATAGAGGCCTTGTATTTGTTACAGGGTGAAGAAAGAAAGCAGGCATTCCTTTCATCCTGGCACTGTCCAGCTCTGGTTCAGATGAGCAGAAATGGAGTCAGTAGTGATGGATGTCATTAATAGAACGCAGCTACTTATTTTCAGTCTTGGCATTACATTATCTGCTGATTACAAGTATCTGACCACAAACAGGGTCCGGATCTGCCCATAGGCAGCATTGCCCAGCCCCACGCAGCCTGCAGTACGTGCAAGTGAGCAGTGATCCGTGGGCAGTAAGCAGCACTTTTCTCAGCCCCTTGGAAATTGGGTGTGCAATTTACTTTATTTCTGTATTTTGCAGCAACTAAACCCATGGTGTTTGTAAACCAAAGCAGAATGCAGGAGTTAGAATTAGGGCTCAGTCACAGTAAAGCAGCTCTGTAAAACATGCTTTAACACATCCCGTTCTTTTTCCTTATTCCTACCCCCAGCACGTTGGTGAGTGATGAGTCACAAAGCTAAACTGAACTCTCCTTTTTGTCCACGTCTTCTTTCTCAGTCTGTTCAAAACCCCCTCTCACGAGTTTCCCACCCTACTCTCACCAGTTACCCAACCTTGTTTTCTTCTTCTCAGTTCAAATGTGTCATCTCCACATCTCCTGACCATCCAGAAAAATAGCTGAGAGCAAAGGAGGTGCTACACATGGCCCAGGGGCAGCTGAGCACAGCAGGAGGTAACAGTGTGGGTCACCTCCAGGCTGAGAAGCCGAGTTAAAGCACCGTGACTCTTTGTAAGGCTGCTCCACGCGTGGCACAGTTAGCAACTGAATAAACCATGAATCAGATTGACTTGCAAAGTTCTTAACATCCCCCTCTCCCACAGTCTTTAGAGGTCAGATTAGTTAAATGTGAAGCTGTAAGTTTTCAGTTGTCAACAAATACCTTCCAGCTTCCTCCCTTGCTGCACACCATGTGCCCTTTGTGAAACCTGACCAAGCTCGCCGGGGAGAAGGATCCAGGCTCACTGCCAGCCCACCTTCAGCCAAGCCTGTGTTTTTAGTGCTCCCTCCCTCACGTGTCTCTAGAAAGCCCACTCCATTCCTAGATAAGGGACTGCCTCCATCTCATCTAGCTCAGCCACTTTCCACAGTTAGCTCCACTTCTACAGTGGGACCTCACCCAACCACTGCAGGGGCACAGGAGAGCTCTACCGGGAAGCAAAAGCCTCACAGCCAAGTTCTGAATACCAAACATGGCCATGCTGTCCTCCAAGCGACAGGCGCAGCTCTGCGTGCTGCTCCTTGCGTGTGCTCCTGAGGAGTGCACCTGGTGATGTAGAAATTGAAGCGTTAGTCTGGTGAGGCCTGAGGTGCCCAACTGGAAGCTGAGTTCTTGTAACACCTTTACAACTTTCTATCCGTCAGGCTGAAGGTAACTCTAGAACGGCACTGGGAAAACAGCTTTCCTTCATCAGCGTGCAAAGTGCTTCATAAAAAAATCCATGCAGAACTCAGATATCTCACTAAGAAGAACCAGTAATTTATGAGGATGGATAAAAATAAATCCCTGACCAGCAGTCTATTTAACAAGCTTATTTAGCATCTCCTCTGTGAGAACACAAGTGCTGTACAGGACAGTACTGCAGATCACCACCCAACCTCTGCAGTTTTCAATGAATATGTCAACAGGAACAAACTGGGGCTGTGCACATAACTCCGTTCTGACACCTGTAAGCTGCTGGGTGCTAGCTGTGTAGGTTGGCTGCTGTCTGCAATAAACAAAAACAAGTTGTTACAGAAAGGGAAATTCATTTTTGGAACTGTTTCGGTTACAGTCCGCGTGTTTCAGAAATGCTTAATTGAGTGCTTAATAAGGCACAGCAGTGAGTGAATCAAAGCACCCAGCTTCCATTCGGGACCTATTCCCCCTTGGGGGGCAAAACTACGTTTTGTAAGAAATAAACACGTTCCCAGCCTCCATCACGCCAGTGATGGCTCACAATGCAGCCAGTCACAACAGCTACCTTCGAAACTCTGGGCATGAGCATCACCAACCCATGCGATCTCATGGGGAGGAGGAAATTAAACTCCTGGTTGAACTGTGGTTTAAACTGAATTTGCCAACACTGCATTAAAGGAGGTAACTCACCCTTCCCTTCACCGACACGTTGCACCCCAGCTCACCCCTTTCCTTCTATCCCCTCAATTCGTACTAACATTCATCTCAGCTAAAGCTGGGCTGACATTAAGAGCACAGCCTGAGCCTGTATCAGTTTCCAAGCCAGCGAGCGGCCACAGGAATTGTTATGCTGACAAAGGGGTGCTTCTTTCAGCAACTATACTGGCACAAAGTGGAAGCGCAGCACAGATGAGGCCAATACCCAATCTCTTTTATACAATCAGAAATGAGGCTCCAAGCAGTCAGGCACTGGAATGGGCTCCCATAGAGGTTGTGTAATCCCCATCCCTTGAGCTTTTCCAAACAGCTCAGCAGAGTCTTGAGCAACCTCATCTAACTTACAAGCATGACCCATTCAAAAGAGCAGCCGGGCAAGAGGCTTCCAGAAGTCTCTTTTGAACAGAGGCACCCTAAGCTATCACAGCATGTTTAAGAATAGCTGTTACAAATCCAGGCTGCATAATTCACCCCCAGAAAGATGTGGGCAATTTTACTCATGCAGAAATAGTAAAAGGTGCAGTTCTGCTCAAGGTGGAAAGCCAATAATATCCGTAAGCCAGAACCCATGTAGAAAACCACATCTGATGGAAGACATCCTAAAATAGCCTTCTGCAAACCCACACACCCCCTAGTAAGCAATGTATGAACACCTGTCCAGTACTGTTGATGCTCCATTGCAAAGACTTCCCTTTAAGGCCTGTGACAGATGAGACAACCTGCAGCTCATTCAAACTGCATGACATGCTCTGAGAAGGACTAACAATGATTTTCTCTGCGCAATAAACCACCAACAGACTGAATAAGCAGTAACATGTAGGGCCATGTCATTTGCTTTCAAGTAGTGGGAAGATCCAAGTTTCCCCCTTCTTTCAACTATATTTCTCCAAATCTATCTGCCAAGTATTCTTTCTACCTGTCCCCCTTCAAATCATTGTCTTTCCTTTCTTCATAAATTCATCCCAACTCAACACCTCTTTCTCCAGATGTCCTCACACACAGGAAGACTGAGAGCTCTGAGCATCCTAGTGCTTAGTGTTGAGCACTTGGAAAGTTGCAGAAGGTGCTGTTAAGCCAGAAAATGCACCCTGAAAGCTTTCAGCCACCACAAATGCCTGTGGTACTCCTGGAGAAAGGCATGCACTCACCAGTACAGATGAGAGCTACCCGCTTGCGTTATAGCAAAGTTAAATAAATGCTTCACTGCAAAGTGCTCCAGGTGCTCATAGCAATAGATATTTAAGCCCATTCATGTGTAACTAGCGATAGGATGACAGGGAACAGCTTCACACGGCAGCAGGGGAGGTTCAGGTTGGATATCAGGAAAAATATCTTCTCTGAAAGAGCAGTCAGGCAATGGAATGGGCTGCACAGGGAGGTGGTGGAGCCACCTTCCCTGGAGGTGCTGGAGAAACATTCAGATGTACTGAGGGACACGGGTTAGTGGGGAATGGTGGTGTGGGTGGATGGTGGGACTGGGTGATCTTGGAGGACTTTCCCAATGTTGGTGACTCTATGGTGCTATGAAAGCCTGTTCACAAATGCTAGTACTAAAGTCTGTATGTGATGGGAAACAAGCCCACTAGGAACTGTTCATGCTAATGAAATATCTCCAGGAAACTGAGATTTACTGCATCAGAAGATTTTGATACTATTTCTAACAGTAATTCCCACATAAAGCCTATAATCTCACGGAAGTTAAATAGCTGACATGAAATGGAAATGCCACTGTTAGCTTTTGTTTCCGTCACTAACCAGAAAACAGTTTATCAGAGTTGCACATTACAGCTCATCTTTAATTAACGTTAATTTTATTACTTTATTTTCAATTGAAGATGGTGGAACAACAAAGAAAGAGAAGATTCCCCAACTTACAGGAATATTATGGTCCTTTCTTCCTTTATGGGAGGAAGCGACGTGAGCAAGGTACTGAATGACCTTCTTGGTGTTCTCAGTCTTCCCGGCACCAGATTCGCCTCTGCAAAACATTGAAGCATTCTCCTCAAAATGATTTTTCAGCAGCTTGGCAGTTCTTTGCTAACAACCCCCAGTTACTGCATTCATGGCTCCGACTACACAGCAGAACTTCAGTAACCACCTAAACCAAATCCTGGAGTTGCAAGGAGCTGCAAAGTATTTGTTTAAAATACCTCCTTCATCCTACAGATCTCCTCAGCATTAGGATGTTGATACAATATGTAACGCTGGTTTGATTAAAAGCTTCTGACCAGATGCCTGAATTCCTATGGGACCGTAAGTAATGAGAAACAGAGCTGGGCTTTGCCCAGAGACAGATTTTTTTCCAGACTGCAAATATATACATTTAAACTATTAAACATTTAGTGCATCTCTTATTCCGGGACCTGGTTATGAGCATTACCAAGCTGATGGAAGCCCTCAGCATCTCCAGATGTTTCAAAGTACAGCGAGGCACACTTGAAGCACTCCGACTCTGCACGGCTCCTCTCAGCCAGCTTCAAACACCCTTGTGGCCACAGGGCTGCATCCATTCATTCAGAAATGAATTGGTGCAGTGCTCCCATCAATAAAGGTAGCTAACACATACCGTTATTTTTAGGACAGATTGAAAGCAGGATGTCAGAATTTACTGGAAGATTTCCATATGGGGTGTTCTAAACTCAGCTGCCTGGATGGCACAGAGACCCAGCCAGCCCCACATCACAGCAAACACTAATGATGCTATGCATTTTTGTTATTTTCAGTACACCCACTCAAAGAGGCTACCAGGTCTGCCTCAATGATGCAGCTGGCTGTTAATCACTGCAAAGAGATCTCATTTCAAGTGTGACAGGGACTCGCATTTCAAGAACAGCAGACTAAGAAGCGTTTTGTTACATGGCGTTGCATTGAAGGAGCTGAAGTTCTTCTGTCACTGAATGGTGGCTCCCAACATTCAGAAACCAACCAGCTCTGAGAATGACAAGGATAGGCACTGCGTGCCTGCAGCTTTCCCAGCTGAGGTTTTTAAATGTAAACTGTTAATTCCCTGGGGGGGATCCAAGTGCACCCTTCTGCTGCCTCCATAAACCCTTTCCTACACCAAGCTGCACATGTTGGTTTTGTGGCCAGTCTGCCCTTCTCTTGGTATTGGATACCTCCAAATCAGATCAGGTAGGCAGCATCCTACCTCATGTTACACCCAGCAGCTACAAAAATGGGGCAGTACAGCAGCTGACATTGCAACTTTGCATATGCAGACAGCATTACCCCATGTTTCCACAGAACAGAGAATAGATTCAATCTACCCTCCGTTCCCCTCACGTTATAGGAGCCACACAGAACAACTCCTGGGAGAATGAGCTCGTGGCAGCAGACAGGAGGACTTGCGTTCCCCCACCAGCAGGCCAGGAGCAGCGCAGTGCCTCAGCAGACGCAGTCTGGAAGAGTAAAAGAGTTGGGTGGGAACCCTGGGGTCATCCTGCCTGCTGGAGCTGGCAGAGCTGTGTTAGCTGAGAGCACTGCACCACGTGAGGGGACGTCCAGCACAGCCTGCCACAGCTGAGGGTCACCCAGGGCACCAGATTGCAGCGGTGGCAGCTGCAGCTCAGGGGCAGCCACCTCCCCCTGCCAGCCCACTGCTGCAGGCTTTCATTGCAAGAAAACGAATATAATTGGACTACAACACAATAAGAACATGTAGAAATCACTAGCACTGGACTGCTGAAAAACATGTAGAAGACATGGGGAGGTCCTCTGAACTCACTGAATAAGCCAGCTGTGCTGGATGCATGGAATATAAAAAGCCTTGGATGTATAATCTGAAGAGCTGGTTACAAAGTCTGCTCTGAGAATTAGCTAATGGGTAACCAGGCTCCCTTTCTGCCAAGAAATCATCAATACACAGCACAGAAGCTGGTGTACCTTGGGACTGCCACAAGGGGAAGTACTTGGGGCTCTGCTGAGTTCCAAAGAAAGAAAAAAGGGAGAATTTCCTTTCTACCTGGCCAGATGTCACACAGCTGTAAAACTGTAACAGATAATCATGCAGATTGATAAGGAAAAAGCAAACCTCGAATGCCCATGCTGACTTCTCAATCTTGCTTTACTTCTCGCTTTCCCTTAATTGCAGTGGCTAAGCTAACATCATTCCTGACTGTAACTGATAGACAAAGGCAAAAGCGCTTTGTGAAGTGCTGTTAACATACAGTAAATTATTCCAGCAGGTAACAGAAGGAAATCAGCACAGAAGAACTTTATAACAATACTGTTTGTTCTTATTGCCATCAGAGCTTGGAAACACACAGTTAGCTGGGACTTCAGATCTTAATAATCTGTCAAATCACAGAAGCAATTATTAAACTCTAAAGATGAACCAGATCTGAAAGGCTGAGTGCAAAGCAAACAGCTCAGTAAGCGCAGCCCAGATGTCGGCCTTCAGAAGGGCAGCACACAGCTTCAGGAGCCCACTGAGCACTTTTCTGGCATCCACACGGCGCAGGAAGGTCAGAAGCTTGCAATACATTCCTTTTGGTAATAAGCCTTTAAATCTAATAGTGATTTTTAGAGGTCTTTCTGCGAGTTCTTATTCAAAAGCAATACTGATGGATGCTATCATCCTCGTTCTCCTCTCCTGGGAGCTTACAAATATGCCAAATATTTCCTGCAGGATACCAAGCTAGATAGCTCTGCTGCCATGCACTATAGAAGAATGAGAAGATTTAGGATGAAGTCCTCTTCATTTATAGAAATAAGGACATCTGCATACTTGAGATCCTTCCCTGAAAGTCAAACACAAATCATATAAATAAAAGCCTTCTACCTCTACCAACCTGCCCAAAAAAGGTAAGCTTTTAGTAACACTATGTACAATATTTATGGAATAAGTGGTATCACTAAGCTAAAGATTAACTTTTTTCGAAACCTTGTTTTAATACAACTCAATTAATATGTTACCATAAATTAAACAGTGAGAGCCCTTGGCTGAGATCCTAGCCTTACTTCAGTCAATGGCAGCGTCGCTAACGACTCCAGCAGGGTCACCACTTCACCTCTTATTTCTGTCCCGATTCCATTACGAGCAAAAACAAGGTTTTATGGGATGAATTCAACTCTCAGCTCCGACTGCGGAGCATGCCAAGAAGCACATCAAGTGGAATCATCCAGGCAGACCATCTTTAGCAATGGCCTCCAGTCGGATGAGTAATGTTGTGCCATTAATTAAGTGAAGGTGCTCCCCCTTCATACAAACACTACAGAGATGGTTTAGAAGTCTGACAGTAAAGTTAACGCAGTACCTAGAGATAAAGCACTACAAGCAGCAAAGCTTTTGCTTTGAATAAGCATCAAGCACGTGTGCAAAAATTGGTAAAAACTGGCTAGCATGACCACTTAAAGCTTCTGCATGATTTTAATTCACTGGATGTAAACCTGCAGGGTCACTTCCAAGAAGGGAAGAACTCTTCAGGCAAATTCATCTCAGCTACAATTTGGTTGGCAAAAGATTAGTGACCAGTGACTGACTTCTCAACCAGCTGCACTATTTCCCCCCACCTCCCCCAGAGCTGCTACTTCTACTATGCAAGACTTAGGCTAAAGGCATTTCTTCTGCTAAACAGACTGCCATTGAGAAGACAGGCAAAGGAACACAGTGAGAGACGAGCTGCTTGTCACAAAGCAAAGGGGCTGCATGCAGGAGTGAAGCAGAGACCTGACTTCCAGGAGAGAGGTGAGCTCTTCCCACAGAGCCTGTAACAGCAGCAATCATGCCAGCAGGACAACTGCCTGCTGTGAAAGGCCTGCTCCAAGGGGAAACACTGCTCTAAAGGAAAATCGAACTGAAGCAGCCGCTCATCCTCCTGCCCAGCAGGTTTGAAGCAGCTGCACGTGGCCTTGTGTCAGTGCAGCACAGGACCACACCAGCATCTCGCCCTGCAGTTCAGGCTGTTCCACCTGCAGACAGGCTTGAGATGTGAGATGCAGCGCGACAGAAGGACACAAACACACACAAAGAAAGCTCTGGAATTCAGAGAGACTTCTCCTTGTTTTGCTGCCCACACACCAAGTTCCTGCTGAACAAAAACACTCGGGAAGCGTTTGAAACATACTTTGGGTGGTCAGACCAGACGTGCCTAACGCGTCCCATTACCAGTCATCTCTCCAAAGAGGTCAGCACGCTGGGAGCCCGGATCTAAACCTTTCTCTTGCCCAAAGAGTTTCAGTCTGTCAGTTCTGCTCCGCACCAAGCCCAGGGATGGGCAGTTATCTGGAAGCAGAAGGCGCTCCTGGCTGAATGCTTGGCAGAAGGAGCAGCAGCTCTCCTCAGCAAGCAATTTCACAGGCCCTGCTGCTCCTAAGTCCTGCAGGCAGCAACGCTTCGCTTCCCGCGAAGCAGCCCAAGGCACCAAAGCATGGGAGCACACGTAAGTGACTTTGCAAGTAACAGGCCCAACAACAGGCTTTTGTGCTCACAACAATGGCTGCAAAGAACAAAAGAGACTTATTCTCAGACACAACCGAGTAGATCTTCTGCCAGTTATAAACAAACAGATATTTACAGTGGAGACCTGCAATTACAAGAATGCCTTAATCACTCCACTAATTCTCTGTAATGAAGAGGTGTAAGTGATAGTTTGGACTAGCACAGAAGAGGCATTAACAGGCTTAGCTATTTTCAAGGCTGTTTTACAGCTCCTCCATTCCCCTTTAGATGCTTCTCATCATCTCAACACCAGTTGTCTGGGGAATGTTACACGCTGGACTCCGGCCAGAGGTTGTATACAAAAATGCTTGGTATTTGCTGCTGTTGTCCTTTAATAAGCAGCCTCTATTCCCTCCACACCCCACCACTCCTACTGAAGCCAATTCAGATTAGATATCCTTGTATGGCTGCAAGCATCTGCTAAATGAGTGTTTATCGAGCCTAGTCTCAGTTTTGAGAATACCATGGGCTTGTGGTAAGATTCTCATATTTAGCATCTATTAGATTCAGAAAAGTGCAATGTGGCACATTTTATGTTTGAATTTCCAAAAGCTGCCTTGCAGTTAAAGACAACAAATCCAGGAGAGGTTTGAATATTTCTCCTATTCCTAATATACCACAGAAGAAATTTCTTCATCTTGGTCATCAGCCTCCAACGGCCTGGCAGGCTCTTCTATTTAACATTAACAGAATAATATTCAAAGAAAAACAATAAATCTTCCCAAAACTCCAGCAGCTGCAGCTTCTCAAAGACAGAAAAGCCTGCACAGCTTCTCATCACAATTCTATGTCTTACCTCACTGGATGAGTTTTTGTTCCAGCATACGTACAGTATAAACTTAGCATTACTTTTCTGTAATTGATTTCTTATGGATGCTGGGCCTACAGGCCTATGGTGCACCTCTAAGCCAGAAGGAGCATCACATTGCTGGCACTGCCTGTATTTGGTTCCTTAAAAGATAGAGTATGGGCAAGTGGGTGAAAAGAAGAAAGGGGAGAGAACGAATTAACAGTGAGAAGGAGAATGCACACTGTTTCATGCTTTAAGGTAACACTTCTACACCAAGACCAAAAATTCTTCTGTGTCAGCAAGTCTGGATTGGAGAACTGAACAGCAGCCACACCAGTTGGCAATGTGAGTAATGCTCTCCAGCCTCCGTGTTAGGCGAAGGACACGATGTCCTGCTGACACAAGCATCCACAGAAAGCAGCAGTGTTTTTCCACTCCTGGTGTGGAGCCCAACTTTGAGAAGAGATTAAATACCAGTAGTTTATGCAGAGCTCATCTTCTGGGGATGACAGACCACCAAGTCCTCACACAATGTCAGTGGATGATTAGGTTGAGTCAGGTAGCCTCCAAGTAACCCTGCTATCTTCAGAACAGTGAGATGCTAGCAAGAGGCATGCCTGGAGAGCTATCCATCAGCCTAGCCTGTACATATACTGCCATGTACACGTGCTGTCACACAAATGATGACCAGCCTCTACCAAATGCCGAACCACCCCGCATTGTTAGGCACTGCCACTCCTCCAGCAAAGTGTGAGCAAGTCCTCAAACATCTACATACTGTCTAAGATCAGGACATTCTTAATACAGCTACAGAAGTGACTTAACTACGTTAGAAATTACACTAAGTATCACCCTTGCAGTTTCACGACAGCTTTAGATGTGGGGAGTTATTTACTTCAATACCAACTGCATGAAGGTGACTGCAGTTCCCTGAGATTCCCCAGAGAAGAAACAGATTGGGATTTCCTAAAGATCTGGACTTGCAGCAAAGCCATCCCAATAGAGCACTCCTGACTGTCAAGAGGAAAATGGTGCCAGTCCTGGCAGTCTGAGTGAGACCTGGTACTGTGCAGTTCCAGCTGCGTTAATTGAGAGCTGACCTGGGCCCTTACAACCAGGGAACAAAAATATGGCAAACTGGATCACCTAGAGGTAGGGACAACAGGTGAAGATGCTGACCAGGCATATCTTCAGCAAGCCATAGGGGAGACCTATCTCCATGATGCACATAATGACAGTTAGGGTCAAGGCAGTGGGAGAGAGGAGAACGATGGGCACACTGCAACTCCCCACCCACCTACTTGGGCAAGCAAGAGGTCTTTTCTTTCTCACTAGCTAGCTTAAATCACTCCTGGGGGAAGAGAGAAAGCATTCTGAAGATTTTCAGCTTTACTAAAGATCGGGGTCAATCAGCTGAATCAGGTCCTGAGATGGCATGTCTGGGATGAGAAGACATCGAGCCTTTTATGAACTGCCAAAGGAGTTTGTGAAACCACCTCCAGTGCGGTTAAGACTCCTACGGTATTTATACCTTAGCTGAAGACCTGTAAAACCAGTGGCATGGCAGGAAAATGCCCAGTTTGTCTTTTCAGTGCAGCAGTAATGCAATAGAGACGAGTCCTGGACACTAACCCACCCCTGAGCAAAACATATTAGACGTCCTTTTGGTCAGCTACACAAACAAGTCTGCCATGGTCTTGCTGCAGGTCATTTAATAGCCCATCTGACCAGTTGTCAAGTAATGAGTTTAAAAGGCCAACCTGACGAAAGAATACAGTTCTGTCCTGAAGGCCATGGGAGAACCACCTTTGGAGCAGTGCTGTAGTCAGCAGCTGTCCTTATAACCTACTTGTTCAAAAGACACATGCAAGGAAATATACGTGGTTTCGATGTGCTGCTTTTTATGTCTGTGTCCAATTTGGAGAAAAGCACTATGACAAATTTTTTCAAGAAAAAGGCCAACAGCAGCCTGTATCACCTACTATATTCTTCCGTAGTCAGCATCCCAATAGTGTTAATGGTTGGACAGCACTAGCAAAGTCTCCTGGGCTGTGGTGGAAGTATGACGCTCAAGAGCACAGAAAACGTGAAGGCCAGCGACCAGCAGATCACATCTCTCCATTCCCAAAAGGCAAGATGTAACTGAATTTTATTTGGTCACTTTGGAGGCATGATACCTTATCCTTCATAGCTCCCAGGCCACAGATCCGCCCACATTAATGAAGAAATCTATATTTCTTTGTTATATACGTTCATTGGCATTGATCTCTTCAATTGGTATTTTCTTTTGCATGCTGCTCTGTAGGTACTTCAGTAAAAAGGAAAAATAAATACAAGTTAAAGCAACAAGACAGCCAACAGAACCTGGAATCCCAGCTTCTGCCGGAGGCTGTCACACTTCTACCAAGGTCAGCCTTGACCATTAGTGTAGCTAAGACACTGAATTACAGGTAGCAAACCTTGCCTAGTATCATGGCACTAACAGTTTCAGTGGTACATTTTGCAATAGCATTCCAGGACAGTATTGAAATCCTTGAGATCAACTGAACATTGCTTCTGAGATTTCATATGGAATAGCAGGTTTGTAACCAAACATTGGTTTTATACAGCAGAAGAGCTATTTCTGAGGATCTCAGTATTATGACTGCTTTCAGAGCAGTGCCCAGCAGCTCCAGCCTTCAGAGGTAGCTGTGGTTACACTCTCCTGAGTTCTAAGCATAGTAACATGTGCCCCCACCTCAGCCCTCGCCCTATAGAAGGCAGCTTTCTTCCACTGGTGCTGTTCATTAAGCAGCTGACCAATGGCCTAGAACCTAAGACAGAACATATTGCAGTCCACTGCACCAGATATAAAAGGATTCGATTGCATTTTCAGTTCGGAAGGATCAAAAGCTTATGGTCACCCCACAGGTGAGGTAATAACAAAATTGAAGACTAGATCTTGAAGGCTCTTCAATCTACAGACGAACAGATCAGGCGCTCAGTAAATCCTGCAGCACCGTCATTCCAACCGCTGTGGTCTCGGCTGACCATACTGAGTGCAGAGTTCATGCACAGGCCCAAAACCACAGAGCTACTTCAAAACAATTCACCTGAGGCAAGCATCTGTTGAAGCATCCACAAACATGCAGAGAACAAAGCTTTTTTTTTGCTGCAGGATCTTATTCCTGCTTTGAGGGCTGCCTGGTACATCACATGTAAAGTAGCTATCACAAAAACAAGTCCTACTGAGAGAAGGGACAAGAGAGCTAGGCAATCTGTGTTAGCTGACTGTGCCTCGACCTTAGCAACAGAATTGTATTTGCTTCTGTGTCCCTAGGCCCCATGCATCTTGTATTTATGTATCTATGGTTTGAAAGAGCACAGCTTTATGGGCAAGGCTGAAGATGGATCCTCTCGTTCGGTAGTTAAGGCTCTTTTACAGGAAGTAGGCAAAGATCTAAACTTCATGTCAGTGAACGGACTGCACCCAGCAGTTAATCAGGTAGTCAAACAGAACCTTCCCAGCAGTTAATCTCACCATCGAGCTATTTCAGGAAGCAGGCACCCTCACCAACTATGGCCTCGAAGCAGCTGCTGTGCGCTGGCACAACGCATGGCCAACTGCTCACACCGCCAAGGCAGGAGCCACATCTTCCCTCCTCCACTCAGATAATTGAGTATATCCAAGTTACATCCAAGACAGCTAATTGCAAGCAGTTTCAGCACAGCCATGGTGTGGTTTCACAACACACAAACCAGTCTAACTAGCCGGCTGCTACCACCTGTGACATTTCCCTGTTGCTTTCCTCCCTCACGTTCATCCCTCCTTCACACACCGCTGGCCTGGAGAAGTGAGCAGCTGGAAAGCAGCATTCTGTGGTCAGGGCGATTTTCTGCTAGCTTACCTCCCTAAACTGCTTTCTGATGGAGTACCAACTCCCAGTGCTAACTTAGAAGGCAGCACAAACACAGTCTATGTGAAAGGAGGTGAAACTGGATCACCCCTTCTAACAGCAGCCCAAGGACACACCAACTCGGCAGTGCCATAAGCCAGATCATGCACTTGTATCGCTCTGCTACCCCACCTTTCACTGCCAGCTCCCCGTGACCTTACACTGGAGCTGGAAGTTTGCTCCTAGGTGGGGCAAATTCGGGCACCCACACAGAAACAAAGGAAGTTTTAGCATCAGCTTGTCCAGAGTTCTCTTGTTTGAAGCAGGTCAAAGGCGCTGCTGCTGCTCAGTGGGGTTTCAAGACCAGCGCTGGTTCACGTTCCCCAGGGCAGTACACTGGGTAGCTGTAATGCAGCACTTCTGACAGATGTGCACATTTAGGGAATTCTCTGATTCAGGCATCTGGACCGACTTTTGAAACTACAATTCTTCAGTGCCACACAAACCTGTAAGAACTCTCAGTAAGGAGAATCACATTATTAAAAGAGTATCTCCCTACACAGAAAACCACTTCACCCCTTCTTTAACTACTTACTGCCTGTCAGGGTGGAAGGACCAGGCTGTGACAAGCACAGCTTTAATCAACGACGTTAACCTGAGACCCTCCCCTTTGTCACCACACACTTCCCGAAGGGCCCAGATGAGAAGCAGAGCTGACTTACGTGCAGAGAATGGATTGGTCCTCACGGTCTGCAAAAACAAGAACGAGCATGGTTAGTTCTGCTTCTGTTATCTGCAATTTGCAAGGCTGTTTGTTTTACATGAATATTTAGACAGTTCAACTTTTCAGTTTCACAATTTAAGGACAATCTCAAACTGCTTTTAATAAGGTTCCTTCAATAATTTAGTTCTCACACACCTCTCAGCACACGTTTGACACTCAGTTTATGATGTCATGAAATCAAGATTCTGCTTTGCTGTAATAAAGCACAGTACCAGTGTTCTTAAACACCTTCAGACAAAGCTGACCTTACTCTCTTTGTTCCGTGTGCACCCTTCCAGAGATTCATTGGATAAAGAATTTAAAACACTAAGTATTAATCAAGAAACAAAACAGTTCAAGTACACAATGCTAATGACCAGAAATAACTACTTGGAAATAGCATCAGCATCTCAAGCAAGCAGAAGCTTTCCCCTTTGGCTTTTTATTCTTTTTAATTAACATGCAAGCCTAAAGTGCTTCCATAATTCAGCTCATTCACTAAAGGCTTGTCAGAAGGACAGCCAGGGAAACACTGAACACAGCTGAGCTCCACAACGCGGGGCAGCTTCTGTGCTTACGACCTTTGGAAAGAATGCCTGAAGACAGGTTATACCCTGCAAGAGGGAGAACATAATTACAGGGTCTTCATGGAATATATTTCATCATGCATGCTATATTAAAAGTTCCATAATCAAAACATTCAGGTACACCTGCAGAAAGTAAAGCATTGCATTGCAGTAAAGGATGTTCTCCTCCCTCTTTGTGCCCAAGTATTTCAGTGAGCTCCACATTTCTTCCCATAAACTTCCAACCGAGTCCTTGCTGCTTTTACACCTTCAGATGGCCATCACTTACTCCAGAAGAACACAACTGCCTCCTGAGAACTCAGACCTTAACACGCTTCCTCTCTTCCCATCAGTCAATTTACAGTGCACCACTTTACAAGAACTCAAAGTCAAGCTTTATTTCATTTTCTTTGGACATAAAGCTCAGGGCTACAAGCTGGGCTCCCCACTGACCCCCACACACCCGTCCTCCTTGACCACGAGCTGTGAAAGGGCTCCAGGAAGGGAACAACCAGCAGCACAACCACCACAGCTCCCTCCAGGACGCCGGTTTCAGTCCCACACAAGGAGCACACCTCAGCTGCTGTGAGGCACCTTCCCCACCTGCTGATTGATCTGAAGTAGATCTGTATTTGTATATACAACCTCAATGTTTGTGACTATTTCTGGTGAGCAAGAACCATTTTACATAGTTTCAAAACAGGTCCAGAGAAACTGTTCTTACATGGAGCTGCAAGGTACTGCTCAGTTCTGCAGCCAGCATGAAACCAGGCACCCTACCTATGAGGTGAGCCAAGCTCAGGATGCTGTTGTGAAACAGCAGGTGTTGACACAATGACAGCCTTAGCCAGCACTCAGGACCAGCAGGTGACCCACTTCCCCCAGGAGCTGCCCACACTGAGGAAGGGCTCAGCCCCCCCACCGCCCAGCAGCACAAACCCAAGCTGCAGGGCTGCTGCTGTGGGGACAAAGCAAGGGGCTGGGATCAGCGTGGTGACAGCTGCAGCAGGCTGTGGTGCTAGGTGTGTTCTGTCCCCTTCTCCCAGCTTCATCAGTACTCAGGGGGGACTGGGGACAGCAGCCTGGGTCACACTGAGTTGTAGGTCCTTCCATGCACCTCAGCATAGAACTGCACAACTCACACAGGGAGGGGGAGAGCTGAGAGCCCCTTACTACAGCAGCTCTAAACTGCCTTCAACTGCCAGTATAGACAAAGCAGCCAAAGAAAGCAGAACTTTGCTATTTTAATTAGTATATGAATAGAACATTTGAAGGACTCAGACTCAAGGACTCCTGCAGGCTGATGCTGCTGCACAGTGTTACAGCTATACCAGAGGCCTGGGACTGCACCACCAGCAACTGATGGGCTTTTGTTCTCTCACTGAACACGTTATAGCACACTAGGATTTGCACTCCAACCTCCTGTGCCCACATGCTCAGAAGTAGCAAGAGATACCAGCGATTCTCCTACCCACTGCACAGACAGCAACTAATATTCCAACAGTTCTGAATAGGAGCATGAGTCAAATTATTAGAAGGGGGAATGAGGAGATTCAAGAAGTGGTGGGACTCCTGACAAGAGTGCTGGCACCTGGCCTCCCACACATGCCTGATGTGCAGCAGCCCCTGTCCAGATGCACCAGAAGGAAGGCTGAAGCCTCTGGCTGCAGGAAATAAAAGCTGGCAGCAGGCAACAGCAGTGGGAGAACAGCAGAAATGCTGAGAGTGTGGTCTATAAAGCCCTGCGTTCTCCTAGCTTTGACAGAGGGCAGCTGCTCTTGCAAGCCCCATCAGAAATAACTTCCAGGTCCCAGCAGGAGACAGAGCCCAGAACTGCCGCAGTCGGACGGGCCTTGGGGCTGTCAGCTCCAAGGGGAAAGAGGAGCAGCTCTGACCCAGCCTGCCTCCAGGCAGCACGCTGACCTGGGAGCTCCACAGCAGCTCCATGCCAGCACAGCCAGGCTAACACAGCACAGCACGACTCAGCTCCTCACTTAGAAGAAACTGCAGAGCGAATGCCAAGTCAGTACCTTGAGTGGAGTGCACAGGTAGCACTTCCCTGCTGTAATATTAGCAGTGATGTTTTCTGAAGAGGTAATTCAGCTTTCCCAAAAATAACTTCTCTGCCATGCTGTCACTGCAGTTTGTCGAGACAGATCCCCCTGAAGAGCAGCTCTCTAGTTTATCACTTCTTCAGCAGCCAGGAACCACAGGCAGCGTCTGCCTTGAAAACAAAGCCAGCCTGGCAGAAAGCAGCGAGCACGTCTTGCTGCTTTGGACCACTCCACTGTTACCTGTGGGTTTAGCACACAGAGCTCGTGCTCACAACAAGCAAGACAGTATCAATGGGCTTTCCTACTCAATTCATCCTGAAGAGTACCTACAAGTCCAGACAGCTGTAGGCATCCCACGCTCACCAGAAACCTCAGCAAGTGCACAAAACCTCCTCCATTTGCTATGTCCAGGAACCTGCATAGCCATAGATGTTACAAGGAAGCTGCCACGCACTGCAGCATGTTACTCCAAATTCATTTTCCTGTGTCCACCTAGACTAAGAAAGAACAGTTATTTACAGCTTGTTTGGTTTACTTTTCCCCTCCCCAAATAAAGCAGTTGACTTGGACCTTGATTTCAAAGCCGGTCCCTTCCTAAAGCATCCTCAGAGCACCGACCAGCACCTGCTTGTCTGTGTCTGACAGAACTGAATTGCCATCCATCACTGCTGGGAACTCACCTGAGGCAAGGAAGTACCACCACTTCCCTCATATTGTGCTTATATATGAAAGTATTTTCAGACTGTGCTGCTTTCTGTGATTCAATTTCAACATGAAGAGCAGCAGTCAGACCCCAGAACAGATTATTACTGTGACAGAGAATGTGAGATCTGCCATCCGCTGCAGTGATTTTAACAGCCTTTGCTCTTGTTTGTTTGTTTTTTAAAGCTGAAGTGGTTGTTCATGGAAACCTATAAATGTTATGAAAACAAATTTCCATCTGAGTCTCGTGATTCTTAGAAACAGGCCCCAAACGATCATCTCTCCAGCAATGTCTTCACGAGACAACATCTCCCAGCACCGAGGCAGGCTTGCAGAGATACGCAAAGAGTAAACTCATGCAACAAATCCCATGGGGGCGTGCAGGCAAAATTCCAGGAGCAAAGAGCAGAACGAGTTTGGCTATCATCACCTCCAACCTTTAAAGCAACTGAGACAGGGAATGCAATAACTCGGTCTCATCAACAGCACGAGTAAGTTTGGCATTTCCACTGCTCCACAGATGCTTCAGTCTGGAATGATGGATATTCTGGACAAAGGCACAACACATTTTGAGCACAGGATTTACCAGATATTTCAGCAGGGGGAAGCATCTGCGAGACAGCTTCAGTAACACCTCCTTCTACCAGCATCTGCCAGGTAACTTCTGGTGTCTTTGGAAAATCCCCCCCTCCTGCTGCAGCAGCTCAGCTCAGCTCCTGCCCTGCCTGCAGCCCTGGGTGCTGCTCTGCTCCCAGGTGGAGGCACCTCAGCTCACTAATCAAAGGCACTCACTGAGCACAAAGTCCATTCAACTCAGATGGGCACAGGGCAAGCAGAAGGAGGGGATGAAGAAGAGACCAAGCTGTTAACTCAGTGTGACCCAATCACAGGACCAACCCTCTGTTATTAAACAAACAGTGCAGTCCCATGGGAATCCATCGCTTCACTCCAGAGGGATGCAGCTTGGATTTAAATATATCTCAAGGTCTCCAAACAGCACTGAAGGTCACAGCATTCAAGTTGCACAGAAAGCTTACTACAGTTTTTCTAATTAGAAATACAAGCTCCAAAATCACGCAGAGCCTAAGAATAAAAACAAAACTGAATTATCTGCTTGTGAAATAAGCTCTCTCCAGAATAACACGTCCTTCTGAATGGAGGAATTAGGGAGCACAAAGGCAACGCAGTCTGACATTAGCCTTGGGCTAAAGCTCCCCTACTACTGGAGACGACCTGAGCTGCTGCCAGTCTCTGCTTCCCCTGCCCGCATCCCCCAGCCCATTCCACTTCGGACCACCAACCACACGCACAGACAAGTCCTGCTAGTTCAAGCAGCTGAGCCAAGCAATGGAACTTCACTTTCAAGCAGCTCAAGCTGACTGCTTCGTTCTACAGCACTGCTGCAAGGAGTGCACTGAAAGGCAGGGAACCACCCGTCCCACCAGCAGCCCATGCACTGCGCCCTCCAAAGCAGCCACCACAGCTCAGTGCCCAGCGCTGTGCTGCTCCCAGCTGGAGGGCTCGTGCCACCAGCTCCTCCACCCCAAGCATATCTGCACTGCAAAGCAGGGGCTCACGCCAGCAGACAATTCATCCTACCAAAATAAACACATAAAAGGAAAGAGAGCAGCCAGCACAATGCAGGTGTGGCAACATATAGCCAGTCTTCTCCTTTGGGAGCAGTTGATCATTACATCAGTTGCAGGCATCAAACTATGTAGAGTCTGGAGACATCAGGCACTGAAGCACGGGTATCACTTTTGGGTCTCCTCTTTCCCCCCATCCAAAGCTGGCTCTCACTCCCAAGGCAAGAACCAAGTGCTGTGTTTAACACCTGACTGACGCAGGCTGCAGCCCTGGTAGGAACCACCTTGTCCAGTGCTGAGCAGATCAAACTCTGAAGCAAAGAAGAAACATGAGAATACAAGGACAGGAAGAATCACAGCTCTGAAAGCTATCATTTCCCATCAAACCCCTTAAATGTACTGCACTCATCTCCCTGAGTGTGAGGACAACAACTGGCAGCTCCTCAAACAAAGCTGTTGCTTGGCTGCCAAACATTTGCAATATTCTCCTGTTTGAAAAATCTATCAATACAAACACTGGGATCTACTTTTACTGTGTAAATACAGAAAATCAGAAGGTTTGAGAGCTGGGATGGAGAAGCGTTTTATTCCTCCCCTCCCTTCTCTCTCCAAGTTACAGAAGGATTATCCCCCACCACACAGCAGCCCTCACAAACCCTGCTAACTCTGGGGAAGGTTCCAGATGTGCACTAAATGCACTTGCTGGGTAATTGGTTCAGGCAGGATGTTCAGAAAAGCCACTGCTCGAATCTGGAGTCTGCCTACAAAGGAATTACTGTATTTTAACAGAGCAGCTTTTCTTAAAAGCATGCCTTAGTTCTGCTGTGCTCACACTATGGTCATTCATAAAGTGGGAGAAGATAATGAAGCAGAAAAGGAAGAATCTGTCTTCAAGTTTCCTAGAAACATTCACAAGCCGTAGCACTGAAGGACAGAAACCCAACTACAGAGCACAGCTTGTGAGCAAATGAATGCCCCCCCTCTGCCGCTGCCTTGCTCCAGCTGCCCTTTACTACACTGAAGTACAGCAGGCCCAGATCTGCCTTTCCCATCCCAAGTCAATTCACAAGAAAGGAAGAGCCACCTGGGGCCACCCCACAGCCAACTGCCCAACTAGAAAGCCAGGTTTTGAGCTATCATAACAACAAATACACTCATCCAAAACACTTCCACAGGCCTATACCTGCTTGCAGAATTAATGCATCCATCCCTACCTTGAGAGGGTATTTAGTCACAGCAGCCTTCATACAAACACTGACTGTCTCAGTATCCCTCCACCCCTTCCTTAAGTCCTTTTAGCATTCGATCCTTATTCAGGTAAGAACGTGAATAGAAGTGTGCCAGGATAGACAGGCCAACTCCAGAGAAGTGGTGAAAAGAGACAAATACGAGTTTTAACCTTGTCCCAAGCCATGTTAAAGACAAAGGCAGGGAGTGCTGCACAGCCACCCCTCAGCCTGCAGGAACCTACAGACAGGGGAGCTGCCCTCCACTGCAGCCACATTGAGTGCCATCCCTCCTCAGCACCCAGCTCCAGATTCTTCCAGATGGCCCCTTTTAATGACCCTTCCTATTTACTTCTCCAGAGCATGATGCTGGGGAAACAGAGGGACTGCAATTTTAGACAGTACTTAATATTCAGGTGCCACAGTCCACACACTAAGAAAAGCTTGGTTACCTGGCTGATCCCCTTGTTTGCTGTGGATGCTGGGTTTGGAAGCTCTGTTGGTATTTGTCCTCTACTGCAGAGCAGCAGGCTCAAATATCAGATGGTTCCAAGAGATTTACAAATTGAATTCCTGACAAGTTCTAGGAAAATGGGTCACTGCCTAAAGCAGAGGGACCCTCCATCAGCACAGATTCTGCTTCTGAGTACTCAAAGGATTGGGTCCTAAAGGAGACAGGTGGTCTGATAATGTGCCATTCTTGGACTTCAAGCCTTGAATAACCTTCGAATAACCAAGTCCTTCTGGACCGCTAAGCACAGAAAAGGATCAGGTTACAGAGACGAAGCATGCCTTCATATTTTGTGTTTATCACTAAAATGTTGCCTAGATACTCCATAAACTATCAAACGCTTTACGCCATCAAGTGACTTGCACCAAACATCTCTAAAAGCACAACACAGGAAGACTGACAGGCACAAGTTTGTTTGCTGAGCACCTATCTCACCGCAGGCCAAATATACCCCAACACTTCTGCTCCTGGGAGATCCCTGCTGTAGCACTGCATGCCCCACACTTCACCTCCGCCTTCAGTTGCGCAGCAGTCCCTGCACAGCTGAGTCATGTTCACCAGTGTACTTTCTGCAGCCTCAGACACCAGTTTATAGGAATACAGCATTTTGCCAACAACAACCCATTAAACATGCAAGCGAATGTTTCAGAAAGCATATGATTTGCCAACACTATAAAGCCGGCTGGTAAAGTTACGGCACCTCAATTAAAGCAGCCATTACGAACCTCTTAATGAACCTGAACGGCCAAAGGATGAGATCCATCCACCAGCGGTGCAGCAGCCAAAGCACACCTCAGGAGGTAACTCCCTCCAGCAGGTCTCAGGTAACCAAAACAGAAGAGAGGTGCCACAGCCATCGTCAGGAGGAGAGTCGCAGTGCTCCTCCACATACCGAGGTGCCACGGGAGGTTGGAAGTGATGCCTTTTCTTTAGGGAAGCAGCACCTCCCTTGATAAACCTTGAAACTGCATTTACCCTTTTCTTCTTGCCTTGTCACCATCAGCTTAGTGACAACCTGTAAGTTCTTACCTGCAAGCTGAATTGCTTTGAAACTACTGAGATCTAGGAGAACTTGCAGAGATTCTCACTTGTCCTGCAAGGCATAACACTGCAATTTACCTTAAAAGATGAAATTCAGGTGCACCCCCCCACCCAGATGGGGGTGGTTGTAAGATTTAGAACAGTACGTGGCTTTCTTTCAGCAGTGCTCACACTTGTCCCACAGAACACACTAGGAGCAGCCCTGTGCCAGCTCAGACACCAGGCCATGAAGAATTCCAGCACAGTACCATCTGCTTCCAAGCGAAGAGGGAACAGCACTGACATCTCAAACAATTACCAATTCCCATCTTGTCTGTTCACTGTTTCTGACATGGCACAATACAAGACAGAGACAGTGCCTGTTACGTTTCTCCTGCCCAGGAACCAGGCTACAGGAGTGAGCACGGAGCCCGATGGTCACAACCCACTCCTGGCAGTCCAGCAAACCAACTCCGGCCTCTTGCTCCAAGACGTGCTATAGATGTCTCCAAGTCTTTCACAGAGGGCCTAGAAAGTATCTTTGCCATGGGGATGAGCACATGACAAAGGCACTGCGTGGATGTTGCTGCAATTGGTGAAGTTTATAAAACAACAGAAGCCACAAAAAAACCTGTGGTTCTGTACCTTATTCCAAAAGGTGCCAGATTTGAGATAAATCACAGCTGCCACACTTCAGTTCTGCTTAACTGCCTAATGCACTGAGCTAACTACGAAATGAAGCGTGGCGGAGGTGAGGCAGACCCCAGGCATGGCTTGCCCCGTTGCTGGCTGGTACCAGTACTTCTTGCACACCTGCAGCAGAGCTCACAGCCACACATCACTCACCCCAGAGCTCAGGCTGCTGCACAAGGGCTCAGCACAGACAGTGCAAGCGGCCAACCTAACAGCACCCAGCCCTGGGAAAACAAACCCAGCTATGAATCGAGACCATTTTAGAAGTTGAGTGTCAGGCATTTGCAATGTTAGCTTGAAATTACCCAAATTCCCAAATAAAAACTGTGACATTTGCTTTCAGACTTGCTAGCTGGGGCTTAATCAGCAGAAAAGAAGAAAACAAATAGCTGCCAGACTGCATCCTGCCCACTCTGTGGGACCGTGGGCAGCTCCTCCATCGTACATCAGAGAGAATTTTTTGTCTAGCCCTCACCAAGTTTGAAGAAGCTCAAACAATGTTTTCGCAGTCAGTCTTCCAGCAGTTTCACTTATTTCCGTTAAGAGAGGCTCTTGTATGCTTGATTTAGAAGTTAAAACACATTTGCTAAATATGTGAAGAGAAATTAAGAGACGACGCATTCCTTAACAGACCCATTCAAACAGATATGCATTTACAGACCCCCATCTAATGGGATGCCAAATGCAAGCAGCCCTCTGCAAGGGGCAACTGCTGCAGCTCAGGAGGATTGCAGCACACAGCTGGGCCTCAGCATGGGGCAGCCCAGGGACAGGACAGGCTGCAGGACGAGGGCTGGGCCACACTGCGCACAAGGGATGGGCAGCAGGGACGGGCAGAGCCACTGGCCTCCAGCAGCTCCTGTTTCACAGCCACAGCAGCGAGAGGTCCCACCCCATCAGGCACCAGTTCTGGAGCTTGCTCTGCTCGTGGCTCTTCACATGGCACAGACGAGCTGCTCTATGCCCTTCCAAGTCGTGGCTCCCAATGAGCTTTCCCAGCAGAAACGAGCAACTCCAAAACCTTCTGCTGGGCCATCCTTACGCTTCCTTCTCTGCGATATTTGCATACTGCTTCACAGTAACCTAAGATTAGTGGTAGCTGGCAGCCACAGGCTGAAAAGGGTTTATTTGGACTGCAGAGTGCTCAGCATAGCAGTGGTTTCTAATCTCCAGCAACCCTGCTTAAGTTGCTCTGCTTCCATTGCAGCACAATTTTGTTTAGACAAAGATTACATTGTCAACTGAAACAATAACTCAAGGAGGTCCTTTGACAGCAATATCTGCCACTGAGGCTCACTGATTTACTTTTGCTCCTCTCCCTCCCAAACAATTAAGCAGGCACAAACCACTTAAGAGAACTGGCTATGAACCAAGTGGGCTCTTCCCGAGTTATTCCATTCTGCCTGAACTCCACAGGTTTGGAAAGAGAGCAAGAATGCCAGCAGAGGGCTTTGCTGGGCTTTCTGACTGTAACACAAAGTTGAGCGGTTGGGTTTTCATCCTCAGCCACAGAGGGGACGGGACACAGCCCAGAGGCACATCCCCACAGCAGCACAGTACCTGGGTAAGTGGAGCTGAGCTCACTGCACGGCCCAGCAGCTGCTGGATTACAGCTGTAGGTGCTTCTCTAACGAGTATTTCCTAGGACCCATAACAAGCCTTTCGAGGAGCTTCACCTCAAAATATCTGACGTCTCAGATGTGGTGCACAGACTTACTACGGCTCTGCTCTCCAGTCATTACTTTTAGAATCACTGAACATGTAACAGATACTAAACAATGTCCTTAGAGAATATTTAAGTGCCACTGTCACTGTCCTTAAGAAGGCTCAGGGGTGGATAGCTCGGGAGATGCCCCCCATTTCAAGGGCCAGCAGCCCCTAGCAGCCAGCTGCAAGCAGACTGCTGCCCCGAGCAGGGCCTGCCATGTCACAGCACAGGGTACACCTCCACCCATGGGTGCCTCTGCATGCAGGGCACAAATAAGTGCTGATTTAGCAAGATGGGAGCTCTGCCTCTGGTCTGTCACACTCCAACAGCAGTTTTTCAACAAGCACAGAACTGCTGCACCCTACATCCTGAGATGTGCTGCTACCATTCAGCTGCACTGTTAAGAAACGTTCTCCCATTGTTCTGCATGTCACTTGTGATTGTCAATTAATGACCCTTTGTCCTCACATAGGAACACATGGGTGGGAGATGTGAGCACCATTCCCCTCCCTGTGCCATTTCAGATTTAGACTTGTTCTGTTTGACCTCAATTACCTTTCCCATGCTGAATGCAGTTTTGATAACTTCAGCTGTTCTTTAAATGTTTTCCTGACTTACTTCCTCCCCTCCCAAAGAAGGGAAAGGCTGGAGCAGCACAAAGCATTGAAGGTACAAATGTCATGTCAAGTTTGGGGCAGCAGTTTTAAGTTCAGGGCAGTAAAGTGTTTCCCAGTCTGATTCTATTCCGATTTTTAACCACTGCTGGACAATGAATTTAGTTTGCTACAGATCTGTTCCATCCCCACTAGCTCCTGCCAAAGCAGTGAGAGCTCCAGCTCTACTAGAGCAGTTTATTCCTCATAGCACACCTCACGTGTGGCTTCTCTGCTGTGAGCTGAGTCCTTCACACTGGGCTCCTATTTATGCTGTCCTAAAAAATTAAATCAGCATAAGCCAAGCATCATCCTAGAACCACTTCTCATTTTGCAGGCAAACAAGCTACAAGTGAGGGACATGAATGCAAGCACAGGTTTATGGGTCTCCAGCAGCGACCTGCCAAGCCACAGAAAGCAGAGAATAATGGATAGGATCAGCCTTATAACCAGATCTGTACGTACATGGTGGCCTTCCCTCATGTTGCAGTTACTTCAGAGCCTGTGCTTATGATAATTACCAAAACCACATTTGAGAGCTCACACAGGTCATATCAGATGGCCTCTTGTCCATTCAGATTCGCTCACAGATCAGTGCATTTCAGAGGCACGCTCTCTCCCCGAAACACCTCACTGAGTCTGTGTCCACATACTCACACATGCACACGCTTCTGTGAAGGCTAGCTGTATGCTTTGGAACAGGCTGGGCAGACATCACACACACTGCTGTCATATCTGCAGATCTGGAATAGAACCTCAAAGAGAGAGCAGCCAGCAGCCAACATCTGGGCGCTGGGGCAGCTCTGTGCCAAACATCCTCACGCAGCCTCCACGCATAGGTCAGCGATTCCTTCTCCACGCTCAGAGATCTGCTGCTTGCAGTCCCACTTCCTTCTTCTTCTGAGTTTCCTTGTGCACACCAGCTGATGGCTTTGCCATCGCTCTGAAAAAGCCCTGGGGCAAAAAGAAGCCTGGTGCCCCTGAGCACCTGTGAAGCCAGAAGCTTCCATTCAGCCAAATGCCTGAAAGCACCAAGGGCAGACAGGTGAATGGATGCCAGGTGATACCATCACTCCTGGGTAGGAAGCTAGGAAAGCACTGAAAGCTTGCACTGAGATGCACTGATAATCATGCTGGTGATGAGAGCCTTGGCTTATTGCAGACACAGAACAGAAGAACACTCACCACTCCTCTCCGTCAGCTAAGAGCTCACAGTTGCTCCTACTTCTTGTTTCTGTGCCAGAGCACAGCAAGGACATTCAGTAAGTAGGAAGGTGAATGGAAAAGGAGCAACTGCAATTGCTACTGCTGGCAGCTCCAGCATGGCTGGACTCGCAGTTCAGCGCTCCAGAGGAACACAGACAGCACTGACCAAAAACAACTGTGCAAAGCATGCATCCCCAGCAGCGCTGTTAAAGTGCTCTCAAGAACACAACTCGTTCCAGCTTCTGTTGCACGGAAGTAATACCTTCATTTGTGGCACCTGAAGGATAAAACCAAATAAGAAAAAAAGCAGAAAATAGAGCATTATTTCACAACCACCCTGAAATAAAGTTTGATCTAAACTGGAAGCGTGGAATAGAGTGTTACCAGAAGCAGGTGCTGGCTGAGTAATATGTACAAATGAATCATCTCACGAGTGAGTTCATAAGTTGGATGCACTTGCTCCTGAATTCCTGTCTGCCTGCTAGCACAGTCACAAAGCAGCTATGAGCTCAGCCTGCTCTGCAGATCGTAAAGCTGCCGTCATTTGGTTGCAGTATTGACTGAAAGAATCAGGCTGGTCTGCGCCTCGGGGGAAGGGGCAGGGAGGGAGCAAAGAGCAAAGCTCCTTCTTGAAGGTGTGCCAAAAAAATTAACGCAGGCAACCACTTCAAGTGACACTTCTAAGGAACCGAGTTAAGAACACAGTAGTTCACTCTAAATACTGTTGTGTCTAATTAAGTTTGTAAGCCTGAGGTTAGCACCAATTAGAGCAGAGATCCAAACACATTTTGACACAGAAAAAGACAAAGGTTAAGAACTGTTGTCCAAGTAACTGCAGTACTGCAGAACTTCAAACTCCAACAAGGGTGAGAAAAAGCACGTGGTAGCATACAGCCTCGTTCTAGCAACTAGCATCATTGAGTTTTATTCAGTGATTGCTATTGACATCACTCAGAGATGGGCCAATACGGCACAAAGTCATCAGCACGGCCCCAGTGCTGCTGGAGCAGGTCTGATACCAAGGAACAAAGGAGCGAGGAGAGATGAAGCACGCTGCACAATAGGTCCAGCTGACAGAAGCACTCCTCATCTCACTTCAGATTCAGCAATAACGAGGCAGAAGGCTGCTCCAGCATGAAGGATTTCAGTTATTCTGCTTCAGTTCTTCCTTTACGATTCTCCACCCCTCCTCCCAGCCATTACAAATCATTGTATATCACATTCCTATTGGGATATGAAGCCAGCCCCATTTCCATGTCACTGACACACAAGTATTGGCATTCCACACCAGCCTGGCTGGATAAATGAAGACACAAAGCAGTGCAACCATAAGGAGCCCCAGAAATCCTTCCCATCACATTTGCCAAGCAGCTAGCTCTGCTCAGCTCCTGCCATCCTCTGTGATGAGCTAAAGGACTCCGAGGTATCCTTTGATAACTCAAAAGATACACTGTGAAAAGTATCGAGGATATTAATTGCACATTTAACAGGTCTTACGTGCTGTTCATGTAACAGAGAATGCTGGTCAGGCTCTTCAATCTCACAGCAACCTGTCCCTCAATATTTAGTAGTACACAGAAAAGAGTTGCCACATTTTATTCTAAATTACTTCATACAATAGAAACACAGTTCCCAGCAGTGAGTATTTCAGTGGGAATTAAGTAAAGAGATAGGTCAGTGTTCTATAGGGAGCAGCACTGCACCTGCAGGCAGCGCCAGCTCCTCCAGCACCACGAGCGCCCTGCACCTACTGCACAGCTTCTGATAAAGCTCCCCTGGCACAGGATTAAAGGCAGGCCGAAAATATCAGTGCTAATTTGGTGCTCACCAAGGCGTCCTCGGGGAAACGGGATAAAAAGGAGGGACTAAGCATAATTATACAAGAGTAACGTTAGCAGGCAAGCAGGTCTTCAGCAACCAGAAGCAAACCGAGTTTGCCTTCATACACCCTGCAGTGTGTTTGTCCAGATTCAGTGAATAAAGAGGCATGAGAAGACAATGCAGGAGGAGAGAGCCTTGTGTGGCAAAAGCACCAGAGAAAAGTTCTGTCGGTGCTGCCTGTGCAATCAGGTCTAGCCTCTGCTGTTAGAAAAGGAAAAAAAGAGATATTCATAAAGGAGTTATCAGCCAGAATTCACTTCCTAAAGAAAATCCCAGCCCCTACCCAAACTCCTGCTGCTCACTGCCCGTACGTTTTAGCAGAGCAGAGAAACACCAGCAAGTCTTACAAATGGTATTACCAAACAGAATTAAGGTCAGGGTTGTCACGGGGATTAGGATACCAATTCCTTATGACCATGTCAACTGTCCAGCAGCTTTGAAAAGCTCTGCCTAGGATTCCTTTGTGAAGCATGCCAACCCCAGCCCCATGCATAAATGCATAGGATTTCTGTCTAGGGCCAAGCAGTCTCAATAAGGGGGAGCCCCTGGGTTCTGTGTACTCACAGCTTCAAGGTAATATTAAGAAAATGAAGAGAAAGCACAAGAGAAATCCACTAAATCACCTGTGAAGTGGCATTTAGCCTACCACCACACTGCTTTGAACAGTAATTAGCAGGGGAGGCAGAGGGGAAATCCAGCATGTAAAGCAGAATTGCAGGCTATTACCTTCAGAGGTCAGGACAGCAGGCAGTGAGTGCTTTAGGCAGAGAAATGCAGGCTGCCATAATCAGAACGAACCGAGTCCCCCTGCCATTAACACATCGCCTGCACTCCATCTTTACTGCAAGGCCTGCAGGAAAGTCAATGCTTATGAGATCAAGCAATCACTGAGGTTTGCTTTTCCTTGCAAAGCTTGCTTCAAATCCTCAGCGCATAGCAGCTGCACCAGCACTGAACTGGCCACTGCATCACAGCCCTGCAAATGATTTTCCACTTCCCTCTTTCTCGTGTCGAATTAGTGTAAGCTGTCACATCTCCCTGCAGATTACTGCTTGCTCTCAGGAACGAGAAACCGGCCTTTCTGAGCACATTCTGCTTCCCCTGCTCCTTCCCCTCCCTCCCCTTTGTCCTCCTCGATTAACAAATACCAAAACGAATTCCAGCCCATTCTGCTTCCCACTGGAGGGCAAGATGAGAGCTGACCTGCCATGACGGCTCTCCCAAACAGGAAATTCTTCACGGGGATGAGCACAGCAGCAGCTCGATGGCTGGCAGCTCGCAGCACTCCCCTCACACAGCCTTTTTGTAAGGGTGCTGTGAAGTGCAACGCCCGGTGTGTGTCACCAGCTCAACAAAAGGGAGCACTCCAGCAGTGTCTGATACGAGCACCTACTCAGAGGCACCCCCTACTCAGAGGCACCCCCTACTCAGAGGCACCCACATCAGTTCTGTTTCTGCTGATCAAAAACCCCTTTGCTTTCACAACCTAAACCTTTATTTTGCTTAAGATAATACTGAGGCTCAAACAACGCACAAACCCTCAGCTCAGCAGAAATGTGAAGCTGATCTCCCACCATCTGAGCTCCGAATGAATGGCACGGAAGGGCTGAACTACTGAGGAGCAGTTTACTTGCTGCCCTTCGCTACCAGCATACAGGAACTGTGCTTTAAGCAATCTGGTTGTTCAGACACAGCTCAGGTCCAAGCATCCTGGAGATCAGCATAAACACATCTCACAACACCTGGAAAATTAGTAGCTACGATTACGAGAGAAATAAACATGATTACCCTGCACAAAATACCACTGAGCGGGCCAGGAAAATACAGCCAACCCACTTTCATTGACCTAAATTAATGGTTAAGGTATTCTCCAAGGTTACGGTCATATTATCCAACTAAACAGCATTCCAATGGCTTCCATCTCAGTTTTGAACCCTAATAATTAAATTCCAGAAGTCAAATACTGGACACAGTAGTCATCCATATCAAAGGAAGCTAACTACAGCAGCACAACAATTACTGGAATAACAACTCTCTACCCCCAATCACTCTCCCTTTACCATCCTATCTACACCCCCCCAAAGCAACCACGTGCACAACCAGGGATGGGAACTGCAGAAGGTTTTATAGCCACATTAGTAACTGCTCAGAAAAAGCATCTTGGTCAAGGACTGTGCTCAAATAAGGCTGTTAGTGGAGACCACTGCTGACCTCACCTGAAGTGCTGCAATGAAGACAGCTGGCTCTTGGTTAGGGACCTATTGCTACTAGCCAAAAGCTTCCAGTACAACTTTTCTGTTCCATCAGCTTAGGACAAACTCCAGAGCAAAACATAAGGAATAACGAGATTAAGGAAACTGTGAATTGGATCAACTGCTCAGCTATGAAGAAAAACTAACAGTCCCTACCAAATGGCAGGCACATCCAGCACTTGGTCTTGTACTGCAAACTGCTAACCAAAAAATAAGCTGAACACTGTTACGGTCTCCTACTATTAAGGTAAGTACTGGTTGATACTCTGAATGATAATTGCAATTGTAACAGCTAAAGTTATTTGTAGGCTGGAACTGAGCTCCCTCAAGCACTGCTTGGTTTAGCAGGTCCCATCTAGAGGCTCTGCAAGCCAAGGCCCAGCACCGAGCAGCAGAGCCACCCCTCCCTGCCACTTGATATAGATGCTCACCAGGCATTCCCATCACAGCCCATCGCTGCTCCACAAGAATATGAGAAGCCAGGCAAATCCCCAATATAAATAGTCATGCCTCATACTTCAGGCAAATATCTCCAGAGCTCTGTACTCCACCTTCCTCCCACAGCACAGCAATGCCTGTAAACAATCCACTGAGGACACTGTGAAATCAGCAGCAATGCTGCTTTCCCTCTTCTTCTGGAGGTCTCTTCTGATCTAACCCAATTAGGCAAGAACAATTTGCTAAGTAAAATATTTGCCTACTGTGTAACTGCCAATACCTACTCCTGAGCTCTTATCCTTAGCAAAGCAATTGCTAAGGCAAACCATCAACAGAAAGTTCACTGCCTGACTGCAGTCACTTGCTAGAACAAACAGGGGACAGCCCCACACAGGTGAAGGATACCAGAAGCACAGATTTAGCTAACCTTGAAGAAATCATGCTGTAATGCACTGACCCTGCTGCACAGCTCTCAGCTATTTTTATCCTAATCCACGCCCTCATTCTTCTAAGAGAGAAAAATTCACACTATCAAAATCAAAAAGCAAGCAAGCACTGAAAGATGTGAACAGAGATGCATGAGTATGAAAAGGACACAAGACCATAACTAAACACCTACCATTACATGAAAGCTTTCTTTACTTCATCTCCCAAATCCAGTACAAAATTTGGACATCCAGCAAGAACTCCAGAGACACAAACTGGTGCTGCTGTGCCATTGTGAACAGATAGAGAGCACCTGAGGCTGGAGAACTACTGACACTGACTTACACTGTATGAGGTGACCTCTGCCTCAATTATCTGCAGTTTCAAGAGATGCTGTGCTTTTAAACTGGGAAGCCTCATCCAGAAATCACTGGAGATTTCTACAAGTAAACTCCTTAATACAACCCCAAAGCCTGTGCTATCTTCCAAGTAGGTGCACTGTTGGAGGGTCCTCTGATCCGAGCTGCTAGAGGTTTATGTTGTGTTCAGCAGGCTGTAGCTTCTCATCAGACGTGCATACAGCAGAACACAGCACATTTTTCAGGCCTCTCTCTTTGCTACATGCACTTCTCCAGATAGAGAAAGATGGTGTTCCTGGACCAGTAAGGTATCCCCAGTGTAAGCCATGAGCCAGTACAGACAGTACCACCCAACACTGTATCAGAAGAGCAGCTGTACAGTTTTAGTGCTTTTGCTTCTCTCAACACACTCACAAGAGCAGTGTTTCCTTCAACATATTTATGTGCCAGGCTCTCATTTTCCAGAATTCAAAGTGCCCACCATAAGTCGCTCCACTTTGCTACAGGCACAACCCATACGAGTTTGGTGAAAAAGCTACATCTTCAAGGTTAAGTACCTGGCTGTGCTTCGCTGTCACCTCACATCACTGCTGTCAGTGGCCAGAACGTCACCATTTTTGCAGGAGCACACACACAAGCCATTACACCTCAGCTTTCCCCTTTCAGCTGCACTTTCTCATTCTCACTTCATTCAAAGCCAGGGCACTTACAACTTTTGACATCAATCTTATCTCTTTTTCTTTCAGAACAACGTATTTCCATTACAACTTCCAGTGCCCCCAGCTGGCACAGCACACCTCCTGTTGGCATCCATTTGCTTCCGTGCCGCAGTGAGGCAGACAAGCACACCAATGAGGGGTCAAGCTCCAAGTTACTAAAAGCTGAAGTCTCCAGGTAAGAGAGCATTCTTTTGAGTACAAGAGGAAATAGTGACTGTGTTAGGAACTCCAACACAGCAGGAAAATAAACTCCTAAACCTCCAAAACCCCCGAGCTTTCAGTGCACTGAAGAGTTGAGACTCACTGTGTGACTGCAGGTAACGTGAGCATCCTTACCTTGCAGCATGCATCTGTAGGCAGACTCAGATATGGCATAGATGTGTGGTGGCATTTCGTGGCGCTTCTTCCCTCTGTACATCTCAATGATGTTCTCTGAGTAGATCGGGAGGTTCTTGTAGGGGTTTATGACCACGCAGAACAGCCCTGAATAGGTCTTAGAAAGAAAAAGGTTCCCATTAATAAACATGGAATTGAATTAGAAACATAAGGAGCAAGACATTCTTCACAGGCTATGTAATATTTCTCTCAGAGCAAAATTAAGGTCCCTTCTGTTGAAGAACTTTAAGTACATGCTATACTCAGACCGCTGGTTTATAGCTCTGTTAAAAAGCTCTTTAATTACCTGCATTAGAAGTCATTTAAAGATAATCAACGTAAATAAATATAGAAGTGGAACACCTGATCTCCTTCCCACAGATATTTAAGGCTCTTTTCTACTTATAAAGTTAAAGAATTAAGGACACCTTTTGATGTTCTACTCCTTCAGTAACATGCCTGCTCCAAGTACTTTCATTTCTATACTTGGAGGAACTGGAATATTGATTTACCCTATAATCATCTTCTAAGGACTGGTAAATTAAAGGGAAAGACCAAGAGCTTACAATAGAGGTCAGTGATTTTATGTATCACACAACACAGAGGAACAACTAAATCAACTACTAAATACCTTCAGTTACTGCACTGCTACAGAAACATTCACTGCACTGAGACACCACTTGTGGAAGAGCAGGCTTAAAGAAGCAAAAAAAGGACATCACTCCTCATACGTTCTTCAGCTGGGACTGACAGTGCTTGATAAGGACAGAGAGCAGAGACTCCGTGCAAGTAGCAAACCCTAGTTATTTAGGCTAATATATCATTATTCTATTATATAACTTGGATAAGGAAAAAGCCTATTATTCCCAACCACTGTTCTTGCTATCCTGCTGTTTCCCTACGATACCCTGTCTCCTCTTCTGAGGCCCAAAGCAACCTCCTTCTGGAGATGCTGCTCCTTCCACTCTCCCACCCCGGGCGCAGGGCAGCCCGGCAGCAGGCACTGCAGACAGCATTCTGTCACCTGCTTTCAGAGCTGATACTGAACAGAAATCAGAGCTGCCTTCATATCAAATCATTCAAGTACAATTTTCACACTGCTCTCTGAATTCACTCTTATTGAGGCATTTCTTTTTTATTATTAAAATTGACTGTACACTGCAAGTGATGCATGCAGGCCCACATTTCCATACGAATGAAGTATGGAGATGACTTTGGAGTAGTTCAGTCTCTGCTCTGCTGAAGTTATCACACAAGTGATATACATAAATATCAGCAGTTATGCATATTAATATACAGAGATGGAAGATAATCAAGCCTCCCTTTGCCCAGCAAGGAGGACAGGCAAGCATGGACTGGCTGCAAGGGCTTTACTGAGTAACAGAGGCAAGGTAACAGAAAGCCAACTTCGTGCTCTGCCAAAAGAAAGCTGGTGGCATCTCCCTGAACCGAGGCATCCAAGGCATGAGAATGGCTCCCACCCCTTCTAAACCCAGCCCAAGTGATGTTTTCTTACTAAATGAAGATTACTGGAGAGATTTTATTTTATACCAAGTTCTGGAAGCACATTTTAGCCATTAACACCATTAGCATTTTTAGTACCATGGGAATGTTAGCAAGAGAGACCAGCTGTCTTCTGGCAGAAGCAGCAAGCATCTTCTGAGTCAGGAAGGCTGCCTTGCCTTTACAGAGTGTTAGAAGAGAGGAGATAGCTGTAGCCAGCCCAGACTGCACTGACAGCTGCTGGGAGCCTACGTAGAGTTAAGCAGGCAGCACAAGGATCTTACAGCATTTCTTAATTTAAAAGTATTTTTTTATTTGGAAGAAGAGGAACTTTGTTCTTTCTGCACATACAAAGGAAGTACAGGCAGAAGGCGACCTCTGACCTGAGCCAGGAGCTATCAGTAAAGGAAAAGAACTCGGTGTTACATCAGATGTCCTGACTGAAAAGGAATCTCTGCTCTGTTCTGATGTGCTGGACGATAAGAACTGCAGCGCCTTACCTAGCCAAACATCTTTGGTAATAATGTATGTATTTCTCAAGAAAGGAAACAGATGTTATCAGGTCAGCTGACCCAAGCACAAAGAACAACTTATTAACTCTACATCAGCAAAGGGCCTTTGGTGAGAGGGCAGCCCTTCTCTGGCCTCCCTTCCAGCCCTACGCCGCCCCTCCTGCCTGCACTGCTGCCCTGGCAGTAACTCACGAGTGGGCAATTCCTCAAGAAGAATTGGTTAGTGATAGAATGAGCTCCCTGACCAAATGCACTCACGGCCTCTGGTGAGGTCGCCACGGAGCGGGAAGGCAGGGCGGTTATTTTAATAGCACGGTGCAGCTGGCCAAGGAGCCAAACGAGGTCACCCACAGTCTACAAGCAGCACCACAGACACGAAGACACCCAGAGATCACCATAAATCTGTTATCACTCCAGCATTCAAGCAGGGATAGAAAGAATCAAGGCACACATTTATCCACCCACCCTGCAACCACCAGCTTCAAGTCAGCAAGCAGCAGTGCTGATTTCTCTGCTGTGCTCGCTCCTGACGATGAAGACCAGCTTACTGCTGACCGCAGAGATCCGGTCATGAGAAAAGAACTCCTACGGCCAGGTCAGCTCCCAGCTCCGCCCAGCACATCCTCTGATCACTACAGCCACACGGACAGTTCATTAGGCATAATCCAGCGGAGCTCGTTCATACAGGGTGCTTCTGGAACCTTTCACCCAGCTCCACCTGGGGCCCTGCTCTGCTTCTTACCCATCCAGCTCCACAGACCTGGGCTCACCTCACTGGGATGCACCTTGCCAAGGATGCAGCTGTCTCACTAATGTCTTCTATAAACAAACTTAACCAGTTTCTGAGCTCTACTGATGACACCTCGCCTGGAAGCCTTTCCAGACCACTTCCCAGTGCAGTAATTGCAAGGATCAGAGAACCTGGAATGACCCCAACAAGCAAATGAACCATTCGCTACTTTCACCAATGTTGAGGTTCACTCATTAGGAGGACAAATTTGTATCACTGACCACTAGATCTCCTCCACAAGAGAGCTCTTCCACATGCAGTACCACAAACCCCACCACCCTGATGCCCTGCATACCTGTCACTCCATTCACTCTCCTGCCCTTTCCCTGCAGAATTTGAAGTCTCACTTCTTTCAAAACACCACTGTGGTGCAGAGACTTCGTTTATATGAGGAAAGATGGCACCAAGATCCCCCACAGGAGAAACAACATGCAAACTGAAGGCAAGACAAATAGGTTGAGATTGTTTAAAATGTTTTCAAAAAGTTTTGTGGCCAGCCAGAGGAAAATACATACATACATATTTACACCTGCCTTACAAGTGGACACCCTGCTCAATGATTACCGCCAGGCAGCTGCTGCAGGTGCCCAAAGCTCTCAGGCCCAGGCAGGGCAGAGTGATGCCCTGAGCCTCCCCTGCTTCCCAGCCAGGAGACCCGAATTAGTTAGAACTGAGCACTGCAGAGCTACAGCAACTGTCCAGCCTGGATGAGGAACCAGACTTCAAGTTTCAGCTTACAGGGTTAGGTCTGTGTATTGAAAAGCTGAAGTACAGATGCTCATTCACCTTAGGACTGTGTGATCAGCTGCAAACTAGCCAGCTGCTTGAAACACATTTCTGCTTTGCACAGGAACAGGATATAACAATATCAAGCAACAGCAACACTGCCTGCTGGAATGCATGCTCTCTAGGCAAGGCTCCAGAGACAAATAGTAAAGCAGTGCTCTGACACTGCTGTATACAAACTCTCCTTCAGGACACTAATTGTGGCGTCTGAATATTTCCAGATGCCTACAAGCTTTAATCCAGTAATATATCACTTGGTAATTCGGATTTTGGTATGCTGCCCCAGACTGCAGAGCTCAGCCTGCTTGCAGAGGCCTATGAAAGCTATGGTATATTCCTAGCAGTAAGCAACCTGAGAAAGAGACAGACACATGTATCTGTCAGGCACTGGGCATCATCTTTGTGCTCCTGGAGTGCAGCTTACCAGTGCCACACAGGTAACAGAAAAGAGTTACCTCAGCTTATCTGAACTCTTCAGACACAAAAGAACTAAGTTTCAACTTGCAGACTTCAGGATCACTCCTACTGATAGGCACCAGTGCTTCAGAGCAGGAAAGGCTCCCAAGTGCTGTCCTTCCTTAAAGCCACATCAAAACACCACTATGTGTGTACCTTTACAGTGGCAAGCGTCCAAACCTTCGTACAGCTCCCTAGCTCAATAGTCCAGCCTAGCAGTTCTTCCATCAGGGAAAATGCTGTTACGATGGCTATTTTGGTGCCTCCTGCTGTAACATCAGAAGAAGGCCTCCTTACAGAGTGATTTCAGAGCACATCAGCAAGATGCAGGTCAGCTCTCTAACGGGAGAAATGGAACAGTTTGCCTCACTGCAGTATCCAGGCTCAGCGTTTATCTGCAGCTCCTCAAATACAGGAAGTGATGGACATAGTCCATTGCTACATAAATCACTAAGCTGAAATAAGCATCTAGGCATCCCCTACTGTTAATTGCAGTGTAGCCCACTAGTGTCTTGCCTAGAAAACAAGACCTGTATCCCATGTTTGCAAATGTAGGGCCCATCCTCCAGATGGGAAAGCTGCAACACCACATCATAGTTCCCTTGTCCAGTTTCACCTCCTTAGGTTGCTAGCTGCTGCCTTTCACTCTCCAAACCCTACTCAGGCCTCCGAGCTGGGTGTGTTTCTCACATACAGCCTTCCTCCCCTACTCAGTAAGGTAACCTGGAATTCACGCTGTACAGAATGGGATGTAGCTCTTCAGCCCCTGAGGGGAGGAAGCCAGAGGCTGCGGCCTGGAGAGGAACACATCTTCCACCAGGCACAGCTGCAGCCCAGCCAGCATCTGGCACATCACCATCACCCCCAGCCCAAGCTCCCCAGTCAGAGCAGTTGGCAGCCTGGAACCTGAATTAACCCAGATGTCTGCACAAACTGCTAGCTAAAATAATTCAGTCCTACTGGCATCCAGCAAGTAGAGGTCAGAGACACCAGCAAGGGTGAGAGACACAGCAGGGCAGCAGGAGCCTCAGCCCGACAGAAGCTGGGCTGTTCAGGGACAGCAGCCCTGGCTGCTACCCCAGCAGCTGAAGGGCAAGGTCTCTGTGGGGACACAGAGGAACACATACACAGCTATTAAAGCAAAAACACCGCCCAAACTGGAGAAGAGCATAGCCTACAGATGTTCTCAGCAGCCAGCACTGCAGACAGGGAGCAGCACACTGTCACATTTACAGGCTTCAGACCGTTTAAAAAGAGAATAAACAATGTAATTTGGCAGCACAGGTTACGCCCGGCTCAGAGCTCCCCACTCAGGCTGACAGCAGTGTCACTGAGCACAGTGCAATGGCCCCAGCCACGCCGAGCCTGGCAGGGGAAAACATGATCCCAGCTCACAGCAGGCCAGAGCAGTATTAATATCCCCTCAGCAGGCCCTGCAGGGCCGTACAGCAGCGCCCGGCCCACCTCAGGCTGCCTGCTGCAGGCACTGGGCTCGAAGGGCTCTCCTGGATGTGAGCGCTCAGCTGAAGGAAGGCACTGTGTTACCAGCCCATAAACCAAGCTACTGCTCTTTGTAGGCTGCTGTGCTACCACTGCTAATGGAATCAGAGAACGTATCAGACTTTCTTGCCTAGGGACAAGAGATTTTACTACACCTCCCAGAAACAGCTTAGATTTCTCTTGCGAAGCATAAAGCTACACAAAATTCAACCTGATCACATTTATGAGTCTTCCATAAACCAGAATTAATCTAAAAACAACTTCTGAGGTCAAAGCAGTAATCAATTTGAACCCTGCACTGCTGTGTGTTACCCAGTACCAGAGCCCACACAACTGGCTCGTGCTGGGAAGATGAAGTGAGGGTACAGACCCACGACTCCTGCAGGGCCTGTTGTCAGCAGGCTGTAACAAAGTGATGTGAAGTTCTCCCAACTGGACCAGCACAAAAACTGAAGCAATTAGAACACAGCAGCTTAGGTAATTACACTGACTGCTCCAGGTTACGCTCCGGCCTCACAGGAACAGTGGCATAAGAAGAAACAGGTTACAGCCTGAGACCTGCTGCCCACAGCAGGCTCTGGAGCTGGGGACTGCAGCTCATTTATTGTTCTTCCCCTTCTTCTGCCCCAATAGAATGGAAAGCACAGGGGAAAAAAATTGGGCTGCAGACCAATTATGGAGGTAATACTTGTAAATGTAAAAAATACCTACCCAAGTGTTTGTAACCACAATAGCAAGCACATTTTCTTCTTTGCTGCTAGGAAAAAGAAGTGGATGCAGAGAGCACTAATCATCAGGAAAGCTCCAGAAGCCCTTGGAGCTGCACAGCTTCCAACCCCTTTGGAAAAGCCTTTGCTAAAATGAAGCTGAGTGGTGGGTGGTGAAAAGGATCCATATTTTGAGTTCAAAAGACTTCAGAGTTGAATCTAAACCCTTCCTCAGTGTGCCCCAGCATCCCCCTGTCCTTCCACAGGAGCAGAGCAGGGCTAAGCACAAAACCAACAGAACGTCTCAGACAGCTGCTTAAATCCTTCTGACCAAACGAGGGCAGGGAGCAGTTACTGCCATGACTCAGGGAATATCAGGAGGCCACATTCACTGTAGGCAGTGACCCCTCAGGAGAGCAAGGAACAGAGCAGAACACATGTGGCAACAGGTTTTGAATATGGGTTTTATAAACCCTAAAACATACTGATGGTCAGCCTTAATGACAGATTAATGACACCCAAAGTTTACATGGGAATCTCCTTCATTCCATCCTAGTAGTAGTAGTAGGCGGCACAGGAATGGGAACCTTTGCACAAGGCAGATACTTCAGGGCCTGCAGTGCCTCCCTTCAGTTAATCAAACACCAGGACTTCTACAGAGCTACTGAGCAGACAGACAGACAGCCTTCCAGGAACGTCTCAGCCCTTAGTCCACATTTATCAGTCAAATACAGCCCTGCAACTCAGATGTGACACTCAGCTCTCTTCTCTCCTGGAACAGCAGGCAGGTGTGTCAAACCTGTGCGGGATCCACACTGTTCAAGTCCACTGATTCAGAAAGAGTCCATTTGCTTTAACAAGACGTGTTAATAAGCTGGGCACGAGGTTCTCTTTTTCCCTTCTATTTTCCATCAGAAGTACTGAGACAAAAGCAGAGCTTCAAACTGCTGGGAAGTTCCATCCAGTCTATCTCAGGAGAAGTACAGTCATCAGCTTGTTCCTTCCAATTCCTGCCCATGCTGCAGTACTGCAAACAACTCACCTTCCATCCAGCAGAATGGAGCTATTTACACTCCTGATCTCTGCAGTCAGCTGCATTTTCACTTACTGAAGTGCTTCAGTGACTTAAGAATCCAAGATACTACACAAGTTGCATCCAGGCTGCTGCCTACTAGAGCACTGAAACACTTCAAGTGACCAGGAACAACCCTGACCTCTGTTTTGCACAGCTCCTGAAGTGGTGTAGCATGCCCTGAAATCCAATTCAGAGCTCAAGAAAAATAAAGTAAGACCTTGCTGAGAAGCGGAAGGGCTCTCAGCAGTGTGATGATTTCTCAGCAGTGCGATGATTTGTCACCTACAGAAGCTCTCCTTCTTCTCAGTGCAGACAGAAGAAAGTGGTAAAAAAAAGAAGTAAAAACCATGCATCCATATGCCAACAGTTCTCCTCTTCACATCAGCCATGAGTCAAATTGGATAGTAAGTCCTGCACAGAAACCTCATTTCAAATACAGCTGACATGGTTACGTATAACCTATATATAACCTTTCTGAATTGGGAGCTTTAATGCACTGTCGATAATGAAGCACACAAGTGAAGATGGAGAAAATGCTTCCTCCTACACCAGGAGCTCCTCTGGAGCATTATCTGTAGCTCTCCATCACAGCAGCTCTGTATTTTGCCCTCCATATTATCAAGTGCAGCATCTCTTCCCCCCTGCATTTTGCTTCCAGACTAAATTCTGCCTTCTTGGTGATCTCCCCCGGCAGCCCCATCCCTCCCCACCAAGCCAGACATCCACTTCAAACATCTCCTTTGTCCCAGGGACACAGCGGAAGGTGACAGCTACAGCTCTGACAGCCAAAGCCACAGCTTCAGCCCCTGCTCTGCAGCAGCCAACTGACCCCACAGCTGTCTGAGTCACGAGTGGCACAGCTCCTGAACCCCAGCTCACAGCACAGCGGGTCAACAGGCAAAGAGCGAATGCCTACATCCAAACACCAGGCTGGACTGCGTGGAGGCCAGAAGCTGGCTCACAGGGAACCCAGAGCCTCATGCAGTAACGAGGAGAGCAGGCTGCAGTTTGCCACAGAGCAGTAAAGCAACAAAGGTCTGCAGAGCTCTGCAGCGTCCAAAGCTATAGACAGCAATTCTTCCCAGTGGATGCCTCTATTTTATCATTTCATTTAAAGACTTCCCCTCAGCCTGCCCTCTGAAATCACATCTACCTGATGTGACTTAGACAGAAACGATGATCTAGAGCTGGTAGCTGGAAGTCTTTACAGGTCCTGCATGTAAAGCACTACTGCAAACATCAACATGTTCCCTCACTCAAGCTAAAAACCCAAAGCTCGTGACCAAAGGCAGACTCCTTCCCTACAGCAGCATCCCCAAAGGCACTGAGAACGCAGTTCATCAGGCTCAAGGACACTCAAGAACTGGCACATAACCAGCCTGAGCCAAGTCCCATTGATCCAAACCTTCCCAACAACCTCTCAGCCCTCGGGGATTCCCTGGGTACCCCCACAACCACCTGCCTCCAGTTCTTGATCTACAGCAAGGAAGGAGACTACTGATTACCGACTGAGGCAGGGTTAGGGCTGGCCATTCCAGAGCAGAGCAAACAATCTAGAGTATCAGAGATCCACACGATATATCCACGTTTCTTCTGGTAGGGATATACCTAGAGAAGCATAAGATCTGGATTTTCACCATAAAGGCAGCATGAGCACAGATTATCTGCAGACCTCTAGACTGCGTGGGATCACACTCAAGTGTCAGTGGGTCAAGGAGAAAAGTCCATGTCCAAGAAGCCATAATGACAGGTTTGCCCCATTTTTGGTGTGAATATTCAGAATAATTTGCAAAAATAATACATTTTCTTTAGGAAAGATATTTTAATGTTCATCAGCTATGCTGAAAATAAACCTTAGGGCAAGGAGCAGAACAGGTGATGGTAAAGCACATCAGATTCACCATCACTATCTCAGCTGTTCAAGGTCAGCACCAAATGAACATCAGTTTGGTTATTATCAGAGCACCTGGGAACCCAAACATGCCTTGAACTGATTCTTGCCAAGGTCAGTTTCCTGTAATTCACTTCATCAGCTCTTAACTCTGGCTTTTCATGCCAGATGCACACCAGCAGGTGACCAGGCAATGGCAATGGCTCCTGGGCATGCAGGCAGCAGCAGTGCAGGTGCAAGGCTGAGGAAACACAGGGATCCTTGAGAAAGACCAGAACTGCACTAAAACCCATCAGCTCAAGTTGCTGGGGAAACTTCTGTGGCCTATTCTCTTTGCCAGTACCCAGCCTCCAAAAGCACTCCTAACTGTGGTTTCCACCCTCCTCCACAAAGCAAGCAGAGTTTTACCTTCAAATAAGCCATTATTCCAGACACACACTATTCTTGGTAAAAGCAGCATCCTCCAGCAATGCTGCTGTGGCTCAGACCTCCAGTTAAGGCCAACAAATCCATTAGCTTCTTGATCCTGACCAACTTCCAGCTCGGGGGCGGGGGAGGTCAGCACTAACATACGGATGCAGTAATCCTCCTATGTGACAGCAGTCCCTCAGTGCCAAGGAACCAAGTTCCAGAGCCTGCGCCTCCACAGCTCCAGCATGGAAACAGAAAGCACCATTTTGGGAAGCAGGAGAGGGGCAGAAATAGGTGAGCTGCCTATAAGCTATCACCAACTCCAGTACGTGACAAGCCGGCCCCTGAGCAGGACAGGCTTCTGGTTTGTCGTTCATCCAAAGTAACAGTGGCACATTTGCCTACATGAAGAGTGAGAGGTTCTCAGCACCACCCTCCAGAAACATCTGTGGCTGCATTTACTGCATGGAGCCCTTAAATGTCCCAGCAAACACCAATCTAAGGCCTACACCTTTTAGCTCTCACTACAATGGAATACATGTAGAGCGGATGTAATGACTTCCATAACTAGCACTATGATTGATACACACACAATATTTGACTTATCAACTTGTTTACTTTTAATTCTCAATCCAGTCCTTACTAATTATCCATTCAGTTTACTTATAAGCTTAGAGGAAGCATTCCAAAAGCATTTTTTGCTGAGCTCAGCTCTCAGTCTCTTGGTGGAAGGCCTTGGAATAGCAGAAAGCAAAAGCCCACACAGAAGCTAACACAGAAGCACAGGTATGAAGAGTTCTATTAAATCCAAACAGTACCAAGGGTCCTCTGAAGCCCAGGTGGGCAGGAGAAATGAGCCAGCAGACTAGCAGAACTACATCAAAATGGATTTGAGCTTCAGAACAAGCATTTATTAAAATGAGCCAAGTGCTCAAGCAGATGTTCCAGCCACTTGAGATAGAAGGGCTGCTTGTTGAGCCCGAGCATCACCGAGAGCTACAAGCCTCTGTGCAGCCAGCCCACCAAAGACAAGGAGCTCCTCTGAGCTGTAAGCCACAAACAGCACTCAATGCTGTTCAAGGAAGCAGCAGCCCCAATGGCTTTGTGATCCCTGACTCAAAAGAAAGATGGCAACACACCAGATCTTCCAATTACTGCTTCGAAGCTGCTGAAAAAGAAAGCTTTATCTTATTGATTTGAAGCACTCGGACACATTCTTTCCTGGCCCACTGAGCTGATATTAGACATTCTGCATTCCTAGCACTTTCCAGCTTTTAATTCACCTCTTATTACCATTTTTAATAGACAGCAAGTTAAAACAAGATACATGTTTATTCATACGAGCAATTAAAGAGCAGTTATTCAGCAAAGCTAGGTTTTGTAATCTCCCAGTTCAAACAAGCCATTTGATACCATTCACTGTATCAGTTAAGCATGTCTGAGGCAAGTGCTCTAAGAGCCACATGAGCTAAGCACCCAGGGCTGCCATTCAGCATTCTATTTTTGAAAGATGCTTGCAGAATTATTTCCATAGGAGAAATTTTTATTATTTGTTTCATGACAACAGAGTTCCTGAGCCGCACACAGCATGGAAAAAGACACAGGGCTAATCTGAATGCAAAGGACACAAAGCATTTACGTTATCAGAATCGGAGCCAAGACCCACTTCCTCCATTTCAAATAAGCAAAGGAATGGCAATCAGATAAACTTTAGCTGAACGAGCAACCGTAATGAATCCAGTAATTAGTACTTACATAGATGAGCCCAGAGTAATACCGATCCTTTAAATTGTGCAATACAGAGGCTTCATTTAAACAGGTTAATTCTGCCATGTCTTCCACCTTGGAGAACTTGGGGGGATTCATCTTCTGAATGTCATCCTTATTGACCAGCGCTTTCTTCCCATTCTCTGCCAGTTCAACCAACACTTCATCCCCCTTTTCCTCCTTGATGCTGGCTGCCTCAAAACCATGGCGCTCCGAAGGAATCCACACCAACTTCTTGGCAGTCCAGTCAGCCTGGGTGGCAGGGTTGTAGATGACAGCCCTGTCCACAAAGAGGTATCTCTCGGGATCTTCCTGCCCAGACCTCTGTGCCATTGTGGGAAGCGAAGGTGTCCTCTACCAGTTACCCTGTGCATTGCGAAGGAGAAAAGCAAGAGGCATGTTACATATTGAACTGTTATCCATGAACGGGGCTGGGACACAATTTAATGGTCTGCCACCAACGTCTGCATCTTCCTTTGGGTGATGACATAGTGTGAGGGCTTTCCATAGCATGAAACTGCCATACCACTGGGAGCCCCTACCTGCAGCGGCCCTCTGAATAATTAAATCACTGCCCAGAAGTCAGTGAGCTTTTCACACACAATCCCACTCTAGAAAAAGCAGCACAAACCAAGTCCAGTCAGACTTGGTTTTGTGAGACTTGGCCCACCAGCTAGAGAGACACTGCAAGAGTGGCAAGAACCGTAAGAACAACATGCACCTATATTTGGTGGTTAAAAAAAGGAGAGGTGATTTTAACGTAAGCTGGCCAGTAAGCACAACTCCTACTGAATAGCAAACATAAATAAATAACATTCAACACACAGCTAACTACAGTAAAGAGCAGAATGAGTGACACCAGGCCGTTTACTTTAACAAAGAGTTGACTTCCAACTACAAACAAGAACTTCAGAAGCTCCAACAAGCCTTCAAGCTCATCGTCATCCTAAAGCTCCAAGATTTTGCACTTTTACAGCCCGCATCTGTTGCCAACTGTGAACAAATGACATTACCACATTAAAAATAAGGAATGCCTGGCTCTCAAGTTCACCTCGAGGCACAAGGCAGTGAGCTGAGTAGTGATGTTGGATTTTCCAGCAGCTTCACAGATTATTTGAAGCTGAAAGAAAAACTGCAGATAGGAGCTTCTACACACTCATTTTATCTAACTGCATCTATTTAGGACAGAGGGCACGGCACCCTCAGTTAGCAACACCACCACATCCAGGGCTTGCGGGCTCTGCAGTTCTATCTGCAGCTGCCCAAAGAGCAACAAGGTCAAGGCAGACACCTCACACAGATCTCGGGCTATGCTGCCTGATCGTGCCCTCTCTCACTACTGATGTTGAATGCTACCTGAGCTCACGGTGACCTCTCCCACCAGGCGAGCTATGAAAGCAGGGAAGGTTTTGCAAACCGCATTCGTCATCACACCACGGCATGCACAGTGCTGGCAGCTCTGCAACGCACCCAACTGCATTAAGCACAATGGTTGTGCCTCCATGCACGACGAGGAGGATCGTTACGATGGCCAACCCCAACGCGAGGCAAACGCGAAGGCACCGAACCCTCGGTGCAGGAGCAGACCGCTCACTACAGACCGTCTAATTCAAACCCAGAGGCGATGACTCAACATTTAAAGTATTCCAGAAGAGCCTCTGCGAGGAGAGCCCCGCGGAGAAAGGAAAACGCCGAGAGGACCCCGTGCGCAATAGCTGCAGCCCTCAGCCAGGAAAAAGCAGCGAGCAGCCAAGGAAGGACACGCGGCGACGGGAGCCCGCACCGCCCCACGGCCGCCGGGCCTCAGCGCCGCGCTGCGGGGACGCGCGGGGCCGAAAGGAACCGCAGCGCGGATCGCCCCGCGCCCACCGCCCCGCAGCGCCGCTCCCATCCCCGCGGCGCCCACACAAAGGCTCCCGCGCTTCGCCCCGCGCGGGGCCGCGCCGCGAACAATGGCATTTACATGGAATACCCAAATGAGCGCGGTTCCCACGCAGGGATCCAGCGCTGCCAACGGGAGGAGGGAAAAAACGAAGGAATCGAGAGAACCCCTCCGGCCCCGAACAAAAGGGCGCGGGTCGAGGCCGGGCCGGCCCCGGGACCTCTCCGCAGGGCCCGAAGGACAAAGGGCAGCGGCCCCCGGCCCGGCCCCGCGCGGCGGCTGCGGAGCGGCAGAAAATGGCCACCTCCCCTCGGCGCGGTGCGGGCGGCCCGCACAAGGGGTCTTTGTGTGCCGGACCCGCGCCTCAGCGCCGCCCCCGCCCCTGCCGCACACGAACCCGGCCGCCATCCCCCCTCCCTCGGCCGCCCCCCGGAGCGAGAGATGCCGCGGCCGGGCCCTCCGCCCCACCTGTGCAGCGCCGCTCAC
>JACDJE010000165.1:2484350-2507682 GCA_016647715.1 Pavo muticus | reverse complement strand
GATCTCCGCCGCCGCCGCACGCCGCGCGCTCATTGGTTCCCTCACACGTCCGTCCGCCGCCGCTCGCTCGCCCATTGGCCCGCCTCGCGGCCGCTCCGCGGCCACGGCCATAGCAACCTCCGCACGCTACCATCCAAGCCCCGCCTCCTCGCTTCGCCCCGCCCCGCGGCTCTCATTGGCCGCTCGGCTCCAAACTCTCCTCTCACTGGGCGCTCGCCACGCCCGTCGCGGCGGGCCTCGCCCCGCGCTGCAGCACGCCCGGCGGGGGGCGCGGCGCGCTCACGGCGCTGCAGCGGGCAGTGCGCGCGGTGCCGCAGCGCGGGGCGGGCGCGCGCCTCCCCCTCAGGAGGGCCCGGGCCTGGCGGGTGGCGGCCCCGCGGAGAGCAGCGCTGGGAGGTGTGGGGATCCCGCCGAATTACCATGGCGGCAGGGCTCGCACGTCCTGTTTCACAGAAAGATGAGGGTGTTGACTCGCAGCGGCAGGCAGATGAAAGCCCAGGGCTGCACTGGGTGCTCCCAGCCGCTCTCCTGGCAAGGCCTGGTGCTCCCAGAGCAGCACAGTGCTATGGCTCCGTGCGGGGCTGTGGGTCACAGCTGTGTGGGCTCCCAGCCCTTCCTCGCTCCGCTCCCACAGAGCGGCAGTGATGGGAGCGCTGGGCACGCAGCACCCACACGTCCTGCTGCTGTGCTCACAGAACTTCCATTTTTAGGCAAATGGCGTCTTTTAAAAGGAAAAAAAAATAGAAGCATCACAGATAAAACTCTGTCCTATGGCAAGCTGCGTGATGACTTTTCTTTTAGAAAGTGATTTCTGTGGAAAATCTCTGGGGATCCCACAGATGCCACGTAGAGCGTGCCAGGGGTGTAGCATTAAGTTCTTATCGCACCATTATTTATATCCAGACCGCTGTTTGGAGGCACTCCCCAAATGCACAGTGTGTCTTTAACCCACGGAGGGAAGGATGACACTGTTGTCTTCCACAGGAGTCTGGAAAGAGCAGATAGAAACCATTTTCCAACATAGAATCCCAGAATGGTTTGAGTTGAGAGGGACCTCACAGCCCCCAACCCACAGCCATGGACTGTTTGCCCCCCAGCTCAGGCTGCCCAGAGCCCACCCACAGCACTGTGCACCTCCAGGGATGGGCACCCCCAGCTCTGTGCAGCAGTGCCTGTGATAGAGGACTATTTTTTGAACCCATAACTCAGCCAGTCCCCGCTCCTCAAATTCTTTCCCAACCATCACACCTAAGACTAATGGCACCACTGCTACTGGGGCATTCACGTGCTTAAAACACAGCATGTCCCCGTTTCTGGAGGTGAAATCCAAGCAGGTAGATAAATACCAGATAAATACCACTTAAGCTTAAACGACCGCTGGAAATTTTTAAAGCAATGTGCAGGATTTGGGCAAAAACATTTCATTCGTTTCTAATATAGAGGCTTTACTACTGTTGTCATTACTACAAAGCTAATTTCCATTATGGAAGATGGATACCTACAGAGAATCACAGAATCATAGAATGGCTTGGGACGGAAGGGACCTCAAGGGTCATCAGGCTCCAACCCCCCTGCTGCAGGCAGGGCCACCAACCTCCACATTGAATACTAGACCGATACATCACCATGCAGGTGGGAGAACAAACTTCTGCAAGGAGAAACTCAGTAACTAACATGCAGCAGCTGTGTTTTGGGTGTCACATCCCTCCCACCATCCACCAGGAAGCCAGTAGCCCTCATCCTGTGCCCTCTGATGGCCGCTCCCTGCAGGGACCAGTGTCCCCTTCCTTGCCCTGCTTTCTGGCTGCGGCAGCGTTTGGGCACATCTCCAGGGCTCACAGCCTGGCTTCAGGCTCCCTCAGGACCCCCCAGCCTTGCTAAGCAGGGCGGCTCAGCACCTTTCTGGGTCAAACAGTCCTTGCTAACTTCAAGTACCGAACAATACCGAGCCAGAATTAAATATTTAAATGCAGGATTTGTGTATGCGTGGATGTGATCTGCGCTTGGTGGTGACAAGGGGCATGGGAATAAAATCCATGTGAATTTGGTTTCTAATTCGAATCCCAGCTTGCTGTGACTCCGGGCAGATGCAGTTTCTTTCCATCCCTTCAGTCTCTGTGCAAGAATGAGGTTTCGTTCTCACCTCGGCCATCTCAGTGGTGAGATCACATCGTGCCTAATGTGCTTTGACACCTTCAGAAAGAAGGCGTGAGGAAAAGGCAGAGATGCTGGTTTAAAATCTGGCAGCTTTGTTACATAGGTTCAAAACCCAGACAAGTGCGTCTGTAGGAATAAAATAAAAGTTATTCCACAATAAAACGACTTTGTAGCAAAGATGTACATGGCAGGAGCTTGAAAGGAATTGGAAATTCAAGCCTCGTGCTTAATGCTTGAGATTCAAAGCTTTCCACGATGTAACAAATTACAGTAAGATGAGGTTACACTTATTTCTTGAGGCATGGTGTCCATGCTGTTTTTTTAATCGCATATGTCAATAGGAAACGTTCTGAAACAGGAGGTGTTCTCCCGGCATGGATCAGCACCAAATATGAGCTTCATTGTCTCACCCACCATATATTTTAGGCCTGGAGAGTTTAAAAACTTAGCTAAATCAGGAATGGAAAGTCTGCTTCTTACTCACAAAGAGGATTGCACAATAGTTGGTCGGACGGGCTGCTGTGAACCTGATGTCAGATCAGCAAAAATAGCCACCTCTGCAGCAACTGAGGCAAGGCCCCAGCGGCAGAGCGAAGGACGGGTGTTCTGTCCCAGCGAGCCTCCAACAAGCATGAGGCTGTGTATGACGGCTTGTGCGAGACATGGGATGTTCTGCAGAACGCCAACTGGTGCCTTCAGAGGAGAACAGATGACGTGGAGGATGTGGGATGAGATTGGCTCGTATCAGCCTGTTGCAATCATGCTGGGAGCGAGACCCAAATGGGGACCTGTGCTCACCCGCTCCTTGCTTCCTCTCTTCCTTCCCCTTTCTTCCATCCGTCCTGTTGGCAAGGAGCAGAGGTTGGGAAGGTAGAACAGGATTTTCACCGCCTCGCCTTCCACCCTCCGCACAGGGTTTGGCATGCATTTCTCTTCCCTCGAGGAAAAGGAGGGCTTGTTCACAAGCCTGTTAAAAAACCCGAAACCTGAGCCTCCCTTTCCCCGGGAAGCAGGAACGTGTCTGCAAGATCTTTCCTCCTCCCGCACAGCTCACCACGTCTGAGATTGGCCCCGGAGCACCACGCTGCAGGGCTGGGAGCTGCTGGGCACTGCTGGGCACTGCTGGCCGGCTGGGAGCAGGCAGATCCCCAACAAGATCCTCCTCCTGCTTATATCACAGCAGTGCTTCCCATTTGCTGCACTGTTTTTAAGAGAAAAGGATTCAGCCATTAGATAGTGAGAAGGCAGAAAGAAACACTTCTGAGGCATCATAGGACCATAGGGTACTTCAAGCTGGAATGGACCTCAGAAGACCTGCTATCCCAGCCTCGCTGTGGTGTTGCAGATTTCAAAAACCATGAAGAAAACAGTGGCATTTTCCCATGTATCCACTTGTACAGGGCACATTGCCTAGTGGGGCTCTGCCTTACCCAGAACCAGCCTCTGCCCAGCACAGCTGCGATATGATGTGCCTGGATGCCAGCAGGATGAGCTCGTCACACCTTCCTCGCCCGACGTGAAAGATTTCCCTCTTTCAGATGTAGGGTTCATTGGCAGTGTGCTCCCTCATGCACCATCTCCATTGCCATGAGCGGGTCTGATGCGTTTGTAGCTGTACAGCAGCCACCTTGGCTGCCCCAGCAGTAGATCCTATTTATCCCCTGGTTGTCCACTCCCTGTCCTGCCTGCCCCTCTCCTCACACTGCTTTCTGATCTGAAATGAATGCCCCATTCATAGCTGGGGAAACCCAGCGATTGTTCTGAGATGTGTCACATTCAAAAGTTCCCATATCCAGTGCCCTCCTATGCCCTCAATAACCAAAGCCTTGGCTGTGTCCATGAGCAGAGAAGCAAAGCTGGGACACAGGTACAGGGCTCATGGTGAGAGGGTGAGATGCTGAGAGCTGCAGGAACACTTGGGCCAGGCTGTCTTCAGCTGCAGGGGACCTCTGGACACAATCAGTGGCAGGGCAGGACAGGACCTGCACTAGCAACTGAACTCATCATTGCACATCCCAGCTCCAGAAGGAAAAGCATTCCCAAATCTCACCTTGTGCTCAGACACCAGCTCTTCCAACTCTCCCAACTCTAGAAAACCCAAAGCAAACTACAGCCTTGCAACACCAACCAACCATCACCCATTGCATGCGGCAAGTAATGGCATGCAGGGTTTGCCGTGGCGATCTCGGCGTGCCGGGGAGTTTCCCAGCTTCAGCCAGAGCCTCCTGCCCGGCTCCATCCAGCCTTTAATTGGAGCTGATTTACGGCATTTTTATTGCTGCCGACAGCCAGCAGTTGGCACAGCAGGCAGCTTCAATATTACTTTTGCATTTGTTGTTGAATCACCAGTTGGAAAACGATCACGGGGCTTTTTATAGCTGTGCTGTTGCCTGCTCACGTGAGCATCCTGGCACCCTGACCTTTCTCTGGTCTCCACATAAATAATTCTGGCCCTTGGGCCAGCGTCCAGGTGTCCACGAGGAGACCCACATTCTAGTTGGGAGGTGCTCATCCTCCTCGGTGCTTCCAGGCTCGGCGCTGGCTCTGCCATCCCACAGGGCTGGGGCTGTGCTTGGGAACAACCCAGCTGGGATGGTGGCCCCAGGTATCCCCAGCTCAGACACATCCCAGTGCCACCAGCACAGGACAGTGCAGGTCAGGGCCAGAGGAGCACATCCTGGCCACCTGCATCTCCCGTGTTCGGTGGGATCCCATTTCTGTGAGTTGTGTCTCTTTTGCTGTGTAGTCCTCCCTGTTCGTGCTGATACATCACTTCTTGGTCCTTCAGGCATGAAGGATCTCTGTCATCACCCAGTTCACCATTGTGCAAGGGGCAAGATAAAAGGGAAAAAGGAGGTCTCGTTCCATTATCACAATGTTTTATCATACCACACTCACAGATCTGTACAACACAGCTGGTCTTTATAATCCTCCTCTGCTCCTGTTTTATCTTTGGCTTCAGAGCAGGACAGCTGGGGCTCGCAGACACGAGCATCTTGCTGCTGGCTGAGGCCAGCTGAGAACCCCTCCCCTGAAGCCCACCGATGAGCGCAGTGCATTCAGGGTTGCTCCTGGGGATGCTCTTGCCAGGTGCAATCCTCCATCACACACCTATCGCAGCAGATCTCATCCCACGTGTGCCAGTTGGGTATGCTGTGCAGGGAGCTCCCAGCACAGCTCTGGCAGCCGGGCTCACCCTGGGATGTAGCCCCCAGCCATGATCTAATTCAATTTAATTCAACCCCATTTAATGACTGACTGAACCCTACCCATTTAATTAGCGAGCCAATACTCAGCTATCAGTGGTCATCGACCTGGGAAGGGTTTGGCTCATGTGCCAAGCCCTGAGCTGGAGAGAGGGGATGGGAAAATCAATCTCTGCTCCGAGTTCCCTGGGGGCAAGGATGAGCAGACCTGGGAGCAGTCAACCCCTGGCACATCACCAGGTTGTGAGCTCTGAAAATAGAGCACGGGGAGTCAAACACAGGAAAGGGCTGGAAGGGCTTGGGTACCACCAAATGGCTCCCAGAGGGACTGAAATGCCAGTCCTGTGGAACCGCTCCCATGGGATGGCAGCAGGGGCTGAAAGAGCACAGCTTCCCAGGAAGCAGAGTGCATCCAGCACGGCCATGCTCCGTTCCCATCAGCATCACCCCGTTCTCATGGGCATCTCCCCACCACAGCTTCATTTCTGTGAGCATCACTGTGTTCCCTGATTGTCTCCCCATTCCCATAGCCATATCCTCAGTCCTGTGATCATCCCATGGTCATCCCATTCCTCCGATCACTGCCCCATTCCCATCATCTCCCCACTCCCACAGCCATCTCCCCATTCACATGGCCATCTCCCATCCCTCTGATAATCTCCCCATTCCTCTCATCGTCTCCCCATCTCCATGACTATCTTCTCATTCCTGTGATCTTTCCCCCCATCCCCATGACACCATCCTGCTCCCATGCAGGTAGCACTCCCATTTCCCACCTTGGTGTGGGCGCAGCCTGTGTCAGGCCACAAAGAAACCAGGGTCTAACATGCATTCCTCAGAAATTGCTCCCAGCTCAGACATGCAGATGAAGGCTGAGCACCATAGTGACAGTGCTTTGCAGAGCCTTAGGAAGAAGATAAAGGTGATCTGCAAATGATTTGATGATTTTATATTTAATTGGACTTGTGCCTTTTCTCACCTGTTTAAGATGGTCTGACCATCCGAAAAGGCTGCTTGCAAAACAAACATGCAGGCTATTAGTTACCCTGGATATAACCTTGGTCTCCTTTGACTTTGCTGAAGGCACTGCAGGAAGGGCTGCTCCTGTTGGAGGATGAACCCAACTGTGTTCTGCCAGCTGGGCACAGCTCCTGGTGTGAGGATCCGTGTGTCACGGGAGAGCTGCAGAGCCCACAGGTGCCATAGATGGGGCACTGTGCTGTGAGCTGATATATGTATGGTTATTCCAGAACCAGCATCTCATCACTGAGCGGAAACTAAACCTGATCCTGGGAAAAATAAAATGCCCCTTTTTTGCATCATTCTCTGTTCAGCCTCCACAGATGCCTCCAGGACAGCTTGGCTGAGTCAAGAGATTTTTCAGGGTAAAACCACGTGGAAATGAGTAGAGAGGGAGACTGCTTTCACAGTGCTGTGTTTAAATAGCGCCCACTGAGAAGTGGTGGCTTTGCATGGTGCGAGCACTGCCTTAGGATGGAACAGCTCAGGAGGGCCTGCAGAGCTCCAGGCTGACAGAAAGCACCAAATCTCAGCCCTGCAGCAGGCAAGGAGACGTCCCAGCAGCAAGCACAGAGACTGCACCCAGGGACATCGGTACATCAGCAGGGAACGGAGTGACCTTGGGGGACTGAGCCACCAGGGTGGCTCTCCCAGCCCCCAGCCCCCAGCCCAGGCTCTCAAAGGAAGCAGCTATAGGGCTGCAGAGGGGCACTTGGCACCGGGTCCATCCCCATCCCCCTGACTGGGGCCCCACAAACCCTTATTGTGCCCACTGAGGGCATCTTGCTCCCCACTATCGGAGCAGCACCTGGGAGCCAGGAGCACCCCTGCCCCACTGCTCCTCCCCTAACCTCTCCTCCCAGGAATGCAGCGAATGAAAAAGCTGACAGCTGCCCAAACCAGCTTTTACCCTTATATAGTATCTGCTTACACGCTCCCTGCCGAACGCCGGGCTGGAAAAGCCTGATGGTGATGTGGGAAGATAAAGGGCTGCAGCCAGAGTGGGGATAAATATTTGTCATTTTCCATCGCTTTGTAAGAGCAGGCAGTGAGGAGCTCAGGGAACCCGCGATTAAACCGCATTCCAATCTAATTAACCCCTGCCCTCCTGCTGCCGGCACTGCAGGGGTTAACGCTGCTGCATCGCACAGCAAGCTGTCAGCAGGCATTAATCGGGGTGCTGCACGGTGCAGGGCTGCATGCAAATCACCAGTGACAGTGGGAAGCAGCGGTGTCCTCCATCAGAGCCCCCCACCACACACTGCTGTGCCCCAGCACCTCAGTCTGGCCCGAGCCCTTCTGGCATCACTTCGGGGTCCCCATGCGTTTTGGTGATACTCAGCAGAAGCACAGAGCAGAGCTGGGCCTTCCTGTGACCCACCAGGCAGGCTGCCCCAATTCCTACTGGTTCTTACTGGGCCGGTTGCTGCTCTTCCAGTGCTGATGTGGCCAGATACGCCCCTGCTGCAAGAACACCCACCCTGCACCAGGCAGCATCCCTGGTGGGAAGCTGTTGGGAAAGGGCATGGATCTGCCACGTGCTCGCTCTGGCTCTCTGCACACCCAGCCCCGCCACCCGTTCCAAACATCCCCTCCATAAGCACAAAAATTCATTTTCCCCTCATTTTAGTCCGCTGGCTCTCTGGTGCTCATTTATGCTGAGGACTAACCACAGCCTGCACGTGTAGCGGGCTGAGCGTGTGCAGGCAGGTCAGCCACCCAGAGCCATGCACAGAGCTCTGTGCAAATGCATGTGCTATTCCTCCCTGTTTCTCTGCACGGAGGTGCTTTCACTGGGGCTGCTCAGCTGTAACCCCCCCCCCCGGGTGCACCACAGGTGCTGTGTGCCGGATCTCTGCATTCCTGGCATGCCTGGAATTCCCTGACGCTTAACCTCAGCTCCAAATTTCCTGGATTTATAACATTTGGTTTTAGGTTAATAGCAATGAACTTGTTACATTATTCACTCCAGACTGCTGCTATCCCAGCTGCCCTGTAGCTCTGGCTTAATACCATGCATGGAACGTATACATTTGTTAGACTGTCAAAGCTGCCTCAAGAATTCTCTGCTCTCTGCTTCTATTGAATCTATTAAACCTGATATCTCAGTAGCTTGGAAAGGATTGCTTTGAATGGGAAATGTCCCCCCTCCCACACACACACTGCTGCTGGATGCAGCCCCATTGCTCCCCATCAGGATGCTTCCTCCTTAGTGCCGTGTCTGCAATTTCCTCCAGGCAAAAGCAGAGCAAAAGCTTTCCTACTGGAAGCAGTTTTGTCCCCAAACCGGTATTTTTTTCCTTTGGTTCCTTTCACAGGAAATGTTTCAGGTTTCAGATTTTTAAATAAAAAATGAAACACCACGAGGTGAAATTATCCCTCAAGGAGAAACAGAAACTCTCCTGCACCCCTTGTCTGTGTGCATCCTGCCCCTGGCCCAGCACCCTGAGTGCCATCTCACAGCCTCCCATGCTGTCCTGCCCAGGGCTCAGGGACAAGAGGGTCCCGTTCCCAGCCCTGATGGCCACATGGGGCTGATTGTGTCCAGATGTGTGGTTTTTGCTGCAATACATCACAGGTCACGAGGCAGCTTGTTGAGGAGCCCCTCTAAATGATTAAAGGGAAGAGGAGTGACTTGCATGGGAGGTTCCCATTAGCTGTGGTCACACACCAGCAAAATAAATTAGGGATGAAAGAGCTCCTATCCAACACATTTTGGATCCTGCTTGGAACCCCATTTGGACAGAGCTGCAATGCCCTGCCTGAGGTCTCTGCCACAACCTTTATCTGAGAGAAGGAAGGTCCGAGATGCGATTTTGCTGATATAATTGAAGACACAGGAGGACTTTTTCCTCCTGAGCCTCCTGTTAGTTCAGACCAAATATCTGGTTTGCCCACCTCCTGTCTCCATCAATGTCTGGGCTCCTGCAGAGCGTCTTGATGAGATTCAGGCAGATCTTTGCACCTTCTCATTGATGTCTGACCCACTGGAGGTCCCACTGTGCCATAGGACCCTCCTGTGCCTCGTAGCCCCATAGCAGCTGACTGTCCCCTGGAGGAGACCTCTGACACTGGGACTTATCCCCATCCCTCTGCCATCACATCTCCAGGCAGTCACTGAGGGTGGCATGTAGCATGGGAGCAGCTTATCTTGGGATCCCCCCACCCCATGCCCCTAGTTTAAGAGTTTTGGACATTTGACTTCTCTCTCCCTTCATCAACTCCCATAATCACATTATTTTCTTTCTGAATACCTCAGGAAGGAAAGAGGAGGTTCCGTGTTGCTGGAGAAGCTGACACTCAACCCCCACGTAAAATCCAATAGAATAGCAGCAACAGGTGACCAGGGAGGAGTAAGATTAGGAGAAGCAGATACAGTCTCTTCCCCAGACACTGTATACTCTGCATTCTTTCTGCATGCAACATTTCCTGGCCCAGTGTGGTTTGTTGGTTTAGCAAATCTCAACAGATCTCTTTTTTCAGATGCTTATTCAATACTTCCTTGAATGCATGAAAACCTTCTGCAGCCACAATGTCCTTTGGTGAGGAGCTCCCCAGATCCACCAGCCCTCACGAGATGAACTGTGCATTCATGTGTCCCATGTTCATCTTCTGCCAGCTCCAGCCCTTAGCTTTTGTAGAAGGAGACAGAAGATCCCCTCCATTTCTGGGAATATTTCTGAGTTCTCCAGGCCTCTGAGCCACCATCAGTCCAGGCTGAATGTCTCCAAAGGCACAGCTCCTATTGCAGAAGTCACCCCAGAGGAGCTGAAGGAAGAAATAACTGGAGCTGAGCCATCACCCACTGAAAGGGAAGAGCTTGAGCAAGCCCCCCCAGTGATGCCAATGCTCCTGTATGTGTCCCAGTCCTCATCTAGAATACAGCGGGTTCCCAGGGAACTAGTGATAGGACAGGAGGTGATGGCCTTAAGTTGCACCAGGGGAGGTTCAGGTTGAATATTAGGAACATTTTCTTCTCAGAAAGAGTGGTGCTGCGCTGACACAGGCTGCCCAGGGAGTGGGGGAATCACTGCCCCTGGGGGTGTTCGAGAAGCATGGAGATGTGGCACTGAGGGACATGAGCTAGTGGCACGGAGGGGATGGGCTGGGGTTGGCCCTGGTGATCTTAGTCTTTTCCAGCCTTAACGATTCTCTGATTCCTTCTAGCCTCATCCTGCAGCCCTATGAGCTGAGCTCACCCCTGCATCGCCCTCAGTCCTCTGAGGAACCACTGCTCCAGCAGCTCTCAGAAGGCACTCCGTGTCCCCAGGAGCCACGGGCAGTTCTGCAGGAACCAGCAGTGAGAGGTCACACACATTCATCCAGTGCCTTCCGAATTGACTTTTGGACATGCAAACACACATCTGGAAGGAGACCGATGAGTGATTTCTAAACCTTCCCGTTGCCTTGCTCCCAGCCCAGCCTCCCTGGGCTGAGCGGTGCTACCTGACCGGTTTCCATCCCGCTCAGCAGGTTTAGTCGTTGCCTTGCTGGTTGCTGGCGAGACAACTGTATTTTCTGGTTTTACCTGCAGCAGTTTTCATGTGGGATGAACCTGCTGGCTGATCTGCTTGCACACTGTAGGTCCAACACGGGCTGGGATTGAGGGAGAACGCACAGATCTGCAGTTGTGCAGCTGGAGATAGCTGAGACTTTCTCACTGGTCCCAGTCACTGTGTGTCACTGGGAACGTGCTGTCCAGGTGCCCATAAATCCACAGTGTCTCCTGCTCATGGTAGCCCTGGGAGAGCTCCAGCAGCTTCCATGGCTGGGACATGGGATGTTCAACCAAAGGATATCTGTGCTGGAGACTCATCAGTGAACTCCTTGGCAGGGCCCAGGCTCTGCATCAGGGATGCAAAGGATGACAGGAGACACCATCCCTTTACAGGAAGAACTTTGGGAATTGTGGCAAAATCCTCAAAACTCACCTCCTGCTTCACAAGTGGGGCTCCCCAGGTTCATAGAGGCATTCCTGGGTCCACTCCAACGGGAGTGCACAGAAGTCACTTTGACTCCTTGACTCATTTTCTCCTTCTCCAAAGTAGCAGCAGTGTTCCAGTGCCTCGGAGGGATGGCGAATATTCACAAGGGCTTTTGGGCTCCTGAATGAAGGGATAAAATCCTCACTGTCCCCCCTGCTCACTGAGTCACACTCAGGTCAGGAACCAGGCAGGAGGAACTTTTTCAGCATGGTTTGGGGCCGACACTCAGCCTGAGGAAGTGCTGCATGCAGAACGTGATAAATCACAGCTTTTGCTGAATCCCCCTGGAGGGAAATCCGAAGCACTCTGTCCAAGCTTGTTAGGTTGCGATACACTGGGAAGGAGCAGACGCGTGTCTTCCAGGAGCTGGAACTGTTCCTCAAAAAGAGGCAGCCCAGGATGAATGGTTGCTGGGAGTGGAGGCCTTTGGGCAGAGGGGAGGTAGGGGCAGTGCGAAGGCTGTGTGAGCAGCCCCATTTTCACAGGGAAGGAGCATCCCTGGGTCTACTTTTTCCTTTGAAGGGCACCAGGCGCAGGCAGCGAGGAGCATTCAGCAGGGGATGGCCAGAGGGTCAAATCTCACAACTTCTTCGCCCTCTGCTTTTGTCTTTCTCCCCTCCATCTCCCTCTGCTCTGCAACTTCCTGGCCATCCTCCCCCAGCACTTCCCATAAATTCCTCTCCCTCCCTGTCCTGCCCCATCCCAGCCCTCCACAACCTCCTGTTTCAGGTATGTTCAGCATTCCGCCAAGCAGGTTCTGCCTGTGGCCTCTGAAGTCACTGCAGGAGGTGGATCTCTGCCTGCTAACCTGGAACACGTGCTTGCTGCACTGCCCAGCTCCGAGCCAGGGCCTAGCGATAGGTTTGGTTTCATCCTCCCAGCTTTGCAGGAGGAATTCATAGACTTATAGAATGGCCTGGATTGGAAGGGACCTAAAGGATCATCAAGCTCCAAACCCACTGCCGCAGGCAGGGCCACCAAAATCCATATATAATACCAGACCAGGCTGACCAGGGCCCCATCTAACCTGGCCTTGAACACCTCCAGGGATGGATGATATCCCCCTGATATCCAACCTAAATCTTCCCCTCTTCAACTTAAAATCATTTCCCCTTGTCCTGCCATCATCTACCCTTGTAAAGATTTGCCTCCCCTCCTGTTTATAGGCTCCCTTTAGGTACTGGAAGGCTGCACTGAGGTCACCCTGCAGCTTTCTCTTCTCCAGGCAGAACAAGCCCAGCTCCCTCAGTCTGTCTTCGTAGGGGAGATGCTGCAGCCCTCTGATCATCTTTGTGGCCCTCCTCTGGACCCTCTCCAACATCTCCCTGTCTTTCTTCTATTGGGGGCCTCATACCTAGATGCAGAACTCCAGATGGGGCCTCACGAGGGCAGAGAAGAGAGGGACAATCAAATCCCAGTGCCTGCTGGCCACCCCTATTCTAATGGAGCCTGGGATACCGTTTGCTTTCTGAGCTGCAGGAGCACACTGCTGGCTCATGCTGAGGTTTTCATCCACCAAGAATGACTAGGTATCTAAATATCTGGAAAGACTACATGAAATGGAGAAGCAGCAGGACGGTATGCTGGAGGAACTGTGCCCACTGATTAACTGGGATGAACCCGTGGTGCTATCAGAAACACCTGGTGAAGATCAGATGATCAGAAGAAGCTTCTGAAGGAGCTGATCTAGCTGATCAGAGGTGATGAACCCTGCTCCTCAGCTTTCCATCCAAAATCCCAGCTATTAAAGGTCTTCCTGCCCAAGGGAATCAAATGTGAGCGAGGAGAACAGGTCAGTGGGGTGCCTGTTCAAGGCTGCTCCTTCTCAGTCTCTGGGGCAGTCACCCATGGGCGACTCAGAAGGGCTACGCTGTTGATTCAGGGGTATTCACAGCACGTACTGAACTTGTTATTTCACTGAAGGGAACGTAAAGTGACTGTTCTTTTGCTGGGCACACACTCAGAGCCATCTCAGGTCAGGATTAAGAAGCCTCAAAGGACTTGCAGGTCATTCTTCACGTTGTCTGAGACCTCTGATTAAGTTAAAAAAGGAGCGTGTGTCCAAACAAAAGCAGCGTAGGAACGTTCCCTCTCTACGTCCATGCAGGACAGCATCCATGGCAGAGCACAGTGGCAGAAGTATTCATCTTCCACAAGCTCCTTGTGGCCTGTCCACCACCTGTGGGCTCTACAACACAGCTGGACTTATTCTCTTATTCGTGTCAGTGAAAATATGGCACAGAAGCACGGAAAGACAGCTGTCATAAAAGGATGGACTGTAGGGCGGGACTTCACACTGCAGTTGAAGTTTGGATGACCGGAGAATGACTAAAATTAAATGTGAAGGGGTTTTACCAAGGAAATCATCAGCCTCCTGTTAGACAGAGGTGGGCTGCGAGATATCAGCCTATAGTTACAGCTCCATCTTGCTCCGGCTAGAAGAGACAGGAGCAGTTAGGGCAGTTAGGGATGGGTGGGAAGATGCACCAGGTTGCCACTGGCGACAAGGTTATGAGGTCACCCCAGGGTTCCGGCCGTGGCAACAAGCCCACCACAAGCGACAGGCGCCTCTTGGCAGAGCTCCTGCTCTTGCCAGGCTCTGCCAGTGAAGAGAGCTGACCAACAGCCGGCCTTGCTGCTGCTGCGAGTGGCAGACAGCCTGCAGAGCACAAGGCCCAAGCGGCATCTGGGAACAGAGGCTTTGGGAAAGCCGTCCGTTGGGCCATGTTTGCCTTGAGGGCAGAAGACTTGTGGGGCCAACCAGGTGCAGACAGAGCCATCCCCCAGCCTGTGCCAGCCTTCCAGCTGAATGAGACCGCTCATGGCACCGACGGCACCGCTCCGACCTTGGGCACGCTGCAGGACGACATCGCCGAGTTGTGCTCACGCATCATGCGGCTGAGCCTTGGAGCCAAGCAGGTGCGCATCAGGGATGGACCCCAACCCACTGCCTCTGCCAACCATGCGCTGCAGACACCCAAGCCATCGGAACTGGTGAGCCACACCGTGAACTCTGTTGGTCATTTCCCTGAAACACCAGGGGGAAGAGATGGCTCAAAAGGGAAATGTAATTTCAAGAGACGTTCTGCACACCAAACAGCAGCAGGTCGGCCAGCAGAGCGTATCAGTGCCCATCCATGTGCAGCTCTGGACAGGAAGCGCCAACACTGTGGTGGGAGAGAGCAAAACCATGGCAGCCAAGCTGAGATCTTTGCCGACCAACTGCAGGAGGAATTCAGTCCAAAGGCCAAGAAGAGGTGCAAACGCTTGCCCATCCTCCCAGCGTCCCTGCACCCGGAAAGCCTTTCACCCACCAAGGCAAATGGCAATAAGCAGGCTCAGCCGAGCTGCCCTCCTGCCCCGACTTTGGCTGCCCAACAGCAGACCACTGCAGAGAGCTGCAAGGCAGACGGGCTGAGCACAGGCACAGAGGGGAGCTTCCAACCTGACCCTCTTGTGCAGAAACGTGCGGAGTGCGAGAAACCATCCGGGAAACGTAAGAGCAAAACAAAACATCTGGAAGTGCAGGGCAGGAGAAAGAGGGCGTTCCTGATGATGGATGACCCCTTTGAGGTGGAAGATACCAACGATGTGGTCACGGTGCCAAGGAAGGTCCTGAAGCTCTCGGAGCCCACTCTGCACTGCAGCTCTTTGCCTGCCAAACCCCACCAGCAGAAGCTGCACAAGCAGCAGCAGGCCCACTGGCTGCTTGAGTGATGCATCAGAAACTGACCCAGGAAGCACAAAGCTCTTGGACTGGATAGAGCTTACAAGTGAACTCCGGGCTTTGCTGGGCTCCACTGCTGCCATCCACACAAGGACCTTCCCTTCAACACCCATCCCGTCAACCATCCCGTCAGCCAACAGCTGTTTGATGCTTTTCAATATTTATGTTTTAATGTTATTTCTTTATAGTGTTGTTTGTAGTAGACAGAGTTACTTCTTTAGGTATAGGTGTTCAAATGGTACTGTTTCTGTTAAGAAAAGACACTGTTATATATGAAAATACCCTTCCTTTAGATTAGAAATCAGAATTCCACATGGTTTGTTTGGGAGATAGGATTCAAGGAGGCACTTGGTTATATTGTTGTTGTTGTTGCTGTTCTCAATAAAATTGATTAAAAATAAATGGTTGGATCAGATGAGCTCAGGGGTCTTTTCCCACCCTAGTAGAGGTGTTTCCTTTGGCAGCTCCTCCCCCGGCAGCCCACAGCAGACGTCTGGGGGAGCAGCACTGCTTGCCTCTTGGAGGGCGATTCATTGCCAGGCCAGGAATCCGCGCCGAGTCCCTCTGCCACGGGGCAGAGCTGCTGCTGGAGGAGGTTCTGCTGACCCGCTGTGCTCCTGAGATGGGCGCGCTCTGCTCCGCCAAGGGGCTCGGTGCTGGGCCTGAGTGCTGCGTGCTGCTGGACAGCTGGCTGTGGTTGTGCCGTAGGGATGCCATGCGGTTTGGCAAGGAGGTGAGCAGCCCCCGGCACAAACTGCAACACACAGCAGGCGTGAGAAGCCCAGAGCCCAGAGCTGGCTTTGGCCAAACAATGAAACCCGACCCACAGCGAGCCCTGCGGATGGGCAGGGCTGTGCCTGGCCATGGCCACAACCCCAGGCCTGCGGGAATGGGGACCCCAGGTGGAATGCTGTGCCATCCCTGCATCTGCAGCACCGCAGACAAAGCCCACGCACACATCTTGGGTTTGGGTGGCACCCCACTGCTTTCTAGGGCTGTGTCAGCTCAGCGAGCAGCTCCTCCAGCTTGGGCCGTCCTCCCTGGGGATGCAGACAGTGGCAGGGAGAACAAACAGACAGCACTGGGGCAGGTATTGTCTGTAAGATGGAACCCAGGGTGAATTCAGGAACAGATACAGGCAGTGAATTGAAAGGCACACATGGAGGCATGAGGGAGACATCAGATTTGCCAGCAAAGACTCATTCCCAGGGCAGGTCGTACGGTCTGGGCATCCAAATAGATACAAACTGAAAAACACACGGCTGAGTGTATCACAAGAGTGAACAGATCCTGAAAGTAAGCAAAAATAGTGCTGGGAGAAAGGATTTCACAGCAGTCCAGCAGGCTGGAGGGAGAGGAGCTGCAGAGGAGGAGGCTGAAGTGGTCCTGTCCCAACCACAGAAACAGCCAGGGCCGTGCAAAGAGGCAGAAGAGTCCCGTGGTGCCCAACCCAGCCCCTGTAAGGGCCAAGGAAAGGCAGCATCACCCCGCACTGCACGCCCACACAAGGGTGGATGTGTGCAGTGATCACTGCAGGGAAGCGGCTGAGACAGCTCTCCTTACACCCAGCCCCAATGCACTGCGTATGTATGAGGAATATTTCCACTGCTTTCAAGGGACAGCATTCTGGGGGAGGTGAGGCATGCCAAATATGTGTATGCTGCGTGCATTAGCAGGGCTCTGGCAGGTGGGGTTGGAAAAACAGGAGCGACCTCACACGCGATGAGCTCTCCTGTAGGATGCAATGACCTCACTGCCGTTTGGCTGGCAGGAAGCACCACGGGTGCACAGTGAAATAAATCCATTTATAGTGGGGCTTGGGGTGTTTCATTTTGTACGGGTGAGGTGGAAAGAAGTGGGAGAGGAGCATGCTTCCGTGGGACTCAGATGGAACTGCTGGGCTAAGGCTCTGTTAGATTGTGGAACAAATAGCCTATAATGAAAATAAAGGGCATGAGTGAGAGGTTATTACAAGATACGCAGGAGGGTATGGGATACAGAGAGCCCCAGAGTGTGAGAGGCACTGGGAGCTGCATCCCCATCCCAGTGGCTTGGATCACAGCTGTGCAGCAGGCTTCAGCCTGCCCCGAAGTGAGTAAACGCATCTCATTCCTCAGGAGGTGTGAGATGGGCACGAAACTGCAAAGGAATGCAGACTGGAGGATGTCTGCTGGAGAGAGAAGACCTCACTGCCGCAGTGCTGAGCACCAGGAGCACGGTGTGGGGCAGAAGACCCACGAGCAGAGGTCCCACCCAGGAAGCAGGGACCCAACAACCTCCATGTGTAAGGAGCAGAAGAGCAACCCTTGGGAGGACTTCCCCTGCCAGCCCCACATTCAAGCTTTGGTGGTGAAACTCCTGACTTAAAGCAGGAATGACGGCGACATCGAGATGTCCAAGCGCTTCCAGATGTCCCCACAAGCCACCAGTCCCAGCACACCAATACATATCATTGCTGAACCGAGAGAGCCATGTGCTGCTGGAGCACCAGAGAAGGAAAAACTGGCACAAATATTTCCCACCTTCATTTACAGGAAGCCGATATTAATGAAACCTGCCCTGACAAACTGCCCCCCCAAGACAGCAGAAATACCTTTTCCATCTGGAAATGGGCTGTCAACAGGGGAAGGTTGAATGGTTTCCAATGCACCTCAAGAGCATTTGATAAAAATGTGTGGGAGCAAAGTCCAGAGCTTGAACTAATACTTCTCTGTGGGATCAAAAAGCCTTGTCTGGGCTCCAGCAGGATGTGGACTGCATGCCAGAGCTACTGCTGGATGTGGACAGCAGGGAGCCATGGCTGCATGGCCCTCATGTTGAGCAGGGGCTCTTTGTACCCAGCAGGGTGTTGTTTAAAGGTTTGTGATTCATAAGACAAAAATAAATGTAAAGGATGTATGGTATCGCTTCCAGGCTGGAAAAGAGAAGATAAAGGGCCGAAACGTTTTAAACTGGGCTCCATAGATAGGGGAGGATGTGAGGGCTTCTTGCTTGTGCCAAAAATAGAGTGCATGAAGGAAAAGAGCCATTATCTCCAGGAGCAAAGTAGCACAGATTTATTTATGCTGCCTAGAAAAATAAACCAAAAAGACGACCTTGTCATGGGTCTTTGTTCTCAGGTGTCTCCTACAGCCTAATGCAGATCCACCGCAGCTGCTCAGGATGCAAATGGGATGCATTCTGGTGGATGTGGCTCACCTGCCCTGCCAGGGGCACAGCCACGCTAATACATTTAAGCAAATTGCAGTGAAAGGTGGAAATGGAAACGTAATGCCTGATCTTCATAAAGTGAGGAACCAAGCAGCAGCTTGTGCAGAGAAATCGCACAGCAGTCCCAGCGACAGCAGCATCCACCTGCTGGTGGATGTTACCAGAACCTGCTGCTGCTGGGGCACAAAGGGCTGTGAGCTGCCAACAGAGGTGAGCCAAGGTTTGCCACTGCTCGGTGAAAGTACCTCTGCGTGGGGACAATGGCATCTGCCTGGAGGGGGTTGTAGGAGGCAGCCTGCCTTCCTGTGGGGGAATGACACAGAAAGCTACTGAAAAATTCTGCACAACAGAGGAGAAGGGGCCAGCAGGGGGATCTAATTCAGGAGAGTCTTTGGAAATGACCACAGCAGGCAAGAGTCACACATGTGGGTGGGATGGACAGAGCTGCTGGGCATGGTGGGGTGAAGCACGATGTGTGGGAGGAGAGCTGGGCATGGCGGGGGTGGAGCAGAGTGGATGGGTGGTTGGATTTATGGATGGATGGGCATCTGCTGGACTACAGGTAGGGCTGTAGGTGGCCCAGAGGTGACAAGCAGGTCCCTGTGACAGGGATGCCCATTGGGCACTGTGCAGCCGTCTGGACTTGCTACAGCTGTGGATCTGCTACATGAGCATTGTTCACAAACTGGGACATGGGGAACACCAACTTCCACTGGCACTGGCCAAGACGTGCCTCTTTTTATCGCTCCGAATCTCACCATGTGAACAGAGGCGGAAGGAACACCCAGGCACCAACCCAAGGGATGCTGTAATTCACCATTGCAACACCCACCCAGGCGGTGCTGGCTGCTGGTACCTGCATGCCCTGAGCAGAATGGGCTCAGCAGAGTGAGGGATGTGCAAGAGCTGTCCCACAGCTGGATGGGCAGCATGGGACTGGGGAGACCATGGCTGGGGTTCACCTGAGACGCTGCAGAATGACAGACATCAAAATTCCTTTCTTTTCATTACTCTAGCCCAGCAAGATGGGCCAGTGAACACACTCCTCAGCCCTGCACATGTGGATGGGCAAGGGTTTAGGCTACTTGACAGAGTCTGGGGACTTGGCCATGGGGACAATAGGAGATGCCTCTGGGCTCCAGGACCTGCAGCACCCATCCCATCTTCTCCTCCTCTGGGCTGGGACGATGCTCATCCTGCTGCAACCAGGACACCACAAAAGCCCTGACGAGTGCAGTATCGTGAGGATTGTGCAAATATTCTGATTAGCTTCTCCTTGAACCTAGATGAAGGGGAGATTTTTATCACATTTACTGACAAAACAGCTCTTTTTTTTTGTTTGTTTGTTTTCCAGGAGGGAAGAGGAGGCTGCCTAACTGCTGAAGGAGGATTCCTGGAGTGATCTAATAGCAGATGAAAGCAGCCAGATAGGAGCTGCTGCTCCCCGGGAAAGAATGGACCTCACTGCTGTGGCTGCGAATGTAGTGAGGTGTGCCACTGGGATGAGTGTAATGGCAGGAGTTAAGGGGAAAAAAAACAGCTCTGGGTACCTGGTTTCTCCACCGCTGTATGGATTTGCCCCAGTATAAGCTGTCCCTATCTGCTGTGGGACCAAGCCACCACTGAGAGCATCCTCTGCGTGCCAGAAGTTGGGTTGGCACCATCCCTCCAACCACCCCTACTGGATGCAATGGGCTGAGGGTTTCTGCTGCATTTCTGCAGACCTGGGTCAGTTTCAGACTGTGACTCCCTGTCAAAACATGATCCATGTGGGTCCCTTCCTGCTTGGATTATTCTGTGATTCTCTGATTGCTGGTAAATTAATCAACCACGGGTGAGGATCCTGGTCCTTGTCTTCATGGCTGCCCATGAAGCTTCTGCAGTGATGCTCCGTGATGGAGCCCACCCACACTGCCAGTTGTGTGACCAAGAAGTGTCAGCTCCAGTGGCCCATGATGACACCTGTCCCCCAGCCCTCTGTGTCCCACAGCTCTGGGAATGCATGCGGAGCTGCCGCCCACAGCCCACAAGCAGCGTGCAGAGCCCTGTCTCAGCCTCCTGATCTGAAGTCCTGATTTATGACACCAGCCCTGCCTGTCAACAGATTGGTCCTGATAGTGGGCAGCTAACAAGCTTCTCTGCACGCTGATTAGGCACGCTTGTCAGCCAGTGCCTGGGCGATGGCTATTACAACTACACCATGGTTGGGATCACACCTCTTCATCCACACCCCCTCCCCACAAAACCAAGGAAATGCAGAGCTGTGGCACAAAAGCACATATCTTCGTGCCGGAGCAATCTGCAAAGCTATTGTTCACATCACAGTGACCCACGGCAGCCCCCACAAATGGGAAAAACCCCACCAGACAGTGCTCCTCCCACCGCCTCCCGCGGCTGCCCCAGCCCCGCTCCCCCCCACCAAGACAGGAATGCAGCTTTGCAAAACCAAGGAGAGAACAAAGCAGAAAAGAGCAGTTTTGTGTTATTTTTCTTTTTTTTCTGGGCCATTTTGAATTAATTAAGGAATGTGATCTAAACTATAAATACCCTCCTTCACGTATGATTTATGGCCTGTTTGTTCTGGATTGGTATGTGCTTAATCTCTAATTGTAAGCCCACCATCTGTTTTTATTGATCTGCTTGCCAGGAGAGTTATTGCTCTCCTTGGCCTTATATGGGAAAATTAGGTACGTGGTGAGCAAGCCAGCTCTGGGGCTGCTCTTACGTCAGCCTTGGAGCTGCTCGGGATCGCACTGATGCATCTCTCCCTTTGCCGTGTGAAACTGGGACTTCTGGGCCCGCCCGAGCCCCGTTATTTGCAGGAGCATCTCCCTCTGTGCCAACCCCCAAAATGGTTTTCCCTCATGTAAGAAAAGAAAGAAAAAAGCCAACACAAGGGAAGAAGCAGCGTTTGGCATGGCCTTGGTGTTTTTGGCTGTAAATCAGGCTGCCGCCAACTCACTTTGGGTACTTTCAATGGTGGGAGTGTCTCCCTGAGAAAACAGCCTGCGTTTATTCATTAAACCTCAGGGATGTGGTTGCATTATGAACTGGCAAGGTGATAGTGCCCGAGCCCAGCCCGTGTGCTCTGCACAGCGGCAGGGATGGCTGTAAATACATTCTCACTTTGTGGGTCAGAGCAGGGAGGGAAGGAGAAAAACTTCAAGTAACATTTGTAGGCTTAAAGGAAGGCTGTGGGTTTGAAGAAAGAAATGCCATTTATTTGCAAAGCAGTAAAGTGGTGGAAGGCAGCAAAGGCATCCAAAGGGAAGGGATCCCATTCCTATCCACCAGCTGATCCCAGCAGCTCTCAGACCCCAACTGGGCTGAGACTGGGAGCCCCGAGGAAAAGTGGGATAGGTTACCCCCCTCAGGGAGTATTTTGGATTTAGGGATGGGTGAAAAGGGAAGAGGTAGATAGAGAGAGCAATTGAGGTTGCATGGCTGCTGGGCAAAGAAGGTCTTGTGCTTGGAGGTGGCTTGTTGGAAAAATATGGGCCTTAAGTTGGGGAAAGCTACAGCATGGGGATGCAGGTCTGGGGAGAAGCTGGCTTTCCCATTTTTATCACAAAGCTGGTCTTCCCTTCCCTTCCCTTCCCTTCCCTTCCCTTCCCTTCCCTTCCCTTCCCTTCCCTTCCCTTCCCTTCCCTTCCCTTCCCTTCCCTTCCCTTCCCTTCCCTTCCCTTCCCTTCCCTTCCCTTCCCTTCCCTTCCCTTCCCTTCCCTTCCCTTCCCTTCCCTTCCCTTCCCTTCCCTTCCCTTCCCTTCCCTTCCCTTCCCTTCCCTTCCCTCCCCTTCCCTTCCCTTCCCTCCCCTCCCCTCCCCTCCCCTTCCCTTCCATTACAGCCTGTGCTATTTGATGTCTCAAGGACGAAATCATGGACAAAACCCTTGAAATGCTCTGCTCATTCCCTCAGGTCTTTCATTGCCTATGCTGTCTGGCCAGCAAATGCCTCCATGTGGCTTGGCAGCCATCACACTGTCCATCCTTCTGTCTGACCAGGCTGCCATATTGCAGAGGCTGTGCCCTGTTCTGTGGCTGTTGGTGGGCTGAGCTGAACATGGGATGCTCTGCACCCAGTGAACATCTGTGCGGGGAGGTGGGATGTAGGGGACCATGTTGACACCAGCACCCTCTCGGGGTGAAGGGGCTCTGCTTGAGCCTTGTACCCTGTTCTGCAGGGGTGTGTCCAGGGATGTGCAACCAAAGGCATCCCTGGGGAGGTTCCCACTTTGCGATGGGTGTCCAAAGTGGCATGGTGACAAAGTGCCCCCTAAATGCACTTACATTTGGGAAGGAACTCGTAATCTGCTCACCCCCCTGCCTCCCCCCATGGTTATTATTATAAGCTGTTCCCCCAGTTTCAAGCCCTGGTCTGGAGATCCCCATTCCCAGACTGACTGATGTCCACGATGACAGAATTTCTGCCGTTGAGCAAATTGACTTCCCATGAGATTGCAGCCTCGTATATAAATATAAAACTGACACATTTTTACTCAGTTGAAAATAAAATAGCTCCAGCTCCAGTTTGCACAAGATAAGGTTTCCAGCAGATAAGGCAGCAGCTGGAGCATGAGTTGTGGTGCGGCTCCCATTTTTCCCACAGATCCCCAGCAATGTTTGCTGGCCGGGCTGTGCAACATCAGCTTTTGATTAGCACCAGTCGGCATCAGGGCTTGTTTGTGCTCTGCTTCACCTCACCCCACACCTGCCTCTCCTGTATGAGCTGGGGAGCAGAGGGATGCAAGCGGGGCTGGCAGGGTGGCTAGGTGCCTGCAGGGACTGGGCTGTATTTGGAAGCTGATCTCAGGGCTCTGGAGCCGTAGAGCCCTTAGCACATGCAGCAGAAATGAATGCATTTTGATCCAGAGATCCTGAGCTCAGACCTTATAAATAACCCAACCAGGGCCATGCAGACTGCCTCAAAGAACTTGGATCCTCTCCTCTCCTCTCCTCTCCTCTCCTCTCCTCTCCTCTCCTCTCCTCTCCTCTCCTCTCCTCTCCTCTCCTCTCCTCTCCTCTCCTCT
>JACDJE010000165.1:2362554-2484066 GCA_016647715.1 Pavo muticus | reverse complement strand
CATCCCATCCCATCCCATCCCATCCTATCCTACTCCCCACAGCTCTGCTCTCTGTAGTGATATGAGCAGAGTAGGAACCCACTCTGGAAAGTGAGGCCTGGACTGGACACACCAAGCAGATGAGATCCTTGTGTCTTTGCACACTTGTACATATACTGGAGGATGTCTCCAGGTGCCTGGGTGAGGGCTACTCCAACCAGAACGTGGGTGGGAGAGCCTGGGGCAAAGCAAGAGGAATCTGCTTAGGAGGGAGCCACTCCAGAGGGATGGAGCCAGCAGGTCTCCAGCTCAGTACGAACGTGGGGATTCCTGTGGGAGGAATTCACCTTTTGTCCTCTCGGTTGTACCGGTGGAGGTGTTGCAAGGCCCTGCATCCCGGGGTGCCTCCAGCAGACGCCCACCCCATGGGGGCTGCGCCCATCCCAGCAGGATGCTCCTCATACCTCCTGCTGGGCTGGCCCCATTGAGAGCACGCAACGCCTTGCTAATGAGGAGCCCACGGAGGATGCTTCGGTGCATGGCCTGTCCCCAGGCCGTGGGGCAGAGCTGAAGCACTGGCAGATGCCCCAGGAGGTGGGGTTTGGTGGCCAAAGCCACTCAGTGCCAGCTGGAGGAGGGGCAGATGCTCCATCCCAAAGGAGCAGTGGACCTAAACCAAAGTGTGCAGGAGGTCAGACAAGGGGGTTTGTTGGCTTTTCCTGATCCTAAGCTCCCTGACTAGGAAAAACATTCCACCTCCAGGAGTTCATGGGCTAAATTGTGTATAAATACCCTCTGTCATTCACGTCTGCTCTGCACTCAGCAGTGCACCAGGCTTAGCAGAATACTTTAAGGTCCCTTCCAGCCTAAACCATTCTATGATTCTATACAAACAGAACAGCTATTTCCCCCAAAGGTTTGTGGCTTGGATGTAGAGGGGACCCCAGGGCTGCACAAATCTGCTGCAGGCAATCACACACCAACGCCATCACAGATCTTTTGGGGTGCACACGGGGCTACAAACCTGTCCTTGAAAGCAGAGCTCATCTTTTATCTGATTCCTGTACGACTTCTCTCACCACAGTTACGTCTCGCTTCCATTTGGGTTTAATTATTCTGGTTTTGACAATGTGAGCAATTTCTTCCTCCCCCAAATCACACAGGAAAGGCTGTCACTTGCTGTTAATCATGTTTTGAGAGGAGGTGAGTTAAATTGGAAAAAATCCTGGATTTTTTAACATGGAAATTTAAAAAATAAACAGAAACAACCCCAAAAGACTGTTATTTCCTTGCAATAAAACATATAATTCAGAAAAAGAACTTCAGCAAGGGAGAAGTGCCTTGGGAATATTTGCAAAATCTCTTATCAAGAGGCTGAAGATATGAAGCTGTTCTGCTGCCTCTCTGCCCGCCTGTTTGCTGTCCTATCAGCTGGAATATCCTGACCACTTCCTGCTGGTCTTAACAGAGAAATTAAAACGTCAAAAATGTTTTATTCCGGCAAGAAAACCTGGGAAAGGAGAGAGCCCCACGCCTGGGCTGCCACCAAGAGAAAACCTGGCAGTCATGAAGCTAGGAGGGGGGACGGGGCTCTGAGCAGCCATGGAGCTGTGCGTGTCCCTGCTCAGCGCACAGGGTGGGACCAGGTGGCCTTCAGGGGTCCCTTCCAACTTCAACTATTCTACGAAGCCCTGGAGATCAACTGCGGGATTTGTGGTGGTCCATGTGGGGATGGGACGTGGGGTCCCAAGGTGTGCTCAGCGGGTCTGAACAAACAGTGCCAACCTTGGAAGGATCTGCCCTTGTTCAGAGCGCTCTTCTGCAAAGCACACGCACACTTAGACGGAAGCGCGGGGCGCATTGCAACATCCTCTGCATTTGGAGTGAGTCTTGAAGGCTTCAATCCCTCTCTGATGACACTGTCCAGGAAATGAGAAAGCTTTTGCAAAACCAGCGTGTTGGATCTTGGCTTGCTGAACCTCGGGTTGTTGCACGGATTTGTTTCCTGCAGCATTGCTGACTCACAGCAAAACCCAACAACGTCCCAGCACGGCTCTTCTCACCTCCCCAACACTTCTGCCACCACTGTTTGCCACTGCAGCAGATGCCAAGGCTCAGCTATACCCAGGTTTGCCCCATGCTGGTTTTGATGCCACTGCTTCCAAGTTCATTATGTGGCAGCCCCCTGTCTTTAGAAAGGAGCTCCCCCCAAAACTCGGTCCTTTTGCCCATGGGCTGCAATCTGCTTCTTCTGCAGTGATCTCTGTAGCGTAAAGCTTTCTTCTGCAGCCAAACTCACACACATCCCCTCTGTTTCTGCCATCCTGGTAGGCAGAGAACTCTGCTGCATGGCTTTGGGGTGGGTTCCAGCTCCTTTTGTACCCACTGTCCTAAGTGCAAGCACTGAGCACGGGCTTCAGTGCACTGAGCAGGAAAAAGAAAATACTGGTGTTCTTCCAGCGGTCAGTGAGTAAATATTTTTGGTACAGAAGGTATTTTATGGGGTTAGAACTTTCGAAACAGAAAATTAGGAGGCTAAGTGCTAAACGGAGGGCAGGCACCGGGTGAGGTTACACTTAAAAGAGATCCGTATCAGATTTATTAGGATCTGTTTTACACCACATTCAAAGGAATCCCTGGAGATGGTTTCATTCTCACAGCCGTATCTGACAAAGTGCCGTTCTGCTTTGTCCTTCCTCAGCATCTGTCTTTCCAATTCTCCCACAAAGCACCGACACCCCAGCAACGCCCTCAGCTCAGTGCTTGGGGTTGGAAAGCTGTGCGCAGTGCTGAGATGCAGGAATTCCTGGTGGGGAGGCAGGAGGGGCTGCCCATTCCAATCAGCCACCCATCAGTGGGGCATGTGCAGCTGATGCTGATTTCCTCCAGGACCGCCGCGCATCAACCTGGGTGAAGCAGCTCATTAAAAGCAGCTAATTGCTGCAGTCAGTTGTGACATGAATTCTTCAAGGTTAATTTAGCGGCGTCACGAATCCTCCATTTGTGTCCAAAGAAGGTGAACTGCACACACCAGGCAGCCACTCCTCCGCTGCATCTCCCCGAGGCTGTGGGTGCATCCGAAGCATCCTCGGGGAGCACTAAGAGGGATCTGCTGTGGAGAAACCCAGCCCAGAGGATGCCAGCTGGTGGTACCAAAGCACTGCGCTTAATGTGTGCAGTGGCTTTGCTTTGTCCCCTCTGGAAGATGATTTCTGAGAGCCCAAGTGCCAAATCCTGGGGCTGAGAGTTGGGGCACTGGGGGCACCCCGAGCCCCAGCACTTCCAGACCTGAGCTCGGGGGCTCCTCCAAGGAGGAGGTGTGCAGTGCTGGAGGCGAGCTCGTGCTGGGGCTCATCGCACCTGAGCAAGAGCTGCCAGCACCCACCACAGGCAGGGAAGGGAAACGGGCTGTTTAATGAACAGATCCTGTGTTTATGGAGAGCCCGCCAGCCATGACAATCCAGATGTTTCCTGTCTGTTCGCATCTGCAAACAGCCATTTGCTGGTTGGAAGTGGTTCCCAGCACGAAGCTGTGCATCTGGGCTTCAGTTCTGCAGCCCGAGGTGGTGGCGGACCTCCAGCATGTGGGACGTGTGTGGGTCCCCATGGGCCCAGCCCTTTGGGGTTGGTGTCCATCTGCAGCCAGGTCCAGGGGCAAAACTGAGCCCAGAGCTGGGATGGGGCTGTGCAGGACGTGGTGCTCTGCAGGGAGGCAGGGAGAGCCTAGGTGGGAGCAGGACGGGAGGATGCAGCTCCGCTCACTGCCCACCCCTGTTGAGTCTCTGATTTTTCCTTCCTGCTGGACCCCTGGAGTCTGGTGTTGATGTCTCTTTTGGTTCAAAAGTGGCTAGGAAGCAGACAGCAGCCAGGTTTGGCTCCTCTGCTGTCTGAGGACAACCTGCAGGCATGGCTGGGTGATAACTTCTTTTCTTTGTCTGAGCAAGCCCGGGTGCAGCAGACAGCAGAGGGCTGTACAGGCACAAGGCAATGCTATTGGGAAACTGAGGACAGGCCTGGCATCCCAGAGGCTGTGCTAAATGGGGCTCCTGGGAGCTGCTCCTTTCCTCTGGGATGAGTCACATGAACAGATTCAACCGGTTTTCCAGTCTCGGGACCAGAACGACGACCTCCTCTCTTGCTGCTCTCCAGTCTTCCTCTGTGATATGCATGGAGCCTCGTGGGGACCACAGGAGTGCAGGGCACAGGGACGGGACCATGGCACAGACCGCTCAGAAGCCATCTCCTCTGAGGAAGGGCACTGGGAGAGGTTTGCTTTTAAACAGTGCAATATCACCAATTTCCTCTGAGGGGAAACACTGAGAAAATGTCCTATTTTCATCCCCGTTCGCAATTCCAAATGAGCAGGACTCCAAGTGGAGTGGAAACACTGACTGCTCGGCTTTGCTTTGCAGTTTAATAGCAAAAACCCAGAGCTCTCCCTTTGCCTGTTCATTTCCCATCCTGCCAGCTTTCCAGGAGTCTGAAGCAGTTTTGGAGCCTGTGATGGATTTTCCCCTCTCTGCTAAAGGTTCTCACCATCTCCTCCACCCAACTCACCAGATGGGCCCCTCACATTGCCTCTTCCCAAGGCCTCTCACTTTGTTGGGCTGTTGCCACCTGGGTTCTATGCAAATCGCAGAGCTGCAGCAAAGCAGAGCCCTTTTGGGATGGGATGGGATGGGATGGGATGGGATGGGATGGCATGAGATGGGATGGGATGGGATGGGAAGGGATGGGTTAGGATGGGTTGGGATAGGAGGGGATGGGATCAGGTGGGATAGGATGGAATGGGATGGGAGGGGAGCGGAGGGGGTGTGATTGAGTGCAACGAGCTGGGGTGGGATGGAATAGGATGGGATAGGTTGGGATGGATTGGGATGGGATGGGATGACTATAGTTCCTCTCCCATTAATGAAGCCCTGCAGCAGGCAGTGTCTGGGCATGACCTCACGGGGCTGACCAGTGCACTTTCCACAACTCACTGTGCCAGGAGCAAATATTTCCCCTGGTGGCTCATGCACTGCAATGCTGGGGCAAGTTCTGGGTATGGAACCCAGGGAGGATTTCTACCTGAGCTTTTTCATGATGAACTCCCTTCCTGACAGCATGGAAACATGGAGGTAAATTCACTCCCTGCAGACTGAATAGGTGGGTTGGTCTCCTCAGAGCAGGAATGCCATCTCACCCTGTGCAGCACTATTAGCCCCAGCTAACACCCCGGTGTGTCCTTGATGGACATGGCTACCACACTGCTCCATGCCTGGACCCCAGGAGGATACAGGGATAGGTACTGAAAGCAGGGAAACCCTTCAGCAGTGCCACAGGAGATGTGTTGGGTGTTTAGTGTTTCAAGCCATGGTTGAGCTCAGAAAAGCTTGCCCTTCATTCTGTGCTCCAAATCCCAGTTCCTTGGTCTCTGCAGGGCACCCGGGGCCTGGGCAGAGATGCAGGCCTGTCCTTGTCCCTTCCTGTCCCAGGTGACATCCCCACCATGGGGTCCTTCCCTCTGGCGTGACGCCGCTGACTCCAGGACTGCTGTGGGGCTGTGATGGGCACCCGGAGCTGCAAACCCTGATCAGGTGCTCCCTTACCTTCAGGATAGCACCCTAATTCTACCACCCAAGATGTGGGACAGCCTCTACAGTCCCCACCCCTCCCTGCTGTTTGTCTGTCCATCCATCTGTCCTTGCAGCAGGAGGAGGCACTCAGCGCCCTCCCCTTGCACACCATGCTGGACACGGAGGATGCCCCAAATGCCTTAAATCCAAGGGAGGTGAAAATTCAAGGGGATGGAAGCCAAAACTGTACAATTTAGCCACTGTTGCTGGAGCCTGCTCAGAGCCAGCTCTCCATGCCGGTGGGCACGGATTTGACTCCCACCTTCATTTCCCAGCCGGGGCCGTGCAAACAAACACGCCATGATGGGTCAGGGCTCTGCCAGTGCACCCCTAACACAAAGGGGGGTCAACTCCAGAGCAAAGGCAAAGTGAGCAGGAGGGAGGGGGTCGGGAGGGAGAGACAAAGGCGCGAGCTGAGGTCTGGCAGTGAGAGTGCTGTGCTGGGAAAGTCCTCTGATTTATTGCAAGAGGTTTGGCAGCTCGAGGCAAGCGGGGAGCACAGCCCTGAGCTGTATTTTAGTTAGTGGCCACTCTGTGAGCCCCTTCCCCAGGCGCATTTCTGTGGGATGAGGGTGTGGGGATGGGCAGTGTGGGAACCTCAGGGCTGCCCCGCTCCACCCAGCTGTTCCATGAGGACACCAGTGATGGGCACGAGGTGCCATGCATGTGCCCGTGGTTGCTCCAGCATGGATATGGTTGGTAGGGGTTGTACTGATGCTGTTCCATCCCACAGTGGCCAAGGGACATCTGCTGGAAGAAAGCCACCGAGTGGGGTGCATCGGCCACGTCGTGTCCATGGTTGGGATGAGCACTTTGAACAATTCTCTTCCTAAACAGAGGCTTCACAGCTCTTCAGGCTTCTGTTCTGGGGGTGACCCAAAGCCATACAGGGCTGCACGACATGGGCACAGCTCTCCTCCTCCCCAGGACCCACAGTGACCCTTGCACCGGCTCTGATCCTCCTGCCCGTCTGGGCCTCTTCCAAAAAAATGAGAGCTTCCAAAAAAATTCATGCTTATAGACACATCCCTGCTTAGAAACATACTATCCTTCTGGCTCCTCATGCTCCTGCTGGCCCTCGGAGTGGGCTCCCAGCCCCAGCAGGGATGATTCTGTGGGTCTCTGGGCTCAGCACATGTGCAGTGGGTTCTGTGTCTCCACATGGCCTCCCAACATCAGTGGGAGTTTGCTGAATGTGTGATCTGAGGAGCAGAGGCTCCGGGGTGTGTTGCCTTGGGTAGGAATGGGTTCTGCTCCAGCTGGGGGAGCTGCTGCCCAGTGTGGGGTGCTGCTGGGACCTGCTGGGACCTCACACCCTGGAGCTTTGGGGTCCAACCACCTGTCCCTGGAGCAACTTACTGCCCAGTGTGAAGAGATGAGCAGAAGGGGCGTGGAGCTGCTTGCCCAAGAGATACAAGTATTTCTCCCCTGTCTCAGTCTGTGGTCACTTCCAGCTCTCACAACAGGCTCAGCACTTTGGAATCAGATTTAAGCCGCAGCCTAGAACGTATTACCAAAAAAGCAAACAGCAAACACATTCTTCTCTTGAATTCCTGGCCTCCTTCTGCCCCTGACCTCCTGGACAGGCCCTGGCAGCATGGGTTGGCGTGCTTTCCTTCAGCCTCTGTGCTTGCAAGGTCCCACCCCGGTGTGTGCACAACCTCCCAGGGTGGCCGAGGGTTGCTCTGCAGCACCAGGCAGGTCTTGCTTCCCCATTTAAAGGCAGGGTGTGACACAAACCGTGCTCATCTGCACTTTGTTTCTAGGCAAGTTCCTTCCTGACCAGCTTTGAAGCTTGCTCTAAAGATTCAGGGGGCTTGGGGGATTGCACACTGGGTTGCTGAGCCTTGGTGCTCTGCTCCTCAGCTTGAAAACAGTGGTCTGCTAATTTCTTTGTATCACTTCTTCCTCCTCCTGAGAGCCTTTGCCAAGAACAGAGTGTGCTAGGGATAAGTCCCCTGTAGCCCCTGCAGCAACTGCATGGACTGGAAGCAAAAGCATCTTCCAGGCAGCATCAGCCCAGGGCTGCAAGTCTGCCCTGCTCCTGGCAAAAGCTGGAAGGGAAATGCTGGCTGCAATTCTGTGTCTGGCTCCTCTAGAGCTCTGCAGAGCAGGGTCAGGCCCCTGCTCTTCCCTTGGCCTCAGCCCGTCCTGGAGCAGTGCTGAGCAGCACACAGAGCTCCTCATGCCTCATCCTGGCCAGACTTTTACGACTGGCTGGAGACTTGGGCTTGTTCTGAACTCTTCTACCCTGTGCATAGTTTGCATTTCCTTACTGTGAATCAGGATGTGCCGAACTCTGTGGGACAGCTCCTCCTTTTGCTCCCTGAGGCTTCTCCAAGAAGCACAGAACAACCAGTGCTGGTGCCCACAGTGCTGCTCACAGCGATGGGCTGCGAGGATGTGCCTATGGGATGGGGTGCTGGGCATGGACTGGGTGCCGGTGTGCTGAGCAGGATGGGTTCTCCCAGCCTTGCCCTTTCCATCAGGCTGAGGATCAGCTTTCAGCACTGGCTGTGTCATCTCTTCTGGCTCCCTAGCATGGGAAACGCTTTGTTTTTGGGCAGGATTTCAAGCGCTCACATCTCCCAGGCACGTCCATCCCGGCAGAGCACGGCTGAGGAGGGCAGGAGCCGGGAGCTGTGGGAAGCCCCTGGCTGGGGGCCTGGCCATGGCTTCCAACATGGTCCTTGATTTATTTATCAAGTGCAGTGATCTGAAATGTAGAGGCAGCCGCCAGAGAGGGCTCAGCATCCTCACAGCCCTGTGGGACCCCAGCCCTGAGGCTGCTGGAGCTCGGCAGAGGACAGAGCACGGTGCCTGGGGCAGCACTGCAACATCAGCTCATGCCCTGGTGCAATGGACAGGGCTACATACCCAAGACTTGCACAGTTTCCCTCTCTGCCCCAGGGACAGACACCCAGGGACAAGTGCTGCTGATGGAAGATTGGGATGCCGACCAAACTTCCTCCCCAGGAGCTGGTGGTGTCCTCGGAGCTGCTGGGTGTGTAACAAGCAGTGCAGGGAGGCTGCTGTGCTGCCTCAGGCAAGAAATCCCACGAGGGTTGTGAGTGAAGTGTTCCAAGAGAAGAGGTTCCCATCCCTTCCCAGAGGTGCTCTTCCCACAGATCTCATGCTGCACTCCAGCTCAAGGGGACCCTCCTGGCCACCCCCATCAGGCTGCCCTCCCCCCATCAGTTCATTTTCATGGAGCTGTGGGATTTGAGGGCAATCTTTTTGGGAAGGATGGCGTGATAAAGAAGAGGAGAAGAGGGGGTGGAGAATTAACCTGCCAGCGCAGTGTATGGAACCAAGACTGAGGATCCCTAAGCCCCAGGGGAGCGAAGAGATGCTGTACCTGGGGAGTTCAGCCCTGTTTTAGGAGTTGGTCCCAGCCCTGTCATAGCATCCCCCTGATCCCAGGGGCAGCCCGGGTGCCTCTTTGCCAAGGTTCCTGGGGGGCAATGGTGAGATCTGGGGACTTCAGAAGAAGAGGAGGGGAAGGAAAGGGACCAGAGGGCCGGAGGAGCTGCAGCCGTGTGTCACATCCAGACACACCAGAGATCTTGCCCTCCCTTTGCACTTTGTGCCTGCAGACCAGCACAGCTCTGCCAGCGCTCCCTGCAGCAGGGTATGTGCGAGGTGCTGGGGTTGGGGTGCAGGAGCCAGCCATGCAGCTGGCCCTCGTGGCCTCTATCCGCCCCTGTCCCTGGGTGCCCACCTCCTTGCTGCTCCAATGCTCTGCTATTTTTCCCAGAGCCTGGGGATGGCATCGCCTCCTCATTTTTCTGGCTCTGTGGTGAGCAGCTGGAAGCACTCAGCTTTCCTGTGTCCTCTGCATAGAGCAGAGAGGGGGGCAGGCCGGATGGATGGGGCTGGTCTGGGCAGAAAGCAAAAAGGTGCCACGTTTCAGTCAGTGCTCTTTACTCATCATTTTCAGCTTCAAGCAAAGGCTGAGCAAGGAAAAGTCAAAGGGCGAATTTCAGCTCAGATGCGAGGGCAGGAGGGCTGCACACAAGCAAATCTGACCCTAGAGGAATGGCACGAGGGGGTGGGATGGGGGTGGAAGAGCAGAGGCTGCTGCTTGCAGAGGCAGTGCAGGCAGAAGGAAGAACACCTGCAGGGAGGAAGATGAAGAAGAGCTTCAGCTCACTGCTCAGTGGGGAAGAGGAACTAACAGGGGAGGATGCAGGGAATACAGAAGAGTTCGGTGGTTTCCTTTTTTAGCTTTAAGCTTCATAGACATCCAGACGTGACCAGATAGCTAATGAGAGGGGAGGAGAGAAGGCAGACCAGAGGAGTAGAGGCTGGGTGAAAGAAGACATAGATGTGTGTGGAGAGTCCATTTTGTGAGGTCTGGGGGATGCTTCAGGGGAGAGGACAAGGTGGAGAGCAGCAAACCTGGCCAGAAATAAGGAGAGGGATTATGAACCCATCATCACAGTGATGCTGGACCAAATCAGGGTGAATTATTAAATGGTTTCTACCTGCTAACATGATCCATTCACACCAGATGAGCCTCGTGCCCTCATTTTGCAGGGCTGGTGGCAAGGAAGAAGGGAAGCTGTGATGCTGTGCATCAGTGCACTGGGCTGCTAGACTTGTCCAAAGTGCTCAAGAGGATCCCAACATCAGCCCTGCATGGGGAGATCTCCATGCTGGAGGTGTCAGCATGGCCACTGGGACACGAGCCACCTCCTGCCCTTCTCCAAGCAGTGCCCCGCTGCTGGGCACAAGCTTCCACCCATGCATGTGCTAACAGGCTCCTGAGCTGCTCTGTCCTTCCTGCCACGATGTTTTCTAGGCAGATGGTTCCAGGTCAGGGCTACCCAACACTTCTGCCAGCACGGGGGTGTGAAGGGCTGGGAATGAGCAGCTGAGGGTGAGGGGCCCCGCTGCATCACGGCCGGATTATGGCAGCTTAACACATCCATCAGAGCCCAGCCAGCCTGGCTGCAGGGATGGCTCAGGGAGGCTGCTGGGGATCAGCACAATTGCACAGCCCTGTGGGAAAAGCATGGCCTGCTAGTGGGTACCAAAGCCCCAGCATCCCCTTCCCAGAGGGGATCCCAGGCTGCAAGTAGCTCCCACATCACCCCTGCATCCCCTGGGTCTGTGCCTGGCACGCTGGGATGGTGTCAGACCATTGCTCTGCAACCAGGGCTGAGGCAACACGGTGGAAATGGCTTTGCTGGCTGATGATCGTGTTGCTTGCTTTGTCAGCACTCAGAAAAATGCTGCACACAAAAATGTGCCCTCCTCAGCAGCTGGGAGCAGTGATGGAGCCTCGTGGCTCACAGAAATACCCTGCCCTGCACATCTGTGTTTAGGTGGTGTGATTCAGCAGCTCTGCATGTCACCCATCCCATCAATCTCATTGCTCTGAGCATCCCCAGGGGCACATCACACAGCTCAGGTCTGCTCCTCTGCAGCAGCCGTGACCACAGCAGAGATACATGCATCTTTCCATGGCTGTCCCTGGGCTCTGCCTGCACCGGGATCCCGCTCCTCCTCCTCTGCCCTCTGAAAGGCGTTCAGTAGTCCCTCCACAGTCCCATCTCTGCCCAGATCTTTTCTGATGAGCTCAGTGAAGTGCCACCCGCCTGCCACCAGGAAGGATTTCAAAGCCAACAGAAAGAACTGACCCAGCACAGAGCTCTTGGGAAAGGGCTTTGGGCTTCTCTTGGTTACCAGAGAGCTGCATCCTGCCCAAGAAACCCCAGAAGCTCCGGCTTTGCACTGACCCTGTTTCAGCTCCCGTGGAACTGTGATCAAACCTTTGATGGGGAAGGAAGGGAAGGAAGGGAAGGAAGGGAAGGAAGGGAAGGAAGACCTTTCCGGCAGCTGTGGTAGGAGTGACAGCTTTGGCTGATGCAAGAGCATGGGGAGTTCATTATCCCCGAAACAACCTGACATGCTGGAACTGTAGTAAGTGTGGGGGGAGGACCTTTGGGATCGGGTGTCGGTGTCCCTGTGCTGAACACCTCGAGGATCTGTGCAGCTGCTGCTGCAGGTGTGTCCAAGCACTGAGTCATGGTTTGCTCCTTGTTCATGACGAATCATCCTTATGTTTTTGATTCACTGACCTCTCTGTGCACAAAAGAGCAGGCTGTCCTTTCTGGTCTCTTTCGCCCGCTATGAAGATGTGCTCAGCAATTGAGGTCTTAAAATGGAAATCTCCCCAGACACCTGTGTTGAATTGGACTTCTGCAATAGGAAAGCACATTCCCTTTTTGCCTTCTTCACCCAAACACCTGGGCTGCTGCTCTCTGGCAGCAAATCCTCCCCATCTCCAGGTGTCACTGCCATCTGCAGACATGGATGGAGCAGCCGGGACAGCAGGCATGGCAGGGAGGTGTGGGGCAGCCCTCTCCAACGAAGCCTACACACCCAGATTCAGTTTCACTCCTGGGCAATTTTGGCAAGCTGGCCCAACGAGGATAGAGATAACATTGCAAGAGAGAAGCTGGGCAAGTCATCAGAGCCTGATGTGTGCAGAAACCCATCATGGCAGCTCAGTGGTGTGACATGCAGGGAAGCCAAAAGCCCAGACAGACACAGGTGGGAAAAGCAGGCAGAAACAACAGATAGAAACACACAGAGAGGCAACAGGGAGAGAGGGAACCACCTCTCAGCTCTGCCTGCTCCTTGCAGCAGCCCCCAGGTACCTCCGGGTCAGGGTGCAGGTAGAGGGCTTGGGACAAACCAGTGCTGGGGAACCTTGGAGATGGAGAACCGCCCTGCAGAGTGGAAGAGGCACTGATGGGCACCTCCAACAGCCTCAGCTCCTTGGGTTACTGCAGTGCTGGGTGATGCAGAGCAGGTAGCAGAGGAGCACAGCGTGGAGTGGTGACTCGGAGTCCCAACTCCCCTCACGGATCATCGGACTCTTCCCACATCTGCTGCGTGCACAGGAATGCTGCTTGGAGTTCTGCTACGGAGACGGTAGGGCAGCACTGGGGCTGCGCAGCGACTTGCTTCCTAAGTGCTCCCTCTCCTGGGCTGTGGCCACACCGTCCCAGGGAAAATCCAATTTGTCTAGGCAAATCGGGGGTACTTAGGGCTGAGCAGCCTGCAGAGCAACACTGGGACCTTCCGACAGATCCAGGCAGGCCCAGGTCCATGGGGGATTCACCGGCAGTGTTTTATACCTGGGCATTCTGCAGGCCAGAAAGGAAAGGCTGCGTCAGCTTTCCATCTGCCTTCAGCTCCAGGGTCCTTGGGAGCACAGGGGATTTAAAAGGAAAAGAAGTAGTTTCCTTCAAAGAGTGGAAAGATGGGGGATGAACCTGAGGGACGAACAGAAGAGCTTTCTGCTGGGCTGCTGTGACTCAGAAATGGCATTTTCTATATTCTAATAAGAGATGTCAAGTCATAGGTAATTTATTCATGGCAAGCTGATGCAGTTGCTATGGAGAGCGTGATAGGAAGAAACTCTTTTTTAATGCATAGTCTATTGAGGAGGAAAGCATTTGTCAAAGATAAAACCTTGGTGAGAGGATAAAAGCAGCAAACAGTGATTAAGGACATTAAAAAAGAAAAAAAGCCATCTGAGGGCACTTCCACCGCAGCTGTGAAATGGTTCCAGGCTTGGGGAGGACCCACCAGGGCAGGGCATGGCGTTGGCCATCACAGCTCTTGGACCACAGGCATGGACCAGCATCTTCTGAATGGGATCTGCGTGCTTCCTGTGAAACAACAGTGTGTGGTGAGCAGAAACCCCACGGGCTGCCCGATGGATGGGCGTTGCAGCCCCAAGGGAGCAATGAAGCACTGTGCAGGCAAAGGCAGAGGGGCAGCCCCGGTGGTGAACGTGCCTTGGGAGCAGGAAGGCAGCTGATGGCACCACCTCCCCACTCACCAGAGCCTGCCTGTCATTTGTATGACAGTGTCATGTAACGGGGAATTCTCAGCGAGACTGGGAAGCCAGCCAGTGTTTCCCCTTGGAAACGCCTGCCTCCAATTATTTATAGTGGTAATGAACTTCAACTGCCTGAGCTGCTGATCCCAGCACCCAGCAGCCACCTCAGGCTGCTCTGCTCTCCCCCAAAATGATTGCACTCCCCCAGAAGCCCAGCTGGAGTCTGCCTGACCCACTGGGATGGGAACAGCTCAGTGCTGTCCACAGGGAAGTCACCTGTGGCTGTTTTTAACCTCCATAATAAAAGCCATGTGCATCCCTGGCTTTGCCTTGGTCATTTGTTTCTAAATGAAGCATCCCTCACATAACTAATGGTCCCCACCTGCACCATATATCTTCCTGCTGCTTAAAACAGGCAGAGCTGGCAGCCTTTCCCCGGCTTGCTGGTTCATAATGAGCACAGGGTGATGTTTGCCTGAAAGTAATTTCCCTGATACAGGTCGGGGCTGTAACCAAAATGAAGACTTCTCCCTGCAGAGTCTCACCACCTAGGCAGGGGCATTTCACGTGCAGCAGCCCGCAGATGGATCTTGCACATTAGGGCTGAGGAAGGCAGAGGTTGCCCTTGGCAAACATAGAGGGTGAAATGTCTTGAGGAAGGAGCAGACCTGGAGGTCACTGCCATCTGTGGGTGGGGGACCTTTGGGAGTGGTGTGTCATCACAAGGCACCATCCCAAGCCCATAGGGCAGCAGAGACCTTCTGGCAGCCCAGGGCACTGCAGGGAGCTGGGCACAGCACGGGCTGCAGAGGGGGCAGGGTCCACGTGCACTCTGCAGTCCCTTCCATGGGGATGTGGGGTATCTCACTGCTTTGGTCTCCACATAACTGCCTGAGCGTCTTCCAACTGCCTTGGAACCTGTTCCATGCCAACCAACCACCAACAGCCAGCGGCAACAGGCACAGACAGGGCACAGAATGCCCTAAGAAAGCAGAAGCAGGAGGCTCCCGGGGCTCCTATCCTTCCTGAGTGTTTCTCCTATGCACTGCTGAGCCTGTGGGCTTACAGGGCAGCTCCTGGGGTGACGGGGCAGCAGCTGCACCAGGAGGACCTGAGCCGTGCTGATGGCTGAAGCAATGGCCACTGCGGACAATGAGGACCTGTCAGACTATTTCAGCATGCAGTACAGGCAGAATCTGCTGCCGTTGCTCAAGTAGGGAGCTCCTCCACCCCCTCCATCCACTTCTTTTTCCTCCACCCCGTAAGCTCCCATCCCTTATCTCCCCCACTCATCTCCTTACCTCCACCATTTCAGTCTCTCCTTGCACCTCCCTTCCCCAGCCCTGCAACCCCTCCACTGTCTCCATGGGATCCCCTCTGGAGAGCGACCTTGGTTCTGGGAGACTTGTGCTGTTGGACCAGCTCTGAGACAGGTCCTGGGTGGGGTGATGGGGCAGAGCAAGCCAACACCCTGCCAAGGTGCTGAGCCCAGCCGGTCACCACACTGAATGCTTCTGTGGCAGGAAACTCAAACTGACCGAGGAGGACTCTCTGTCTCCATTTATTCGCCTCCAGGAGAAGAAGAAAGAAGCCCAAGAGATGCAAAGGGTTCTGGAGGAGAAGGAAGAGGTGAGAAAGGTTGAAGGGCCCTGGTCATGGCTGGGATGGCCCGTGGCTTTTTGGAGGGTGGCAGTGAGCATGGACAGCCGAGCCTTGTCCCCTCTGTGCTGCCAGGCCTTCAGGGTGAGGATAGAGGACATCACTAGCCGGTGGAAGGAGCTCCTAGCCAAGGAGGCCGAGCTGAAGGCTCACATGAAGAAATCTGAGAGGACCCTAAAGGTACAGCTGCCCCTCCTCTGTCCATCTGACACAACCCCGAGATGCACGGCTGCCTCCTCCCCTCCCTTGGGAAGAAGGCCTGCAGGCACCCTTCCCTGCATGGATCTCCCTTAAGCCCTGAGGGCAGCTCAGCGCTTTGTGCCAGACATGGAAAGCCCTGGGAGGGCCTGTGCAGCACGCAGCTCATCCTGCACCACTGTGGCTCCCAAGGGCCCCAGGCAACCCCCAGGAGGGGCTCATAGTGTCCCCACTGATTGATAGCAGTAGGTCTGAAAAGCAAAGTGCCATCCCAGGGGCTTGTCTCCAAGACCAAAGTGTCTGTGCTAATGAGATGGCCCCATTAAGCAGGGGTGGAATGTGTTCCCAGGGAAAGATAACTCCTTACAGTGCTGCTGAAAGACACAGCTTCTTCTTCTCTTGCTTTCCTTTCCCTGTGTGCATGTATATGTGCATGTCTTGATGGGGAAACACCACCAGGAAAATGATAAGATGCGAATCCAAGCTCTAAAGAAAGCTGGCAAAGAAAGGGAGATGAAGATGCAAAAGGAGAGTGAGCTCTTGAGAGTTAAGAAGGTACTGGAAGCCCTGAAAATTAAGCACCGGAAACTCAGTGACAGAGTGCAGAACTACTCCATCTTTGGAACATACCTGGAGGATGTGGTGAAGGTCTCACAGGTGAGTGAGGGAGGCAGCTCATGGCCTCAGGGAGGGCCTTACGTGGGCATTAAACCTAGAAAAGATAAGGTACATCCAGGAAAATCACAGCATTTGGTCAAGCCCAGAGACCTCAGATGGGATGGGAAGAGGTTCCCTGTAACCAGGGTGAACCAAGGGGACCAGAGTTAAAGGAAGAGAACCAGAAAAGGAGGGGAAGGCTTGGGAAAACTAAATGAAAACTATTAAAAAGGGTAAAGGCACAGGGATGAGTGGAATGGGGAACACTTTGAGTCACTGTTTCATGTCACATTGATGGTGTGGGAGGAGTGAAATGCTGTCTAGGGATGGGAACAGGCTGTATCCTTTCGAGGAAGCCTGGGCATCATTCCATGCATCACTCATTGTCCTGGCATGCCAGCTGCCCCCTCCCAGGTCCAGGCAGATCAGCACAGGCAGTTGCATTTGTGCTTTGTTTTATTGGAGCGCTGCTCCTTTGGAGAAGAGGTGCAGTGGCTCACCTTGCTTATGGCAGCTCTGGGAACAGCCCAACAAGAAGTTACCAGGGATGGGGCATTGCTCACAACCCAACTTGGCTGGCAGTCTGTAAGAGAGGGAATACATTCCATCTGGGGCAGGTGCTGCAAGACTTACCTTTATGATGGAGGGGTGGGATTGCTGGGATTACTAACCCCACTGTGCTGCAGTTTGAGGAGATCCAGGCAATCATTTGGCGCTACAAGATGTTAGTGAAGATGCGCAAGGCCCTGCTGCAAGCAGAACGTGGGCTCAGGGAGGCAAAACAGCAAGCCAAGGAATTCATCCAATATTCTGAAGATGAGAGCCTGCAGTACAACGATGACCTGGATCAGCTTCAACTGCGTTCTCAACAGGCTCGCAGGGATGTTCTCACCTGGGTAAGGAAAGATGGGGCAGGCAGGGGAGGATCTCCCAGGCCAGGAATGAGTTGAGTCCCATCAGGCAGAGCTGGAGAGTGGGAGGGTGGCAGTGGGATTCCCAGCTCCCAGGGAGCACAAATGGGGTGAGACCCACAAGAGCGAGGGCTGCAGGAGCCAGCAGAGAGATGGAGAAGCTCCTGGGGCAAGAAACAACTGTGGTGGTATCTGGATCAGCTTATACCACACCAAGCTGGACCACCTTTCCAGAAAACCAGATGACTGTGGAAATTAACCCCAAATAAGGGTCTCCAGTGCTGAAGCAGCATCTTTGCTGGGTCATGTCCAAGTGCTGACTGTCTCCTCTCCTCGCAGGAGTCTCGCTGGGCTGACGTGCAGAAAACAGCTGCCAAGAAAACCCAGGAGCTGGGAACCATCAAGATGGCCATCCTCAGCCTCTTCCAACATGTGAGCAAGCAGATGAAAAGAAGCCTGAATGTACCAGTGGATGACAGCTACACACAGCTGAGCGTGGTAGGGCCAAGGCAGACCCCTTCTCCCTGCCCAGAAAGAGGAGCAGTAATGGCCCTCAGCTGCCCAAAGGGAGGGGAGAGCCCAGGGAAAGCAAGATGCCCAGCAGATACCTACGTTTTCACCTGGGCCCTCTCTTGGACAGAAGACATCAGGAAAACCTGAGTGTGGGTCCCTGCTGCAGGGTGATAAGGGGTGGGAGCCTGGCAGGTCAGGGCAGGATGCGCAGGTCAAGCCATGGCCAAGGTCTGGATTCATTTACCCCCGCCCTGAACTCTGACTTACCCACTTAAGACCATTCCCGTGATGCAGATCCACCAAGGCCTTATCCTCCAGTTTGATCAGTGAAATTTGTCTTCCTGAAGGGCCAATAAGCTCCCCCCTGCCTCCTGTTCCCATCCCTACTGCCAGACACATTTCCCAGCACTCTGAGCTCTACCACCTCTCTTCCCTACCCTAGATTCAGCAGTTTATCCAAGACCTCATGGACATCTTAATGGAGGTGAAAAGAAAGGGCATACAGAGCCGTTAGCAAGCAGCTATGCCTATGGGACTGCGAGGAAGATGCCAACTTGACCTGGTCTGCCAGCAAAGGCCCAGCAGGGTGGGAAGGGTGAGAGAAGGACAGAGAGCCCCACAGATGTTGTAGACTTTCCTATAGGTTACGTCAGTGAAGTTTCATACCTTTCTCACCCTTCCCTCCTGCACTGTCACTCACACCTCACACTATTAAAAACAATATGTTTTAAGATGTATCCGTTTCTTGGGGTGCTTGGAACCACTGGAACAGCTCCATCCCACACCTTCATCCAAGAGGTGCCTTCTCTGGCAGATGGGATGCTGGTTGCAAGATACAGCACCCCAGGGATATAGGCTCAGGTAGGGATTCATGTTCACGCCTGGACCTACCACTCAGTTTAAGCTCTGAGGTATTCAACAGGAACATCACAAAGGAGGGGGACTGTGCTTCCAGAGAGCCTCAGAGATTTTCCACCATCACCACACCCAGTGCATATGGGGACTTGGATTTCCCCACACAGCCACACACTGTGTACCCAAACCCATCCCCATGCTGCTGTTAGGAGAAGTGTTGACAGGTGAAGGAGGAACCAACTGAATGAATCGCAGCAAGCATTTGCTTGTTTATTGTGAGTCCTACCATGATGAATACAGAACCAGAGGACTACATTCACACTGTGGATTTCAGGCCACTCGGCAGCAGAACATCGCCCTGTGCAGCATCTCGGTGCGATGCAAATGCAGAAGAAAACACAACAGGGAAAAACTCAGTTGCAGAGGCAAGGGCAGTAATTGCTCCTCAGCTGCTGTATGTGAAAAGAGAGATCATTTCTTTCCGAAACCTTGACATGTTAATGCTGTGTGGGCCAAGACAGGCCCTGTGTTCTTCTGAATAGCTCACCAGAGCAGTGGGAGGTGAGTGGCATTCTGCATTCCAGCTGGCAAGGAAAAGTAAAAGATGTTGCAACTTTATGCGGCCACCGTATGCCCACACTTTAATGATTTCATTATGTTCCCTCTGTAAAATGGGGAATGTGACTGTCAAGGAGGAGCAAGAGTGGGCTGCTCCTCGAGGGCAGCGAGGCAGGCGGGAGGACAGCCTCACTCGTAGGTGGGTGCCCCATGGTAGGCCAGCAATAGCAGGAGTGGTTCGTGGCTGAGGTCTGGTGATGGCCAGGCTATCCGCAGCGATGAGGCAGGTCCAAGATCAAGGCAGCTGGCAGGTCAAGATGAGAAGCAGTTATAAGGCCACGCACTGGCTTTCCTGCAAGGCAAAGACCAAAACCCCCAGGCTGTCTCATGGGTCTCTGCTGGAAACTCCTTGGGCAGCAGCTCTCCCTGCCAGGGCAGGATCTGAGAGCCCTTCCCCCAGGGCATCTTCCCATCTTGCACTGCCTTGCATCCCAGCCTCCCTTGCTCTTCAGTGAGACCAGACTCTGGCAGCAGAAGGGAGAGGGAAAAACAAACAGGAGAAAGCACATCTCAGTGAGGTCCTCAGGGGTACCAGAGGTTGGTAAATGTCTTGTAGAGGAACTGGTGATGATAGCAAAAGCTGCTGGAAAAGTCAACTCATGACTCATCCCGGCAGAGATGAGGTTGTGTGTTTGTGTCCTTGCATCTCCTCTCTGCAGGGATACATCCAGAGGGACCAGGAGCATTTATACCCACCCTGAGAGGTGACTCAGCTGTCTCTTCTTCCACCCATGGCCACCCCCTCAACATCTTCAACATATCTCATCAGTAGCAGCTGCTGGGGGCTGATGGAAGTGGGGTGGTTGTGCCCAGGGAAATGGGGGCTGCAGCCCTGAGCCTGCCACTGCTTGGGGTAGTCATGGAAAGACCTTGGAGAGATTCAGGGTCAGGCTGTCTGCTGCAAACAGGTTACTGGAGGGAGAAACCAGCAACTGTGCATCTCCAGCAGGGAAAGGAGGTATTCCCAGAGTGCTGCCAGATGGCTTTGGCATGAGTAGGGTGGGGAGATAGAGCTGAGCCTAATGCCAACCAAACTGTAAGGACAAGGGGGGTGACACAGGAGGTGTGCAGGTGGGAAGGTGTGAGGGCAAGGTGTTTCCCTGAGCATCACAACAACTGCAATGCTGCCTACCAGCCCTATCTGCCTTGTTGTGGTGGGTGAAGCAAAAGCAATGTGACTCACACTGCCGTGGGAAATGGAAGCAAAAGCTAAAATTACCTGATCAGGTGTCAGGGTTTAAGCTCGGTGATGTTGCATATAAGCAGCTGTGTGTGTGCGTGTGTGTGTGTGTTAATAGCCTGTCTTTTCCTTGCAGAATTGCAGGGTTTGGGTTTGTTTGCATTGTGTTGTTTGATTTTGAGTGTCAGGGCGTTGGGGGTTTTTTGTAAGATTTCTTCCTCTTGGCACAGAAATGATTAAATTAAATGGTTAAATCCACAGACTGTTGAGAGAAAATCCCCATCACATTGAAATGTTGTCACTGGTTTAATCTGGACTCTGTTAACATTTCCTCTGGAGCAGCCTGCTATTCCAACAGTGTGAGCAGGAGCTGGAAATGCAGGTCCCCTCTCTCTGGCCTCACCACTGATAGTGGGATTTCCACTGGAGGGCCTTGTGCCCCAGAGCAGCCAGGTGTGCCTGGTGCCATTGCACACCCAAGTGATGGGACGAGCTCTGACAGAGGGTCACCCCATGATGCTGTCACCTGGAGACATGCTGCTTCTCCTCTAAGTGCTCTGCGAGGACCTAGGAGGACAACCCCATGCTAGCACCAACTGCTGTCCTCAGTAGTGACTTCAGAAAACATTGCTGGCTTGTTAACCCCATAATTAGCACTTACCCAGGACTTGGCATGCCAAGCATCATCAGATGCCAGACCCAAATTAGAGCATTGTTTCTGCATATGTAGTTTCTATTCAGGAGAGAATGTGGGTGCCAGAGCTGCCTGGTCCCCCCTCAGCAGTCACTGGCATAAAAACACATCGTGTCTGTGAGTTACTGTGAGCTCCTACACAGCTGCACAAAGCCTGTCCTGCCTCTCTGCCCCCAAACTGCCTCTCTCTCCTCCTTGTTACGGCCACCATGAGGTGCTTATGAACCAGAAAGGGAGTCTCCTGCCTTCCCAAAGACTTTTCGGCCTGATCCAGAAGTTTAATGTTAGGTCATCAGCCAGAAAGAAAAGGGTCAGGCATCTCAACCCTTTTGTCTGTACTCCTGCAACACAACAGGATCCCAAAATGCAGCCTGGCTTTAGGGGACTTGGTTTATGTTCTGCTCCAACAACCCGCCTGACACACCTCTGCAAAGGTCCCAAGCAGGAGATGATGTTTACAAATGAAGCTTCCAACAGACATTTATTCGTTTGGGTTGAAATCAATGCACGTGAAGGAGTGTCGCTCCCGAGTGCTGCACACCTTTGCCATCAGTTCAATACAGGCCAACTGGGATCATACGGCCAGGACAGCAGCCCATCTCCATGACCAGCCATACAAACACAACCATAAACACAGAGCAAAGTTGAGTCAGGATCTTCTGCACCTCCTTCCTGGCCATCCTCCCTGCCCTACAAGCACTGGGTCGTGGGGCCTCACAGGGTGGAAGCAGGGATTAATTTGGGGGTCAACCTGTGAACCGAGGGCTCTTCCTTGCCTTTGGCTCCCTGTCAGCCCAAACAAGCAACATGGCTCTGCTCTTTCCCCTTCAAAGAAGGCCCAGGGAAGGCCAGCACAAGGAGGGGGTTTCTAGATCTTGAGGGGCTGGTCTGTTGTCCACAGCCAGTGCCCACACTGCACCATGTGTGTGGCCACAGAGTGATGAAGCCAAGCAGCCACAAGGCAGGGAATGAAAGAGCAGGGAGTAAGAGAGGCCCCATCTGCCCCACCAGCTCCAGGCTGGATGCTATTGATGATGGTCTGTCTGCTTGAGCAACAGGCACAGCACCTTATTGCAGTGTGGAGGCACCTCGTGCTGCTCCACAGGGCTGGCAGAGCAGAGGCCCTGTGAGACCTACAGTGCTTCCTCCAGGGTTCCACAACCCCAAAGCAAAGGGACACAGGGACCAGCAGGCAGGTACTGTGGGATGCAGGAGGTCACCAACAACAGCACAACATGTAAGGAGGCTTCACACTGAGAACTCAGAGGATACCAAAAGCGGGGTCCCACCTGCATTGCATTTTATTGGGATGAATGTGCCATTGGGTGCGAGGAAAAGAGACAGATGGCTGTGATCTCACTGACCTGAGCATGCAGGACAGTGACCCAGGTAGGAACACCATCTCAGGACCACAGCCAGCTGCAGCAGCACTGAGCTGAAGGCCTCAGCAGCTTGGCTACAGAGCAACCAGAGCTCTTGGGCAGCCACCAAATGCCCCCCCCCCCCATACCACCCAGCAGAGCCATCCCATCCTACAGGGCAGACAGGCCTGGAGATGTGAGAGCTCTTCCCATCCGATGAACAAGAACCCCTGTGCTGTCATGACAGGCATTAGCAGCTCCAGTTGTGCCATCTCAACATGAGTCAAGATGTTGACGTGCTCAGAAGGGACAGCAGCACCTGAGGCACTGGGAGACCTCAGGGTGCTGTGATCTTTCACACAGGGATCATGTGCTGGTCATGGTGCCAAGCCTGGAGGCACTGGTGGGCACCGGAGGGCAGGGCTGAATGCCCTCCTGGCAGTGAGGGCATCCCTCACCTGCTCTCTCCAACTTTCCCTGCCATGTTCCTCGTCTCCTATTTGGTTTTCATTTCCCATTGCATTTTCCCCTGATCTTCTGACTTTTTCTCCTTTCCTGTTTTGCTCTGATTTCCTTTTCCCTTGGAGCTGAAACTGAACCCAGTAACAGTGAGGTGGGAAGGGCAGCTCATCTGCCTGTGGTTCAGCACACGACATCTGTGCTCAGGTGACAACTTCACAAGAATCAGCCCTTCATTCAGTTGCCTTTGAGGACGGCCCTTCCCTCCCCAAAGCCCCACCCAGAGCCATAAAACCGATGCAAACACAACATAACCCAGACCAGAGACATTCTCCACAAAGAGTCCTTCAGAATCAGCCCACAGAGACTCACAAGGTGGTACAAGGCCAAGGATGAGATCTGTGGCAACGACATGTCCAGCGACACTGGATGGTGGGTGCTCCCCATATATCAGCTCCAATGCCTGTTTAGTCGCCCTGTCCAGGTGAAGAATATCTCTGCCATGGACTTGCTTGCTGCACATGTCTCTTCCAAGCTGAGCTAAGGTGGAATTCAGTGTTTGTTGATGTCATGGAGGTTTGGCCATGGATGTGGCACCAAGGAAACATGCCATCATTCAAGCTTGCACCAGCCTGCATGGAAAGTCTCGTCAGTAGCGGTGCTGCAGTGGGAAGCGTGAATAATGACGGGAGGTTGGAGCTCTCGGAGGAGAGCAGGTTGTGGACTCTGGCTGGAGACCTGGGCAGGAAAGGAAAGAAATAGGAGACCATGGGTTGCAACCATGTGGTCCCCTTGCTGCTTCCTTCCATATCCTCTGCCTCCTCCCAGCAGTGACCACCGCTTCCCTTCCATACCCTCTCCCAGGACTCAGTGGGGCTCTGACACTTTTCCTCAGTGACCATCCCATAGCGCAGGGCTGCAGCCTGGTGGTCCCTCACACCCTGCTTCTGCTGTGCCAGGATTCTGTGTGTCCCACATACCAGCACCAACCAACCCACCTCACACTTGGCAGCTTCAGTACCCCCAGGAAGTCCTTGTCACAAAGCCCAGCACAGTACCGTGGTCATGTCCCATGCAGAGGAGCTGGGAGCTGGCTACATGATGGAGCAGGTGAAGCCACAGCACTCCTTGAGCAGGGTGAGGCCCGTTTTGGTCATGTATGGTGCGGAGGTTTGCTGCCCCCTGGAAGTCATTTTCTTCTCTCTGACAGGAGCTACAGAAAGAGGCACTGTAAGCTTCAGGTGTCTTCTTGGAGGCAAGGACAGGAGCTCATCACTTCTGAAAGGTCCTCTCAGGGCAGCACTGCTGCCCCAGAGGAAGGCTGGGTGGATGGCATGACTTGTCACTTTAGTCAGTGCATAATGAAGTGGAAGGAGCTGGTTAGAAAGGGTCCGATGAAGTGCATGAACCACAGAATGACACCTGCTCATCCCAGGTCTCCTAGGACATGCTGGCTGAGAAATGTATGGAAGCACTGCATCTTTACTGACTGGTGATGTTTCCAGCACCAGCACCTCCCCACACAGAGCCAGTTCTACACAGAGCAATGAAATCTTGGGACCAGACTGCTTAGGGAAGGGAAGAAGCTGCCAGGGAGGTTCAGTGCAAGGAATGTAACTCATTGACCACCTACTTGCTTTCTGGAGGTAGCTTTTGGAGAGCTTACTTTGCAGGAATTCTGCCATTTCCTTGTCTTCTTCTCTCTCCCTGCAATAAAGAGATTGCTTAGCACATGGGAAAGGAGCAACAAGGCATCCAGAAACATCTGTCAAAGCGTAATACAGATCTGAGGAAAGCTTGCACTGTCCTCACTGCAAAGAATAAATTGTTCCCAGCTACCTGAGCCTCTCAAACTCCACATCGTCCACCAGGAAATCCCGTGTTTCCACCAGCTTGTGGATCTGCTGCACCAGTTCCTCTTCCTTCTGCTTCTCCTCATTGGACTTCTCGGTCTCTGCAGCACAAGAAGTATAGTTAGCTCCTCTGCATCCCTCCCATGCCAAGTTGAGCCAAGCCAAGCTTGCTCTGCTTCTGCTCCACCTGGGAGGAGCTATGAGAGTGAGGGTAAAAGCCAGCACAAAGTAGGCACCTGGATCTAGATACAGGCTGCTAAATAAGCAGAAATCTCATCTCAACCCACCCAGGTCTGGTGTCATCAAACTCAGATTTTTGAGTTTTGCCCCCAACATTTCCATGGGGATGAGCACTGCGAGATGTAACTGTGAGCTTCACAAGGCAGACGAGTCCCTAAGCAAGGTGAGGCTCCACCAGTGAGGCCACCTTGCTTAGAGACCCCTTCTCTGCTTCCCTGGGGGTCTCCACCCTGCACTGCTGATGAAGGTGGGAACCTGACCCCCAGGTGCTCAGAAAAGTCAGATTCAGGTGTCACCCTCCTGCCAAGATGTGCTGAACCCATGTTTCCCACACCAGCACACCCAGCCGCAGCATCAGCATGGCGCTGAGCCACAGAGGGCTCCAGAGACCCCATCTGGCTGCCTCTGGCACCATGGGACCCATTTGTGTCAGACATATAATCATAGAATCACTTGAGCAGAAGGAACCTTCAAAGCCCATCTGGTCCTACTCCCCTGCACTGAACAGGGACACCCACAGCCCCACCAGTGCTCAGAGCCCGTCCCCTGACCTTGGGTGTCTGCAGGGATGGGGCACCGCCACCTCCTTGTGCAGAGAGTTAGTGAAGCCCTGGGAAACTCTCACATCACTGCAAACTCATGTTCTATACAAATTGGTATACAGCAGCAAGCAGAATAGATAAAAATCCCTGGGGATTGCACTGGAGGAACTTCACAGGTTCCCTCTAGCTCAAAGTACTCTGTGATTCTATAGATGATAGAGCTAGCACTAGGGAGTGTTAAATATGGACAGCTAGCTTGGGTGGAAATGGTAATTGCCTGTGTAGCAGCTATTTAATACCATTTCTGTTCAGCAGCCAACTCCAAAATCAATCCAGCTCAGGATGGATCAATCTCCTGTCTTCCTTCAGCTAAATCAAAATGCAGCAGCATTCACAGCATGGAGCCAGCCCGCAGGCAGGGTCTCAGCAGCTCCCTAAGCTGTGAATTGATCTGCGGCTTCAAGTCTGCTTTGTATCGACAGGAGGTGCTGCTGCGGGGGTCTGGGTAGGAGGAACTTCTCATAACCTTTGTGTTGTTGGAAAGCCCCAGAAAATAATATGCTGTGATACCTGGGTGGGAATAGGACACTTTGCAGCATCACTCAGATGCCACCAGAAACATCAGGTTGGGCACAAACATACCAGCTACGTGGAGTTAGTTCATGATCTGCACTCCTGGGTTAGAGCACATCAGAGTTAACATACCCTCCATACAGACACTGCTTTATTCCAAACTGCTGATGTCACAGTCCATCAGGACCACCCCTCTGAACTACTAAAGGCACTTTAAGCTCAAGCTTCTCACTGCTGCCTTCAGCAGCAGCATCTCCAGGAGCATCCCAGTGTGGGAGCTGGCCAAGAGCTTCCTGGGCTTCACGGAGATCTTTCTGCTGAGCGCATGGCAGGGTGCAGCTCTACAGAGCCTTACCAGGAAGGGCAAGGAGCTTTTGAAGCTCCTTTTTCAGCCGGCTGATTTCTTTGCAGAGCTGAATGTCATCCATCCTGCAGAGACACAAATGAAAGCACGGTGGTTAGCGAAGCAGAAGTCTCATCACTCCAGTGACAACAACACCTTAGTAAAACCTGGCACGTGTGCCAAGCAATAGCATGGATAGCATGGAAATGGGGTACGGGCCGTTGGCTCATTGAAATCAAGGAACTGTGATCTGTTCTTCACCCTGACAGATCCAGTTGGTCCCCTCCAGCCCTACCAAGTACCCAACATGAAGCATGACCTTCCCAAGGCCATCCAAGCCTCCAGTGCAGCACTGTACCGACGCTTTGCAGGGCACATGGCAGAGCATCTAACCTCAGTGCACAGCTGAGATTCCTGGCAAGACCCACGTCTGTGAGCAGTGCAAAAGCCCTAATTCATGCTCCATGTCTGCAGATTACACACGATTGGACCCACGAGCTGTTGCCACAGATATGCCCCTGGCTCCCTGCATTGCTAAGAGCCCTGCCTGCTTCTCCAGTAATCCTGCAGCCCTTCACTGAGTCACCCCATCAGGATGAGTCACACTGGAGCTGGGGGCACCAGAAATATTAATTAGAGGGAAACGAACAGAGTGCCAAAGAGGAACCCTGTGTGATACCACTGTAGGAGGAGGACATCCCAGACAGAGGAAGCCTTCTCTTCTTCTCTGGCAGAAGTAATGAATTGGCAATAATAAAAGTTGTCATTTCAATACAATCTGGGAGATAGCAAAGGCAAGCAGCCAGGTGGCTGCTGCTGGAGCTGGGGTTATCTCTGCCACCTGAGACATCTCATTGCAGCAGGTTTCATTATCTTCTGAGCACGGACATCTCAGCAACGTTGGAATGCGTTGGTTTGACATTTCCAACAAGAAGAAAACACTGATTGCTATCGACTGACCAGGTGACTCACATCACTGTATGGTGGCACTGCGATGGAGGCGTTCATCTCCCTGAGCCCTACAGTCCACCTGACCCTAAATATGACTTTTATTTCCCCCACTCTGTTTAAAGCCTCACTCCAGCCCCCAACCCCTATCTCTTGTAGCTCTGGTGTGCAGAAGGTTCCTGCGTCCCCAGCTCTCAGGGCAGCCCCAGCTACTCCTGCCCACCAAAGCTGCTGCCCCCATGGCTTCACTTCACAGGTCCAATGCTCAAGCTCTGACGTGCAGTCCTGCCGTTCCCCAAAACACCCAATGCAGCAATGAATGCTGCAGCTGTACCCACCCCAGGATGTGTTTTCTGTAGGTGATTCCCAAGCGCAAGCCAAGGAAGAAAACAAATAACGAGGTAAGAAGAACCACAAGCTGTGAGTTTTGACAGCACCTGTGAGATTTAGGTGCCAGTTGCCATGGAAAACATTCAAGCACTTCACTTTTTGTGTCTCCCAGAAATCCTCTGCAATCCCAACAACAACACCTCAGCTCCATGTGCGTGGTGTGCTCCCCCTGTGCCCACCCCAGCACTTCTGGGGTCAGCCCAGGGCAGTGCTGGCAGCCCCACCTCCATGGCTCTGGCTCAGGACCCAGCACTGAGAGTGCTGTTTATCCCATGCTGCAAATGAGCCTTGCAGCCCCTTTGGCCTTTGCTTTTTCTCAGCTCCCTCCCCGCCTGCTAAGCCAGTGTTAGGATTGCGTGCACCAATGGCTCCAAAGGGGCCGTGCAGCTTTGTCACACGGGCTTCTCTCTTGTCACCATCCCTCTGCATTACAGTGGCTTTATTTCTGCCTCTTTGGCAGGGCCACATTGAATCTGGCACTCTGTGGACACAAATCCTCCATGCTGATGCTACAAAAGGGGAGGCAGGGCTGGGAGGCCATAAGGTCTCCTCCAACCCAACCATGATGTGATACGATTTGATGATAAACTCAGGTCCTGTGGCTGCCCACGTCAGGGAGCAGCAATGAGCCCCCAAACCTCGGGTCCCTTCCCAAGCCCAGCCCAAGAGCATCAACCTGCAGAGCTCAGAGAGGACCATGGGCACGTTTTAGCTCAGTCAAACGCGTGCCACCGAATCTGCACAGGTTGGCTCCCAGCACTCACATGTATCGCAGCTCTGACTCCCTCCTCACCAGGATCTCCCTGATCCTCTCGATTTTGAAGAGCTCCCCTTCGATGTCATCGATGGTGGTGGTGGAGTCAGCCATGGAAATGATCTCATCCTCTGCAAAGGAAGCAGGAGCCCCGTTAGCCAGCAGCAGACGTTAACTGGGTGCTGAGGACAACAGGGCTGTCCTGCAGACACCGAGCAGCATCACCGAGCTACACATGCAGCTTGAACCTCTTTTCCAGGCTACCCACCGGGTGCTGCAAGAGGAAACAGCCCGACATGGGAAGTCACCACCAGATAGAAGGGCACTGAGCTACTGGCAGATGTGTTTTGCCTTTATTTGTGCTCCACACAAGGCTGAGCGCCAGAGCAGCTCTGCTCACTGCTGCAGCAGCATCAGACTCCCTGGTTGAGCAACCCCAGAGACACAAGCCTGTGTCTGCATCCTCCTCCAGGACATGCCAGGGCCAAACCTGGGCCCAATAACACAGAACCCCCAAGGAGTCATGGATGTGAAGGTCCCACTGCAGCTCCCTTTCCATTGCAGGGTGGGTGAATCCCCCCATAGTACCCAGCAGAGCAGTTCAGTTTCCTTATCCTCTGGAGTGCTGAGCATCATCTCTGCAACCTACCTGGGGAAAATGAGTCAAGAAAAAGGGATGCCACTTGCTCCAGACCAGGGGCAAAACCATCCCAGCAAAACGCAGCAAAAAGAGGCTGTTGTATTTTAGTGGCAAGTTTGGGGATGGGCAGGATGAGAGCCCAGAAGCACAGCCCTGCTCTCACCACCAGCTCTGTCTCTGCCAAAGTCACACTGATGTCCCGCAGCTCCCAGCCTGCTTTATGGGATGACAGCTGAGGTTCTGCCACCTCCCTGCCAGCCCAGCTCCCAGCATCACATCGCCCAGCTCGTTATCACTGACGTGCAGCACTGCATTCATCACACAGTGGCTAATCCGGCTCTCCTGTGATGTACAGGCAGCACAGGCTGGGGGTGGAGGGCTCAGCAGCTACAGCAAAGCCAGGCTATGAGAAACACTAAAAATCACATACATCAGGGGAAAAATGAGCTACCTTTGGAACCCCACAAGGCACATCTCTGCTGGGAGAGTTTCTGCAGCCCTGGGGTTGGCCCAGTAGGGCAGGGAGGGATCCTGTGCAGGCACGAGGCAGAACACCCCACACAGTGGTTCTCGTCACATAGAACAGCTGGAGAAACTGTCCCCAGTGAGGCTTGTTTCTGAGGCTGCTGGTGGAGAAGGTTGGATAGCAGAAATACATGTAGTTTAGGTTGGCGTGACTGGTTTGGGGAATAGTTTTCCACTCTTTCTGGCTTAGAAACTCACGAGGATTAATTGTAGCGCATCTCCCTCTCCTCCAGCCACACAGGCACTTTCTACCAACACCTTCACATGGAATCCTTAACCATTCCCCACCCCAAGCTGCTGGGATGCTCTCAGGAGCCCCTCCCTAATGGGCCACTGGATATGTGAGCTGAGCACAGAGTGGGGGGGGACGCGCTGCCCTCCGGCAGTTCTTGTCCCTGCTGCAAACCAGTGCTGGAAAACCTCCCTTAGCCTGCTTTCTACTGGCCTGAATGGGGTTGCTAGGGGACTGGACTGTGGTTGCTATGGGACAAGGATGCAGTTTCTGCAGGACCGGACTGCTGTTGCTAAGGGACTGGACAATGGTTGCTAGGGGAGAGGGATGCCGAGCTGCCTTGTCCCGAGCATCCCCCTGCTCAGCCACCACAGCCTGCTCGTGGCCCAGGGGATTTCGTGCACCTGAAGACGGGCAGGTGGCCCTGGTCACATCTCCCTGCAGCTGCCAGGGACAGGCAGGTAACAAAGCATGCGAGGTTGCAGATGGAACAGCTGCCGTGTGCTTGTAGGCTCCCTGGGGCTCGGCTGTAGTTCAGCGTGGCTCTAGATCTGTCAGAAAAAGCTGCATTGCTCAGCGTCACTTCTGCGACCAGGCTGAAATGGCAAGGCTGATTATTTTATAGATTCTCCAGTAAACAAAGAAACGAGCTCACTGCAGCTCTCATTAGCCAGGAACAAATCTTGGAGCGCAGGGGTGGGTCTGGGGGAGGGAGGCTGTCGCTGCTGGTCTGGGTGGGTGAGGGAATAGCTCAGAACACCTTTGATCATCGGTGGCAGAAGTAGTTGGCGCAGGTCATCAGCCAGCTGCTTCCCAGTGGGCGAGCACAATGGCTTGGAACAGGTGTCAGCATCACTCCTCCTCCCTTCTCATCCCAGAACCTCATTAGCAGCAGCCAGCCCGTCTGGGAGAGGCAAATCCTCACCTGTGTACCAAAGGGAGGAGGAGGCAGTGCTGGGTGATTTCTGCCCACGGTCACTTCCAGCAGCAGAGGCTGCAGGTCAGGAGTGCACTGTGAACCAGGGGCAGGTGGGCATCACACAGCAGAGCCCTGGCTGCAGGACCTGAGCTGGAGGCTCCCATTGGTGATGGGGTGGTACTCTAAGGTGAGACGTGTCCTCGGGCACACCAGGGAAGATGTCACCAGAGCTCTAATCAAGGAGCTGCTTAAAACAGGAGAAGGGGCAGCTCCAAGTGAGAGCTCCTGCAAAATGAAGCCTGTGGACCTCTGGGGGAGGGCACTCTTCCCTCTGCTTCCTTAAACTCTGCCCCGGGCACCTTCTCTCCACACCTTCTAACTTCAGTGAGGAATGGAAATGGTCCTCGGGATCATAAATGCCAAGCTGCTGCTCTGCTTTTGGGTAAGGGTGAGGCCAGCACCAGCCAATCCTTCATGCTGTATTTGGCACCAAGATTTTCCAAGGGCTCTGGAAACGGGGCCAGAGACACCTCAGGGTGTGTGAACACCTGGGGATGGGGACACACTGCCACACTTCTGCAAGAAACCCATCCACCAAACCTGATGGGAAAACAGTGAATCTGTGCAAGAGACCAAAAGGCAGGAAGCCTTCAGGAAACTGGAACTGCGACCAGAGAAGCCGAGGGGTCTTCACTGTTGGTCCGAGACACCTCCTGGACAAGGCTGTGAACAATTCCATCTAACTACTGAGCCTGCTTTCAGCAGGGAGTTGGACTCGAGATCTCCAGAGCTCCCTCCTGATCCAAGTTACTCTGCGAAGACCAATTGGGCTTTGCATGGATCTTCCCTACTAGTCCAGGAGATGCCTCCTCCAAACAGATGCAGGGTGACATCAAGTTCCTGAAGCCCCAGCTACAGGCATGGGCCAGAGCACAGCTTCCCTGTGCAGCCTGGGGTACCCAGGGCTCCATGCATCCACCACAGGTGGCAAGTGGGAACACTCAGAGCTCAGGAGGGACTAAACCTGGGCACGTTGTACAGCAGGCAGCTGGGCAAAGACTTCCCTGGAGGTGGTTTTCCCAAAACTGAATGGGTCTATAACAACCAATTCTAAGTGCCTCCTTACATCTGGGCCCATGCTTGCAGTGCTGGGCATCTGTCCAGGGATGCAGGATGACCCACGTGTGTGCAGCTCCCACAGATGCACACACCAATGGAACCAGGCACAGGAATCAGCCCCACACTGCCCACAGAGCTCTCCAACAGCCACTGCTTCAACATGGCAAACTGAAGAACAGGAGAAGGCTTTGATTTCAACTTGGGACAGCTCTGATCGTCACACACAGCCCAGGAGAAGAGAGTATCGTTAATGAGGAGTATAATAGCTGGAGACTTTCACTCCATATGGCATTGGTGCAAACATTTAGACAGCCAGCAGCAAGCCCAGGATGAGTCACAGCAGCAGCCAGTGCAGGGTTGAGTTGCGAGTGATTTCTTTCATGATTAAAGTTGGGCAATAGATTGGCAGTGCCCTGGGGAGGGAGGGCTTCGCCTGGGCTCCATCCCAAGAGGCTTTTAACTCAGCTGCGAGTTTTTCTCTGCCAGGGAAAGCAGCGTGGGCAGGGGGCATCCAGCTCATCAAAACCAGCCCTTGTTGATTTAGTGCATGCTTGATAATGAGAGCGATCACAGCGAGCTGCCCAGCTCTGGGCAGTGTTTGCAGAGGTGATGTGGTGCTCACACCCCTGGTGCCTCCAGCACCCTCAGCACACAGCCAGGCACTCCAGGCCTGGAGGACAAGGTCAGATGCCTGCAGGCCCCCACCCAGACACCTGCCGTGCAGGGGGGTGTGGGGGGATAAGAGCTGCTGTGCTGGAAGGCACAAAGGAGGATAAAAACTTCAGGACGCTCCCCAAGGAGCCGAGCAGCACCCACACACTCGCATCAAGCGGGATGCTGAAGTTTGCTCTGTGCCTCCCCTTTTTGCCTTTCTGGCTGCTCGCCGCTGTCCTTTCTGGTGACCCCCATACCCACCCACTTCCTACACGAGGAACTGCTCAGAGAGGGGAAAGGAAGCAAAGGGCCATGCGGGAACCCGAGGCTGCCCATCACAGCCATACCCACAGCAGGCACGGCAGCACGGTGCCTCCACACCTCTCCGGGCTGCATCAGCCGGGTGGAGGTCTCCATCACCACTCCACCACTTCATTTCTCCCAGCCTCCCCCCTCCAGACGCTTCCCTCCGTCTTTTCTCTCCCCCACCCAGCCCTATCCCCCAACCCTGCGGGGGGCTCAGGGGCTCCCCCAACTGCGCTCCCCCCGCTGCCCGCACCGCTCCGGGACGCACCGCGGGGCTCCGCAACCCGTCGTAGGGTTGGGGGGTGGGGAGGGGGCAACACCGGAGCCACCCGGGGGAAAGTTTGGAGCTCACCTGGCGCCGTGCTGGCGGGCGGCCACCGGGTGGATTCCAGCGAGCCGTACCGGGGAGGGGTCCGGTTCCCCTCCATGCTGCAGAGCGGTGCGGCCGCCCCGCTTCTCCCCCGTCCGCACCGCTCGGAGTGGAGCGGGTTGGGGCTCCCGAAGCTCCCCCCCCTCCGCCCGGCTCCCCCCGCTCCGCTCCCGCCGCGCCCTCTGCCGTTCTCCGCCGCCCCGCAGCCCGCGGCCGCTCCCCGCCCTCCGCCCGCACCGCGGCCGCTCTCTCTCTCTCTCGGGGCGGTTCGGGGCTCGGCTGGGCGTCCTCTGCCGCCGCGCACCCCCAGCCCTGCCACAGCCCCGGCCTCTCCAGTTCCGTGCCACAGACTTCAGCAGCTTCAGCGTGAACACGGTCCCATTCGGCCCAATTCATCCTTTGTGTGCTCTCAGCAGGGCACGGCTTGCTGCAGATAAATAAACCATGCAACAGAAGCGTGACAAAGAAAAGATGTTTGGCAGTGGGAGCTAGGTGTTGGTGTGGGTCAGAGGTTTGCTGGCAGCACCTTGGGAGCACAGGGGCTGGGCATGGGTCTAAAACCTTGCAGGGTTCTTAATGATCACAGAATCACAGCATCATCTCAGTTGGAAAAGATCATCAAGTCCAACCATCAGCCTGACCTACCGAGTCCCACCCAAAGCCCCCTCCATCAGTGCCACCTCTGGAACACCTCCAGGGATGGGGACTCCACCACAGCAATGGGCAGCCCACAGTATCATAGAATCATTAAGGTTGGAAAAGACCACTAAGATCATCTATTCCAACCATCAGCCCATGACCACCATGCCCACTAAGCCATATCCCTACGTGCCACATCTGCCTTCTTCTTGAAAACCTCCAGGGATGGTGATTCCACCACCCCAATGCTAGTTCACCACGTCCACAAGGAATGAGCACCCGGATCAGCTGTGCTCCACACCCAGCCTTTAAAGCACTCCAAAAGTTTGCTTTGCTCTCCCTAAAAACATGGGATCACCCTTAGCAGTGCAGTGTCACGCTCAGAACTACGATCCCATTGCACACAGTGCTTGCTCTGCTGTGCTCAATGCTATCATCGTGTACAAACCTCTCTTGCAGAAGATGCTCTGCATCCTTGAATCCACTGTAAAGAAGTTTTAATGGATCCACTCAGACAGCGGAAAGGTACTGAGAAGCACAGAGAGCACTGAACTGCCTATTCCTGCAGAAGGATGTATATGTCTGGCCAGAATAACAGGATGGGAGTTATTAAATAATTCCATGAGCTTATTTTCCTTGGGATTTGTCAAAAATTCAAGCTCACATCCCTCAATCCACGCCTCGACTATTAAAATGATTTCAGCACTTGATTGTGTTTCCTGGCTCAAAATTCCTTTTCCCATCAGCACCAGCCTGCTGTTCTCACTGCTATCATCCCCTCTGCAGTTCCAACCTTCCAACCTGATTACAGCTGGAAATGTTTTCACAGGTCCAAAACCACAGCCCCACTGCCAACAACGTCCTTTTCTGTCTACCGATAAGGTTGGTATGAGATCACTTCTTCTGTTGCTTGATTTCTCCAGGCAGGGTTTCTTAATATGAAAGGTGAAGCAGAGCTTCATTTTAAAGTTAGCTCCTACTCAGTTCTGTGTCTGCGTTCACAGTGTGATGGTGTCAACACATCTGATTTCAAGAGAAAAAAAATTGCCTTTGGCCAGAAAAGTAATTCCTATCACAGCAGAAGCAGTAGAGAAGTGATGCACAAAGAAATGTGTCTGCACCCAGGGAATCACAGAATCACAGAACCACAGGATCACAGGGGTTGGAAGGGACCTCCAGAGATCATCGAGTCCAACCCCCTGCCAAAGCAGTTCCCTACACCAGGTCACACAGGTGGGCGTCCAGGCGGGTCTGGAATATCTCCAGAGAAGGAGACTCCACAACCTCCCTGGGCAGCCTGTTCCAGCGCTCCGTCACCTCACCGTAAAGAAGTTCTTGCGCACATTGGTGCGGAACTTCCTGTGCTCCAGTTTCTGGCCGTTTCCCCTTGTCCTGTCTCCACACACTGCTGAAAAGAGTCTGGCCTCGCCACTTTGTCCCCCACACATATTCATAGACCTGGATCAGGTCCCCTCTCAGTCTTCTTTTCTCAAGGCTAAACAGGCCCAGTTCACTTAGCCTTTCTTCACAGCGGAGATGCTCCAGGCCCTTCACCATCTTTGTGGCCCTCCGCTGGACTCTTTCCAAGAGATCCCTGTCTTTTTTGTACTGGGGAGCCCAGAACTGGACACAGTACTCCAGATGAGGCCTTACCAGGGCAGCGTACAGGGGGAGGATCACCTCCATCGACCTGCTGGCCACGCTCTTTTTAATGCAGCCCAGAATGCCATTGGCCTTTTTGGCCACAAGGGCACACTGCTGGCTCACGGCCAACCTGTCGTCCACCAGGACACCCAGGTCCCTCTCTGCAGAGCTCCTCTCCAGCAGCTCATCCCCCAGCCTGTACCGCTGCATGCAATTATTCCTCCCTAGGTGCAAGACTCTACACTTGCTTTTGTTAAACCTCATCTGGTTTCTTACCGCCCAGCTCTCCAGCCTGTCCGGGTCTCGCTGAATGGCAGCACAGCCTTCAGGCGTGTCAGCCAATCCTCCCAACTTCGTATCATCAGCAAACTTGCTGAGGGTGGCCACTATCCCCTCATCAAGGTCACTGATGAAGATGTTGAACAAGACCGGACCCAGCACTGACCCCTGGGGAACACCACTAGTCACAGGTCTCCAACCAGACTCTGCACCGCCAACGATGACCCTCTGTGCTCTGCCAGTCAGCCAGTTCTCAACCCACCTCACTGTCCACTTCCTCAGCTTTGCTATAAGGATGTTGTGGGAGACAGTATCCCACAAATGTACAACTGAAGTCAGCAGATGGGAAAGAAGGAAGAGAGGAAGGGAAGGATGGGAGGGGAGGGATGGAGGGAAGGGAAGGAAGAAAGGAAGGAAGGTGGGAGGAGAAGGGAAGGGAAGGGAAGGGAAGGGAAGGGAAGGGAAGGGAAGGGAAGGGAAGGGAAGGGAAGGGAAGGGAAGGGAAGGGAAGGGAAGGGAAGGGAAGGGAAGGGAAGGGAAGGGAAGGGAAGGGAAGGGAAGGGAAGAAAAAGGACCTGCAATTTTAGTTGTTTCACTGCAATGTAGGAATGACAATAAAAGAAGGTGAGATAAAGTATTGGGTTCAATGAGCTGTGTGGGTTCCAGTCCAGCTCCATTGCCATACAGTGACATTACATGCAGGGTCTGGGCACTGTTTCACTAAAAGCAGAGAGAGATTCAGCATTTGGTGGTGAATGCTGCCTCATCTGCCGGAACTGATTCAGTGGGAGCCATTGAACCGTGTCACAGAGCACATGTACATCGATCCACGTGAGATCCAAACAGCACCAGCTACAGAGGACATCCTCAGCACCACCAATTAAATCAACAGGAATTCACACGGCTCCCAGGTGTGCTGCTTGCATAGGACTGCTGTCATGCACCCCATTAACGAGCAATTAGAGTTCCTGAGGTATGATATGGTAATAAGGCTGGGATAGATTCTTGACACTAAAACTGTTCTCTCCTTGAGTCTGAATTCCAGGGAGAAGGCAACTTCCCAATACGAAGTTCCAGTTATTCTTGGCTCAAGGACAAGTCTATCTATAGTCACTGCAGCAGGTTGTGGCATGGCATAGCAGGTTTGTGCCAGAAAATGGGCAGCTAATTATGCTGAAAGTACCCGACGTGCAGATAAACTGTAATCAATACACACAGAGATCATCTACAACAGCATCACTTTTCCTTGTCTCTCCTTCTATGAGCGCAGGAGGGAGCAGGGTAGGAGGTCACCATGCCACTCGTATGCTACATATTAAATATGTATTTAGAGTACTACTCTGGGTTTTGCAGCTGGCTTGTAAAACTTCAGGGAGATGCTATTAAAGTTCATTCTTCTGCAAAGGAATGAGGTGGTCCCATGCACCTGGTCAAATGACAACAGCCTTTGAAGAGAGCTGAAAGCTCTTCTCAAAGCAGAGCTAAGTCATTAACACAAGTTCATGAATTGTTTTCCACTTATGGGGCCACAGGTCCTTCTATTCCCACTATTCATACCCCACTCACACCAGCCACAAGCAAGTACATTTACAAAAAGATCCATTTCTGCTGTTTTTTTTCCCTCTTTTTTTATATATATATATGTATATATTTAATTGGCATTAAAAGAATCGCACCTTCTGATATGGATCCTCTGTGACACCTGTACAAATAACTTATAATCCATCTACACCATTTACAGCTGTACAAAGTCAGCCCTGGACACCACAGACCACGCTCCGACCCGGTCTCATGGCGTTGTGAGCCAGGGGCCACATGCCCTCAGCAAAGAGCCCAGTGAGGCAGAGGTGTGCAGTGCCACGGGTCGCCACTTTGAGCCCAGTGTTACCATATGCAGCAGCTCAGAGAGGAAGGAGGTTGGGGCAAGCAGATGTTTCTCGACCCATTTCTGATCCTCATCTCCAACTTCAGCCCCTTCCAAGGCCCAAGCGCTTGGTGCTGTCCTGGCATTGGTTGTCATTTTTGAGGGGAGATGAAGAACTGCACTGAAGAACTGAAGATGGTTGCTGAGACCTTCCAGGTTCCTGCATTGGGATGTTGAGGTGCTGTGATGCTGCTGCCCATCAACCATCAGTGCTGGATTGGGGTTAAATGCTTTTTGGGACCTGGAGGCTCTTTACACTGCTAAATAACCCATCACACACCAACAGCTCTGGAGTTGCTTTGCCCTTTGTAATGTATTCCAGTGCTAGACTGGGGCTGTGTGCTGCATTCAAAGTGAGAGTGCATAACCCTGAGTTTGGGAACAGGAACCAAAGCTGCCTGCTGTGCCAAGGTGACAACAAGGGGCAGCACCAGGAGGGTTTCATGGGGCCCAACCAGCCAGGGCAACCTGCAGGCTTGGAGGGAAACATCTCCAGACTTGGATATCTGCGCTCCAGGGATGCCCCATGGGTGACACTGGAAGAGCTGCCGTGTGCACTGACAAGGCTGGAGGACTCCTCCCTGGGGCAGGGTATCCAAGCCAGCACCCCCAAGCTGCTGGAACGGAGAGAATCAAAGCTGATAGTGTCATGGAAGGGTGCCATGGATCCCACATCCCCTCCAATGTGAATTTACAGAAGACTCCCTGGAGACACCCCAGATATCACAGACCACAGAGAGCCAACCAATGCACACCATGTTTCTTCCATTACTTCAGCAAAGACGGGCCTTGGACACATTGCTCCATAAAGCTGAGTTGGTGTGAGCCCGTCTGCAAACCAGAGGAGGGCTCCCTCACCCTGACAGCAGCAGGGGGAAGGAACGGAGAAGTCTCCCAGGTGTTCTGCAGGCTTCTCAGAACAAAGCCAGGCTGTGCTGCCTGGGCAGCCTGAGTTCATCGCTGCCAAATATTGCACTGGATTTCCCATGTCCCTGCTTCACACCACCCATCGTTCTTGCACAGCCCCTCTGAAACAACAGTGGGTGTCCCACCGACTACACGCATCGGACACACAGGCACGCCGGGCCAGGAGATGCCACCACAATAAATATTAGTGCTCTCTGATCCACAAGCACAGCAAGCACCATCACCTCAGCTCTATTTTCCCCAGTCCTTTCCCTGAAATGAGAAGCTTGGAGGTTTTTCATGACTTGTGCAAAAGGTCAAATCTCTCGGTCCTTCAGGAGAGCTCTGCCCTGGCAGGGAGCCCAGGCTGTGGCCATCACAGCCATTCCTTGGCACACGGCTGTCCTCCCTGAGCTCTGCCCACCTCTGCCTTTGCAGCTTTAGAAATGCCACCCTGGTTGCAAAGCCACTGTTGGCAGCCTCTTAGTGTGCTTTCTTTTTCCATTTCTTCTATCACAACCCAGGTGCCTCATCTTTCACATCAGCTTTTTCTCCTTTTCTTCATTGGATGACACCTGCAAACGTGTTGATGGGCAGCAGCAGAGACTTGGGCATGTATTTCACAAGTCCCACATCCTCTGCTTCGTGCAGGCTGAACTTCATTGTCCTTGACTTTTGCAGGCAGTAGCTGGGCTCTAGGCAAGGAGACACTTCCAGGCTGCAGGAGGACAAGAACATGATTACTGCTCGTGCAAAGCTGCCCTTGAGGGCCAGAGTCTGATCTCAGACAATCCCAACTCTCTGCTCTGACTGCAGAGCGGGGACTGCCACACAGAGCTGTGCAGCTGCCTTTATGCTTTCAGAGTGGTTTTGGCTGGGAGCTGATGTGTACCAGCATTTAAACACAAAATCAGTGGCCTCAGCCTTGCTTACTTCAGTTCTCAGAAATCCCCACTTTACCTGTGCTCCACACGAACACAATCCCTGCCTGTTCCCTTCCAGCACTTCATATGTCACTATCACCACTGCAGCCACATTAATCCCTGACTTTTCACAGGGCTGATTCCTCTGCCCTGACCTTCACATGCTTGAGATACCCCAGGAAGGACTGCAGTCCGTGTAGAGAGCATCAGCCCCACAGCACAGTCTTTTAGACCTAAGATCTTGGATGTACCAGTCCTTCTACTGTCCTAATGACAGCACCTTACTTAAAACAGAAGAACCAGTTTTTTTCACACCATCACCCCAGAATGCAAAGCTAGGAGAGCACGACCCATCTCCTGTCCCTGCAGACACCCAAAGTCAGGCTGGATGGGACTCTGAGCACCTGATTGAGCTGAGGGAAGTTGGACCAGATGGCCTTTAAGAGTCCCTTCTGAATGAGACAGTTCTCTGATTCCACAGTGCTTTGACTCTGCCCTGCTTTCCCAGGAAGGGCATCCTCACCTGATCACACTCCTGTAGGTCCTTCTGCTGTCCTTGTCCAGACACAGTGTGAAGGGCCTCTGCTCCGTGCTACTGATTTTGATGTTGCATGTCTTCAGCTTGTTTGCCACAGTCTGGTTTGGGAGAGGAGGAAGAGCTCAGTGAGTGCCTCACACACCTGGCATGGGTGGTGCATATGGAGGAGACAGTGGCAGATATGAAGGGGAAAAAATGACGACATTCTCATTCAGTTTAAACTTTAGAAGTGATGCAAGGTGGCTGCTCTAAAGAAGGAAGGGTCTCTCTCTCTTTCCATGATCACAGCCAAAGGTTGCAAGGGCAGACTTTGCCAATTGGCCAAGTTTGCACAGGTTGGAAGGTCTGGGATGTCTGATGTGGGGCATGGCCTTCTCTCCTGGTGGACTTTGGTGGGCAGCATGGGCTGCAGCACCTTGGTGTTTCCAAAAGCCAGAATAACCAAAAGAGTACTGGCTATCTGAAAACACCAGCTGAGAGACTGAAGGCTCCAGGGCAACTCAAAATGACCAAGGCATGATAATACTTACTGACACCCAAACCGTGGGGACATGTCCCCACAGGTCAGCACGTCCTCTGCCTGGCCTCTCGTGAAACCAAAGGAGCCCCGGAGAACACCCATCTCTCTGAGGTGCTGATTAGATTCACTGAAGTTCCTGCTTCCTGTTTATGCTTTGTTAAAGCATTGCTATAAGAGCCCCTACTCTGGTGGGCCATACGTGCACTGACACAAGTGGTCTGGAGAGGACTGCAGCTGGAGGTGCGGAGCTAACAGGCTTGATCCCAAACCCTCAAATCCTCTCCAACAGCCAAGCAGAGCCATGATGACTAAAGGACTAAGCCTTATTTCTCCACTCTGCCCCTTGAATCACACAATCATCATGGCAGTTCAGTACTTCAGGGTGTCCTGAGACAGTGTGTGATGTGCTATTGAGCAGCAGGGACAGCATTTGGGGTTTGACTTGAGAAAATACTTTTCCAGGGAACACCCAGCCATGGAAACTCCCAGAGCCTTCCCCTTCCATGGAGAGTTCCCCTTCACTGTGGTTGTAAGGGCTTTGCATTCACTGGCCAACCCTCCCAGGGTCAGGAGCACCCACAGCCACTTACTGAGAAGGATCGTCCCGACAAGTTGTTGATCCTAACAACTTCGGTGATGTTCACATTTAGACACGCCAGATCTGCAACAGAAGCAGTATGTTAGACTAGGACAGCCCAGGCACAAATGACACTGAGTACTATGGTCAGATTCACCCTATGGAGCACCAGAAATCTCAGCAAAGCTTGCTCCCAAGCAGAGAAACCCACCTTCAGCCACGTTGGCAGGGATGGCCTTCATTGAGAGACCCGTGGAGCGCAGGGACAGTGACACCTCCTTTGCCCGGTCACTCACCACGACCTGCGGGGAAGGAAGGCTCTGTTCATTCAGCCAGGCCATGGGGTTGCTCTGGGGAGCTTTGGGGCAGTTTTTCACAAGTACGGAGATAGCCGACAGTCTATCAGAACCTCTCTATCCTCTCCTGGAGTGCAATTCCAGGGAAAGGAGGGCCAGATCACTGCTTTTGGAAGGTCCGCGCTATGCCTGCGGACATGGGCATGTTAGGTGCCAGAGCCCCACTCACCTTCCTGTATGTCACAGTCAGATCTATGCCAGGGCCATCCAGGGTCGTCTTCTTCTTGGCTGGGTGTACCTCTGCAAGGGGAGGACCAAGAATGATGGAGGTGTCACTCATCCCACCCATTCTAGGGCAGAGGACAGCAGTCCAGGGGACAAGCCACTCTGTAGGCACACTGGAGGCTCTGTGCCACCAAAAGGTTTGGTGAGGCGGACTCGCTGTAGGGTCTGTGCTAAACCCCAATGGCCAGCATCCACTGGATTGGGCACTGGGTACAGACCAGCCCTCAGGCACTCTTGTGCCTCATGACAGCACCTGGCTGAGACCAGGACCCAGCGACCACCCTCTTGCCTATCATCACATGCCAAGGAGGGAGATGGAGGAATTCAGGGCAGCTCCCGATTGCTGGGGAGTGAGGGCTGTGCCCATGGCAAGGCCCCAGCTGTGGGGTTCCACGGGGAGCAAACACACCTCTGGGGGAGATGCTGTCCTGCACCTGGGCACACAGCTCCGTGAGGAACACATCCTCAGCCGGCTCCTGCGCCGAGCTGCTGAAGAAAACCTGAAAGAGAGGGAAAACTGAGAACAGCCACCCTGTGCCATCACAGAGGGACTGCGGCAGCAAAAGGTTCTCCTGAGCGCCCCAGTGGGACAACACCAAAGGGAATCTGTCACCTCACCATGGGGGACAGATGGGATGGGGAGAGCTGATTTTGCTTTCCGAAGCACTGGAGCACTGCACGCCTCGCAGTGCACAGCGCCAGCTGAGCCATGGGCCCTTGCCACTGGGTGTCACTGCGTGCTCACAGATGGCTGCTCCCAGCAGATGCCCAGTGCTGGGGGAGCAGCTTCGAGCCCGACCAGAGGCACTGCCTTAACTGCAAGGCCGGTCATTTCTCCCTGATACACCTCAATCAGCCGCTCACGTCAGATCTATGCAGTACTCTTGAGCAAAATATGAAGATGAGGTCCTGGAGAGCTTCTGCTTGCCCTCCACCCAGCTCCTGTGGGGCTCAATCCCACTTCCAGGAAAGTACTCTGCAGCCAAAGAGGAACGGTGTGATCTTAACCAAAACAGCAAAGCAGGCTCTGTGCTTCCAGATCATGCTCTGTATGACAGCAGGGCAGTCTGAGTGCCTCTATATGAAAACTACATCTGGAGGCAGTTCCTCTTCCCCCATTTGAGTCACTGCTCTTTCACTTGCTCCTAATTTCTGTCTTGGAGGAGAAATGTGTCGAAGAAAAATTCAGAGGGAAAACAAAATCCTCAGCAACTCACATTGCGGACCAGGTGCTTGCAAGCTACACGTCATTAATTCAAGTTTGGTGATGCTCCACCAATAATTAACAAAGCTCTTCCAGCTCTTTGCAAGCCATGTGCCTGTTTGCTCATGCAACGGCTGCTCCTTTGCTGCAATAGATCACCACGTTGGCTGCGGGCAGCTTAAAAGGAGATATGCACACTGATACCACCCTGAGCTTTGAAGGGGGAAACTGCCAGAGGAGCAGATGGAGGGCTGATACTTCAGGACCAAATACTGAAGTTCTCTGCACTCATATCAAATGCCAGGTCTCACCCTGCTACCATTTCAGAGAAAAGCTGGCAGGAAACAAATGAACAGCATTTCAGGAAACCCTGCAAAGCCTCTGCAAGGTTTTGGTGAAGCCACTCAGAGAACCCTTGTTTGAAGGCGTGGTCTAAAGCAGCAGGAGGTGCCAGAGCTGCTGAGCAAACCCGTGTCCAGCAGAGCAGGCCGCACGGGGTAATGTCAGCGTTTGCTTTGCTGACCTTCAGGATCCCAAAATAGCCTTCCCAGGATGAGGAGGGGAAGGGCTGGGGGCACAGGGACCAGCTCAGGGCTGCCCAAATCCTGCTGACCCCATGGGCTTTGCAGAGCACTGCCAGCAACAGGGAGCAAGCACTGGCAGTGCCACGGGACAGCACAGCACCCACAGAACCCACCTTCACTGCATACACCTGGAAGCAGACGGGCTGGGCGCCCATGCGGACGTAGTAGGCAATCACATCAGTGATGAAGAGATCAGTCACCAGATGCTTGCTTGGAGAGGAAGGCTGGGGGAGAAATTGCAACGAGGATCAGCTCTGGTCACTGCCTTCCTACCAAGTAAGGGGCAGTGAGCTCAGCTGCTCTGCCATGACCAGCCGAAGCCAATGGGAGAGGTGCAGGCTTGCCCCCACCTCCCCACGTTTCTTGCAGGCTGTCAGTGCTGGCTCAAACTGCCGGGAAATGAGAGCTGGGGTATTACAGCAAATGCCTCGTTTACATTTGCATTCTTGAAATATGCCATTTCCTGTCCCTTGGCCAAAATAAACCCCATCATAGAAAGTGGGTCTCATGGGCTCAACACCAACCCTGGCTGCCTGCAGGGCATAAGCCTCCGTCTGGGGCCCATAAGGGCTTTGCAGGCACGAGCTCACCCCTGCGGGTTTTTGGGGCAAGGGATCAGTGCTGGGGGTGGGGAGGTTCCTCGTACCATGGTGGCCAGCTTGGGGATCATGTGGCACAGCGTGTTGATGTTGCTCTCATACCAGGGATCAGCTCTGCCCAGGTAGGCGGCCACCTCACAGAGTTCCTCAGGGCTGGTGGCAGAGGGGTTCTGTGGAGAAACACAGCTCAGGGCACGGCCACGGCTCACACCTCACCAGGAGGCAGAGGGAGGCACTCGTGGGGGTCAGTCCCTGGGATCCCCCTGTCCCTCCTCCTCCAGCAGTGACCGGACTCACCGCAGCCGCCAGCGTGCCTGGCTGCCCGGTCACCGGCACGTAGTAGAACTGCAGGTTTAGCCTTGGGGTCAGGAAGACACGCCGTGTCTCTCGCTTCCTTGAAAGGGAAGAAAATAAATACAGCCATGTCTGAAAGGTGAAGGGGGAGGAAAACAGTGCCAGGAGATGACAGTGGCTCTGCAACAGAAGCACACACCCTCCTCGCTCGCCTCCTGTGCCCAGTGCAGCACAGCAGCAGAAATGCCCTCAGATTCCCAAATCCAGACTGGAGGGTTTATGGGATGTCCCAGAGGTGGGCTCATTAGGTTCCTTCCCTTCTGCACTGGAAAAATTCTTGCCTGGTTTGATTGTTATTTTTTTTAATCTATCTTATGCACAGAATGGAAAAACTCCACATGTGCACCATTTGGGCCATGCAGCCGGTGAAGATGGCAGCTGCTCAGCGTAAGAGTGGTGAAGCACTGACATGGGTTGTCCAGAGAAGCTGTGGATGTCCCATCCCTGGAGGTGTTCAACAGTGAATTGGATGGAGTTTTGGGCAACGTGGTCTAGTGAAAGATTTCCCTGCCTACAGCATGGGGGTGAGACTGGATGGTCTTTGAAGGTCCTTTCCAACCCAAACCATTCCAGCATTCATTCCAAGATGAACACATTCAGGTGCAGAACATCCAGGTCTAATCCTGCCCCAGGTAACCCTGGATCCCAACCCGTCCCCAACCACAATGGCTGCTGCAACCAAGCAAAGCCCCCACTCTGACCCCCCCCCCCGCAGCTGCTCACCGCAGGGAGTGGTAGGCTTGGGCCAGGCGCCCCAGGATGCGGTCGTCCCCCAGCAGCACAATGCGGGCAGTGTGCAGCCTCAACAGCGGGGCCGTGGGCTCAGTGGGGATCCCCACTCTCCTCTGCACCTTGGCTGCAGGCTTCGCCCCGGGGCCATTGCAGCCGGTCTGCAGGAAGGCCACGCTCTCCAGCGGCGAGGGCTTTTTTTTAATGCCACCTTTCCTATGGAGCCGGGATTGCTCAGTGTCAGCGCTGCACAGGGCGTAGGGCTCCTCGGCAGTCGGGGGCAGGTCCCGCTCGATGCCGCTGTCGGTGGAGAGCACGGAGAAGCGGGTCTGCTCGCAACACTCGCAGTCTGAAATGATGTCCTGGATCTCGAAGTTGTCCAGGTCCTGGCTCAGGTGATCGGGCTCACAGCTCTGCGACAGCGGGCGGATGAACAGCACCAGCTCCTTCCCTGCAGGCAGGAGGAGCTCAGGGAGGGAGACGCAGCCAGACTCAGGCCGAGCCTTCGTCCTGCCCCAGCTGCCAACCAGATGGCCACCAGCAGCTCCGGATCGCCCTTCCAGCCCCATTTCCCAGCTCAGCACCACTCCCATCGGGTGCTTTGTGTGCACCTCGCAGGGGTGCCCTGCTTGTCTTTCCCTCCCTGTCCAACCCTGGTGCCTCACTCACAGAGCTGATCATCTTCTGTCCAGAGGTGGAAGCTGATGTTGGGGTTGGGCAGCGGGGTGCCCTGCAGCCCTTCCAGGGGAGCATCGCCTGCGGGAACAAGGGTGCTCGTAGCACATGGAGCAGGCAGTGCACAAAACCCACTGATGCTCTGCTTCAGCTGTTGGATTAGTCCTCAGCCCCAGGGGCTCTCCCACCCCATCACTTCTGACCAAACACAAGGCTGTAATCACAGTCCCCTGCTCTCACAAACTGCACAAATGAAGGTCCATACACATCCTGGGAAAGGGAGAGGTGACATGGGGCAAATGGGCAAGCGAAGGACCTTGCTTTGCTGCAGACAGCAGAGAGCTTGCAGAACAAATAACATCCATTTTGTGGATGGGCCGTGGGAGGGTAACGGTGAGGATGGGCAGCACGGCGGGGGCTCACCTGGTGGTGAGGATCTGAGGATGGCACTGTAGATGCTCTGCAGCCTCTCCATGTGCTGCCCACGGTCTGCACCTGCTTTGCTCCCCGTGCACTCGACAGCCGTCACCACCTCCTGGAACCAGTGCTCGACCTCGCTGCTGGGCATGCCCTGCCACAGAGGTGCCATCAGTGCCCTCAGGTGTAAGGAGAGATGCTCCATGGGCAGAGCATTGGAAGATGGGAAATGGACCCTGTGCAAACAGGCTCACGGATGAGCCTGTATTGCAGCCCCAGTGCCCAGTGGGACTATTAGGAAACCACACTGGGGCCGTACGAGTGCTGCCAGTTACCTGGAGCCGCATCCTCAAGGCGCTGAGGTCACAGCCCTCGCCCAGGGCTGCCTGCACGGCGTGGGTAATCACATAGCACATACATGCCCATGGGCTCTGGGAGACACGAGCTGCCTCCGTGTCGGTGAGCAGAGCCTTGCAGATGGCTTCAGAGAGCAGCTCCGGGTCGGCGAAGATGAAAATCCTGCATAGGTGTGGTAGATGGGGACATCAGCATGCAATCAACAAATTGCATCCCCCCAGCCCACACCCTGCCACGGAGTTTGCCTCCAAGCTGTCTGCGCATCCAACATCAATTGAGGGTGCAGGAAAGAGACAGCTTCACTAGAAAATTCAAAGGGTATGGAAGAAATAAGAGTGATGATACAGTTGAAGAGGTACTACTCACTTTTCCTGGTAGGGGTAGGGGTCGCTTCGAAGACTTTGTTCGGAAATCACCATTCTTTGGTAGAGCATTCCTAACAGAAGTGAGAAAATCAGGGCACAAGGGTTGGAGCACGAGGCAAAGCAACCTGGCCTGGCTCGTGGGAAGGGCTCCAAGTGGGTCAGCACTGATGGGAGAGGGGAGGTAAGGGCCAGGAGTCGGCCCTGGGTTAAATATAACCACAGACAAAGATACGCTGTGCTAAAGAAAAAGAAAACTCCTTCTATTCATGGATAATTTCCTGTATTTCCCTTCCTTTGTTTAGAGGATTATGAGCTCAGAGGAGAGCTAGGAGCAGGAGGAAAGGCTGACTGCTGGCCATGGCCGTGGGGCCACGTCAGGGATGGTGGTGGGTATGGGGGATGTGAAGAGCACCATTCCAAGTGTGGAGGGATGTGCTTCACCCCACCTGGCCCTGGGGTGGGAAAGACGTAAGTGTCCCATCCTGCTGCTAATGCCCACCCGAAACCAGGAAAGGGGAACTCTTCCACCCAAACATATTTTGAAGACCTAAGGCTGGGCCAGCCTCATGCAGCAACCCCTGCCACAGCTTTAGGCAAAGGCCAGCTCTGTATACAAACCCCCCAGACTCAGGGGCAGAGCAGGGGAGCATCATACCCGGTGCTGTCCTTTCCATCTTCAGCCTGGCAGCATAGTCCAAACCAATGGTGCAGAAAGGCCTGGGCAGGGTGAGCAGCTTCTTGCAGAAATCGTACACTCTGCTGCAGAGCTCGTCGGAGATGCAGGGAGCCTGGGATGAGAGAGGGGCAGCTAATGAGATGCCGCAGGCAGCGATCCCAAATGGGCTCTCTCTATAACAGACCCAAGGAGGGGAGGGAAGGGCTGGGCACCAGGATGGTGGCGGTGCCTCCAGCAGCACCCACCGAAGGCTGGGGGATACATTCTGGCCAGGTTTGGAAAGGCGCTTGGGAAGATGGACTTTATTAGCTGTGTGACTTCCTGCACCATCAGCACCAAGAAAAGAGGGAAGGACCCAAGTGGGAGGGCCTTCCCTCCCAAATGTGCTGTTATTTCAGACATCACATTGGGAAATGTGTGGCTGAGTCCATCTGTGGCAGCGCAGGGCTTGGCTGGGCTATTTCAGTACAGGAATAGGTGGTCCCTCCCCTGCCTTCTGATTTCCCAGGATCTTGCCCCAGAGAAATTACCTTGATCAAGGCGTACATCAGCGTGTGCAGCAGGGGGATGATGTAATGCCTGTAGTCACCTCGCTCTGCCTGCAGGACCAAAAGGCACAGTCAGCACTGGGGCACCCAGCACAGCCCTGTGTGGGTGCAGGGTGATGCTCCTGAGGCTGGGGGAGCTCTGGAGGCTCTCTATGGGCCACTGGGGTGGGCAGGGTGTCCTTGGGGGTGGGGGCAGGTCCTGCCTGGTGGGCCGCCTCTGGTGGCCGCAGATCATGAAAGGTGAGTGGTGGACCACCAACGGCACAGAATCCACAGTGGGAGATGGCAAAAAGTTTCTACCTATCTGAGCTCACTGGGGAGTGCTTTTCTGTTGTCCCCCCCCAAAAAAAAACCTCACCCAAAAAACTCAAATGGAAACACAAAACCTCTGGGAACCCTCTGGGAAGGGCCTGTGTCACCCTTGGTAGGTGTGGGAGCAGAGTGGTGAGGGAGGAGGGATGCAACCACATCCCAGGCTGTGGGAAGGCAGCTGGGAGCTCCCACACAGCTCCAGCAACAGGAACAGCCCCAGATACACCTGATTTCCTCCCAAAAACCTCATGGATCCTCACTGCCAGAGGGAAGGGGCAAGGTGTTATATAGGTGTGCTCAAATGGAAACGGGGCTACTGCAGCGTGAAGGTGCTGCGTGCTGCTGATGCTCCCCCACCCTCGTGTGGCTCTGCAGAGCAGATATGAATACACAGCAGGGCTGGCAGAGCCTTGCCGTGGTGATGCTGGTGCTCAGGGTCTCCCCCCAGCACCTCTTTTCAGGGATGATGTGCTGCTGTTGGATCCCAGCTAAATGGAACCGATGGCAGCAGAGCTTTAGAACTGATCGATAAAATGAGTAAGGTTGAATTGCTGAGGCCAGCTAATCCCTGGGCAGAGCCCTGGAGGAACTCGAGCATGAAATTGCTGAGTTATTATCGGAGCTTGGTGCTGAGTGCTCAGGGCTGCTGCAGTGTCAGGGGACTGAAAAAGCATAATACTGATTTCCAGGGAGAGCTTCAGGGAGACAAAGGGAATTACAGACCGGGAGGACTGACAGCCCTCTGAGAGTAAGAGCAGCAGAGGAATAGCAGCTCTAATGGGGGGGAGGGAGGTGGGGCTGACACGGCTCTTGCAGGGGAATGCAGACCTCAGCCCCAAAGGGGGGCAGAGGGAGGTGACAGCAGAAGGGTCTCTGTAAATGAGGGCACTGGATGAGACGAGTCTCACAAAGGTGACACCGCGCCCAACCACATCAGCACTGCTGCAGGTGCAGGGGGTGCTGAAGGTTCACCCGAGTCCAGAAAATGAAGAGATGCATCAGTGAAACACAAAATCCACCCGTGCGTTTCCACCTGAAGCGCCCAGGACAGGATATGGGGCAAGGTGTGACACCACGCGGAGGAAATGAGTGGCAGGGAGAGAAACTTCTCCGGTACCTGCGACCACAGGGCGGCGTGGGGGTGGTTGGAAGGGCTCTTCATTTTGCTGTCTGTGGGCTGCAAACATCACCTGCCCCTGGCTATGAGGCTCCAGCCCCTACAGCCTCCCTCACCGGGGCTTGTCCTGCCTGGGATGGATGAAGCCCAACGGAGATGAGACCCCCACCTGCAGGGCACTGTGAGGCACTCACCCTTTCCAGCTCTTTCACCAGGATCCGGACCAGGATGGGGCTGTTACTGGGATTCTGGTCAATTTTTTTGTGCAAGGTCCATCGCAGCATCCCTGAGGGGTGAGAAGGGGAGGAGGTGAGGCTGCCCCGCAGAGCAGTGAACTGATGGATGGGGAGATCTGGGCACTGCAACCACCACACACAGCTCAGTGTGGCTTCTCCACCCTCTGCTTCACCCAGTGACCCACAGCAAGAGATGGGGCATGCTAATTGGATCTAATTAACTCCAAAACACACCATGCACTCCAAGTAAAATCAATGCCCCAGAATGAATTAAAATCCCCAAGGCTGCAGCAGCCCAGCTGCTGCCTCAGACCGAGCGGTATTCCCCACCACGGCGATGAAGGGATTGCAGCTGACTCCCCAGCAAAGAGCTGAGCAGTGTGTGGCAAAGCAGCGGCCCCACAGGGTTGGTAAATTCCAGGTGGATGGGGCTGTCCCAGGGGCTCACCTCGGTCACGCTGGCAGGCGGGGTGGTGGCCGTCCAGCTCACGCAGCAGCGTGCGGACGCGGCGCAGGATGTCCGACTCCACCTCTGCGGGGACAAGGAGGGCATGAGCAGCCTGGGCACCCAGGGATGGGAGCAGGGAAACCCTGGGATGGGTACTGAAGGCATCAAATCTGGCTGAGCCCCAGCGGCAACCAGTCAGAGCCACAGGGCAACCATACCCAGCAGGCATGGAGCCATGCTGAGAGCAAAGCTCGCTCACAGGGACGTGGTGGCAGAGGCTCTGCTTTGCATGAGCTCTGAAGCGCCCCTCTCATTGGAAAAAAACAATCACGTATTAAATACAGAAGCTGAAGGACCAAAAGCAATGCTTGGCACTGTGAATGAGCAAAAGCACCTCTGCAGTTGGGCACTGTGGGGATTCAGCCTCATCCCCATCCACCACAGAATCACAGAATGGTTGGAGTTGGAAGGGACCCTAAAGGCCACCTGGTCCCACCCCCTGCACTGAGCAGGGACACCCACAGCTCCATCAATGCTCACAGCCCATCCCCTGACCTTGGCTGTCTGCAGGGATGGGGCACCACCGCCTCTCTGGGAAACCTGTGCCACTGCCTCACCACCCATAGTGTGAACACTAAGGGTGTTTTCCTTAAATCCAATCTAATTCTCTCCTTTCTAAGTCGGAAACTATTTCCCCTTGTCCTACCACACAGACCCTGCTCTAGAGTCTGTCCCCTTCTTTCTTACACCCCCCATGGGAGCATCTCAGTGACAAGGGTTCTCTGTCAGGCTCCCTCAGCCCACAGCTGCCCACCCAGGGCCCCAAGCACCCCCAGGCAGATACAGAGCTCTGACTGCCGACCGCTCCCCATGCACGTCAGCAGTGAGCCGCATCCTTCCCGTGGCCAAAAATAAATGTGAAAACCTCAGAGATTATTTGGGGTATGACTTGTTCCTCTGGTGAGGACTGCTGCTCACGAGGGAGCTTGTGTGTCAGCGCTAGCACAACGCAGCTGTTAAAGCCATGTGAGAGATCGGCTGGGAAACACCGATTCCCTAACCCTAACCCTAACCCTAATCCTAACTCTGCCCTCCCTGCCCAGTTTTGCTCCCAAATTTGCCCATCCCCCCATGCCCTCTCCAGCCACAGCTCCATCTCCCCAAGCATCAGGGATGGCTCAGGGCAGTGGTGCGCATTCCTCTTTGCCTACAGGAAATGAGAGGCAGCCTGAGTGATGCTATGGAAGCACCGTTCTCAAGGACCACAACCTCCACACCTCCTTGCATGGCTCTGCAGAGGAATAAAGCCGACAGGGCTGGGGCTGGGTGGTGGAGCAGGGCCTTGGGCTTCCCAAGGAGCAATGACCGGGAGAGGGGAGCTGGGAGCCATAGGAAGGGACAGAAGGAAACTTCCCATTCTTTTTCATTTGTGTATATTTGTAATGACAATGGGAAGCTTTTCCTGAGGCTGATATAAACACCGTGTCCTCTCTTCTCAAATCAAAGTGCCTGCAGCCGTGGTACACTGCCATTTCTTCATGGGGAGCGAAGCATGAGACCACTGCTCCAACACAAACAAGGGGCACTTTGATCTATAAATGCTCACAGCCTACCAGCAACAGCAGGAGTGGCTCACACAAGAGATAAAATATTTCAGCATCAATATCCTGTTGATAAAATGTGAGATTGTGCCAGAATGCGTGTCTGATCCGCTCTCCACCCACCTGCGCTCTCCATGGCTGGGCCAGGGCTGCAGCAGAGCATGGGCACGGCTGCAAGGCTGCTGAGTGCTGCTCACTGCGCACGGGCATGGCCTCGGGTCCGGGGTCTCACCTGCAAAAAGCACAGGGTGCTGTCAGCTGTACCGGCAAAGGCAGGGCAGGGAAAGGGAGCCCAGGGCAGAGGGCACTTGGCACTTAGCCCTGTGGCACCAGGTTGATGTTTGTTGGGGAAAGGCTCAGCTCGGAGCTGAACCCAAAGGAGGACTTGGTGCCCACAGCAAGGAGGATGAGCATCGCCATGCGGGGCATCACTGGGAGCCTTCTCCTCCCCAGGAGTTAAGGAGAAATGTTTGGTTTTAAGTCAAATTGAGTCCAAAACGCACAGTCCAAGAGGACAAGGAACAGATGAAAAAGACAAGCGGAATTGCCATAAGGCCCCTGTCCAGCACCCGAGAGAGAAACAAACCCCAGCAGAGCTCAGGAGCAAGCCATGCTCCAAAGCCTGGTGTTGGATGGCACAGAATCATAGAATCATAGAATCATCGAGGTTAGAAAGGACCTCCAAGATCCCAAGATCATCCAGTCCAACCATCCACCTACCACCAACATTGTCCCACTAAACCGTGTCCCTAAGTACAACATCTAAGGCATCCCTTGCCATCAAGCATTGTTCTCTCCAACGAAAGAGGAAAGATAAAGCAGGGAGGAAGGAAGGGAGGTTCCTCTGTGACATGGCACCCTGTGCCCACCCGTGGGACCCCCAGTCCTCCAGGTCCCTCCAGGCACCATCAGGCCATCAGCCCACACTCTTCCTCACATCCTTGCTCTATTTAGCATTCGCTCCCCACGGAGATCCTAAATCTGTAATCACCCATCACCAAGCACAGAGCGTCCTGCTGGGCAGCTCCTGGCCGCAGCGACGCCCGCCAGAGTGTGTGGTGCTCCCACCCCTCCTTGCTACCAGCACCACACAGCGTGGTAGAGGCTGGCACCGTGGCTCTCAGCACACTATTTCCTGTAGGAAAAAGGCCCCACCGAGGGGCCAGGTGCATGCAGTGCTCCTCGGCGCCTGCCGAAGCGAAACGCGTGTCGGCTGTGAGAGGCGCCGTGGCTTTCCACATCCGCGTCCCACCTGCCCACGCGTGGGAGGGGACCCAACATGCAGCACTCACTTTCCAGATTTAGAACAGGACCAGGGTTGAGGTGAGCTGTTCCGGACCCACGGAAACGTGCTTCTCGTTCTCCTGCCCACTGCTCTGCGGCTATCCTTGCTGCCTGCACAGCCTGGAGGTGGGACACGCAGCCCTGCATGCTCCGAGATTACAGCTCCCCAGGAAAATCCTACCAAAAGTGCCCCCAAACTGAGCCCCAGCGTATTCAGAGTCCATCAGAACAGGCAGATGTTATGTGAAAAGAGGCACCAAAGGACACAGGGAGAAGGTGTGGGGTCAGCCTGCTTCCCACCAGCACCAGCTGCTGGCCCCTGCTCATCATGGCCGTAACCAACATGGGGACCCTGCTGGGCAGAAACCACTCCTTTTCTCAGGGGACATCTTCTTCCTGCTGTGCTACCCAAGGGTACCAAGAGGCAAGGTGGGAAGGGACATGGGGCTGAAGATGGGAAGAGAAGGGTGGCACCAGGCCCCTGCATCATGCTTGCGCTCTACACCAACACAGCCCAAACCCAAACCTGACGAGGAGGGCTTTGAAGAGGCAGGAGCCCATGCTGCAACCAAGGCTCAATTCCCCCTCTGTAAAGAGCTCTCACAGACAGCAGCCCAGGCTTTTTTTTGAACAGCAGCCGGGAGATAACAAAATTTGCCTGCACAAAGCCAACACAACTGATGGGGAAAGATGAAGACACCAACCTCCACAGACCCAGCACACTTGGTCTGCTGTCCTTTAGATGAGGCTTATGGCTGCCACAGCCGCGTCCTCTGTCCCTCACCCATGCAGATGCAGACTGCTCCCAGGCAGCTTTTGAGTGGCATCAACGAAGCCAGGCTTCGTTCTCCGATCTGTGCCAGATGACCATGGTGCCATGGTTCACACTCCTGGGAAGGAGGCTGCCAGCCCGTGTTGGGCTTGGCATCTGGGTAGGAGGGAAACCTTGGCCATCACCAGAAGCCAAGTGTCTCTGCAGGGCCACAGGAACCATCTCAAGCACCAATGCCACACTCAGAGCCATTGATTTGGGTGAAAATGCATTTTAGCAGAAGATGTGCACAACTGCGACATGGAGACATCAGTGCTGGTGTCAGGGCAGTGGGTGATGCCGCACCACCGCACCCATTAATGAGGTCCCCAGTGCTGTGCCAGGCTGGGACAGGATCTGCCCCAACACCCATGCCACGTCCCTCTGCCTCCCCAGACACAGCAGCCATAAATGGAGAGCCCCACCTGGCAGACTCAGTGAGAGAATGCCATGGGCTTTCCTGGTACCCTGCCCTGCAGGCTGGTGGCACCAACCCCATCTCACCCCCGCCCACACCTCCCCACTGCACGGGGGGACCCATGAGGAAGACCCCATCCCCTATCTTGCTGTGGGCCACACTCACCTCCCGCTGTGTCCTCCCAGCTCCCGACATCACCGCGGGGTGCAAGATGGGCTCATGGTGAGGAGGAGGAGTGTGCGATGGGGCAGGAGCCGGCAGCCAGCAGCGGTGCTGAGCTCTGCTGGCTCTGTGCACACGTGTGAGAGCTCACAGCACAGCGGCCACAAGCCTGGCCCAGAAAAGGAAGGGCTGATGGGCCCCAGGCAGCCACGGCCGTGGGGAGATGGCTGAGCTGAGGGGAAATGCGACAGCGCGGTGCAAACGCCGGCCCTGCAGAAGTGCTCAGTTCCCCAAGTCACACCACTCCTCTTTCTGCCCCCTCCTCCCCACGCATCTCTTCCCTTCTCTGCAGCAGCCACGAGACACATCTCATCCCATAACTGGTTATTTTGCTGTCTGCCAGCTCAGCAAGACCAGCGGCTTCTCCGCACTAATCCCACTTCTCTGCGGAGCTGCCGAGCCCCGCTTCCTTTCTGCAGTTCTTAAAATACCCGTGGCATCAGCTGGATTTTAGTTCATTTGCAGGGAGAAAAATTAGCAGAAAGGGTGAGAAGGAAAGTCGCATCCCTCCCTTCAGTTTCCAAGAGCTACGAGGCTTTTAGAGATGAAGCCTGCACGACTCCAAAGCCACCTCTCCCAGGAGCTGGGGTAGCGATGGGAGCCATCTGGCTGCATTGAGAGAAATGAGAAACTCTGCAGTGAAAGCACGGTTTGCCTCAGAAACAAGCTGATAAGATCATTGCTAAGAGGCTTTGCAGCCTCATCTTCCTCTTCCAAACATGCAGGGTGCCAGCAGCAGTGTGAGCGGAGCACCAGCAGCCCACCCTGCGTGCATGTGGGCTCCGCAGACAGTCCTGCAGGTCACCAGAAGGCTTCACTGACAGGTTGGAGGGCCCTGGGGGTATTGATCCCCCCCCTTAGCTCCCATCCATGGCTCTTCTAAGCTCTGGGATGGGGTTGGAAGTGCTATGGCAGAAGGATGGAGACATGCCCACCCACACGAGCCATCCCAGCCCCACTGAACTCAGTGGGGTGACTCAGCTGTCCCCAGCAGCGCTTGTCCTGGGGATGCATGGGCTCCCCGAAAGACCTGCTGCTCTCTTCATGGGCCACCAAGAACTGGCAGAAACTGCTGAACACACAAACCTCGAGGGGAGCTGAGATGCCACCCGTAGGAGGAGCGAAGCAGAAGTGCCCAGCGCCATGGGAGAGAGCCCAGAGCCAGAGGGAAGCCCTGGGAAGCTCAGTCACTCCACCCAGCTCCCCCATGGACGCCGGTGACAGAGCAGGGCAGGTGCAGCCCACCCTGCACACAAGTTTGCTCTCCCTGCGTTATATTTAGTCCTGCTCCAAAGACGGTCTCTCCACGCCTCCTGCAGCCCTTTATTTGGTTACACGGCTCTGCCTGAGGCTTCCTGCAGCTCTTTTATCAGCTCAGTGACAGATGCTTGCCAGGAAAAACCCATGTACTGCACAGGAACGGGGCAGCACTGCGCAGTGCTCTCAGGCGATGGCAAATAATGGTACGTGTTCTGACCCATTGGACAAACACAGCACTGGAAACAGCAAAAATACACAGCAGGATTGGTAAAGTTTGAGAATACATTTCAAGAATGCCCAAAAAATCACCCCTCAAACCAGGGCCACGTGTGCATTTCACAAACATGGGGTCCCACATCCCACTGCTTATGTGGTTTTGTTCCTCTCTTTGTTTTGTTGGGTTTTTTTTTATGTTTTAGGAAAAATATTAAAGATTGAAATGTTTTGTTCCCTATGTATCAACGGTACTGCAGGGTTATCAACGATATCAACAATACAAGGGCTGCTCCGAAAGTAATGCCTCCTGTTTTATGATGATGTTGGCTCACGGTGTCAGAGGCGGATGTTGGTGGGATGGCAGTAGAGGTTGAACCTTCCCACCAATATCCCGTTACATTTAGTTGCTGCATGACAGAGGGCAGCAGAGGGGCACTCTGATACAAAGACACCTGACATGGAAGTGCAGCTGAAGCGAAGGGGGAGAACTGAGCTCCTCCATGTGGAAAGAACAGATAGGAGGCATTACTTTCGGAGCAACCTATGATGTAATTCCTCTTCAATCAATGCATGCCAGGCAAGCCAAGAGGTTGGACACCCATGGGGTAGGGAAAGCCATCATCATCCATGCTCCAGCTTCTGCCCGTGCCATCACCACCTCAGCCCCCACAGCAACCAGAGCAGGGAAGGCACGCAAGGACCATGGGCAGCAGTGAGTGAGCTGCTCTGCAATGGAGCCTCCCAAGGGGAGATGGGTGTGTGTTGGGCTGTGGAGGACACGGAGCACATGTCCCCATTGGGAACCAACAGATGTCCCCAGTGCAGAGCAGAGCAGAACTGGCCACCCCCTCGCTGCCCCCCTGCCCCCATGGCTGCCTCCAGCCAGCTTAGTTAGGAAAGCAGCACAGTGACGCTGTGTCTGATGTCACCCACAGCCCCCGTGTCCTTCCAGCACTGAGATCCAAGGGGAGTTGTCCCTGCAGGAGCTGAGGGCTGTGACCCCAACCCAACCCAACTGCCCAGTATCACATGCTGGCACTGCCCAGACAGACCCCAAAATCCCCAAATCCCTGAATACTGTGCTGGGAGCCAGAGTCACAAGCCAATCTACAGTGAGATCCACCAGCACAGCGCACCAGAACCTTCTCTTAAGCCATGCAGAGCTGCCAGCACTGGGCTGCTCTCTTTGGCCAGATCCCCACCTCCAGTACTGCTGCACAGCTTGGGTGGCACACTGGGACCAACGCAGTCCCTGCGCAGGGCAGCAGCAGCTCCAGGCTCCACCAAGGACCCAAGCCACAGACAGGGATGCACGCAGAGCCCAGGCTCCATTCCCCTTAGATCAGCCCCTGAGCACAAGTGTCGTTCGCAGTTAAAAAGAAAACTACGCCAAACTCAAGTAAAAATCACCTGAAGAGCACGTGTGAGAGCCTCACTCCTGTCCCCATTCCGACCGGCGGGGGGGGACACCCCCAGGACAAGCAGCAGAGCCACGCGCAGTCCCTTCTGGCCCCATTTGCAGCCTCAGCTCCTGGAAGGTTGGTGGCTCCAAGCGGCCCTGCAGGAAAGCAGCTGCTCTCCCCAAGGCTCCCCCTGCCAAGGAAACTCGTCCCCAGCTCAGGCTCTGCTTCCCAGCAGCACTTTGCTGCAGCTCACCGGCTGCTCCAGCACGGCACCTCCCTGCCAGCAAACCGACAGCACGAGGCAGACAGGAGGGACCCGGCTCAGCCACCGAAGCCCCTCAGAGCCCACATCCATCTGTCCGCCAGCACCGAACGGCCCCAGTCCCATCCCTAAGGCTGCGTGGAAATGGAGCTCTTCCTGGACACCAATGGCTCATTGGAGACTTCCTCACCAACGTCACGTTTCATTTTTCCTAAGGGAAGAAACGAGTTTTCCGGACACATCGGCTTTTTCGATTTAGAGTCTCTCTTTCCATTCCCGGAGTGAGCCTTGGATAAACAATCGGAGGGAAAAAAGCTCTGCCAGCATTGCTCACACAGCGCTCGGGGGAAACGGTGCGCAGTGCAGCCCTGCAAACCACGCGCAGTGCATGGGGAAGGCAGCCTCATGTTGGCTGCACATCCCTTACCCCTTGCTAGGAAACGTGGGGCTCAAGTGGGAGCTCAGGGCATGTTCACATCTCAGTGTGCAGCAAACCCCCCCAGCAGCACGGGTACGGGCTGAAGAACTGCAGTGGGGCCCCACGAGCAGCACCCACCGCGGCGCAGCTCTCCCAGCAGCTCCTGCCCAAACCGCGGTTGATGGATGGAGCTGCCTTCAAGGCATGTCACACCTCAGAATAGAACAACGTGACTCAGCCAACTCGGCAGCTGCCTCCTGCACAGCCATTGGCACCGGCAAAGCTCACAAAAGCAAGAAAGCGACGTGGAAGAAAGTCCCCAAGAAAGCAAGTCCCAGGAGCTCTCACGTCTGGGTAGGGGACACAGCCACGCCAAGGGGCTCCTGGGGTCAGCCCCTCCATAAGGACTTGGAGATGAGGAGCTGTATTTCTTGCAAAAGTCTGAGCTCCTTGCTCTGGGCACATGGGGCTGCAGGGGAGGAGCGCCGCCGCATCCCAACCATGAGCCCACACAGCAATGACTGATACTGCAGCTGCTGCACCCACCCCATGTCCCACAGAGCAACGGGAGCTCAGGGCACCCTAAAGCTGGAGCACGGGTGTTGCATCAAAGTGGGACAGCGTCAGACAGGAGGAGCAGGATGGCCCTGAGAGCACATGCAGCACTCTGTGTGGGAAACCACCCCATCAGAAATGTTGAAATTGGAGCTTCCCCAGCAGAGAGATGGGCAGGCTGGTGCCTGGCGGTGGGCCGGGTGCTTCCCTGCAGCTCTTATGTGCAAAAGTTAAAAAAAAAAAGAACAAGGAAAAAAAATATATATCAAAAAATACAGTGATTTTGTGTCACGCAACAGCATGAACAGGACTTCCCATAAGGCCCAGGAAAACCACAGTTTGTTGCCCTATGCCACCATGGGCAGCACAACAGCAGAGTGATCCCTATTTTCTCCCACTGCAGGTGTGGGATGCTCAGCTGTGAGGGCTGAATGACGCCCTTGGATGTGGATCATCCACAGACGAACTGCTGGAGGAAGCCCGGGGAGCCACGCACCCGCTGCGCAACGCAAGGACCAAACACACACACACAAAAGGAATTGTAATGCGCAGAGGTGATCCATCAGCCCTGGAAGCCCAGAGGAGATCGTTTCCTTGCTCAGACTTGGCCAAGAGGCAGAGGGAGAGGCGGCGCCGCGCGGATGAGGGAAGGGCTGCAGTGTGCACCACGCGCGCAGCGCAGCCGGCGGCTCTTGTTGAAACGCAAACCCCCAGCGCTCCACTTTGCAGTTTTCTTTCCGGACGGGGCTGCTGTCTGCTCCGTGCTGTCAGCACAGCCGTCGCCATTTACTGCCATGACCCAAGGGGCGGCTGCAGGCTGATGGGGGAGCACGCAATCGTTTGGGCGGGCAGGCTGGGTGCGAGCCCACCTGCAGCAGCAGTGGAGCACTGGGTGCCCAGCGGCACCGGGCACCAGGGTGGCCATTCCCACGTCCCCCTGCCCCAGCACCTCCAGTGCTCCCTCCCCACCCTCCCCCCGGTAAAAACACCACACCGACCCCGTTCAGCTCTTCCCAGGGATTTTACCCGCGTGGACGCACCGCGTACTCCCCCAATTCCACCCTCTGTGCCCGCGGTGCCCGTCCCGGCCCGTACCTGCGTGCCCCGCGGGCTCATCCGGCGCAGCGCGGCACGGCGAGACCCGGAGGTGCCACGGGGAGCGGTGCGGTGCGGCCGCACGCAGCGGGGCGAGGGCAGTTGTTTTCGAGACAACTTCCTCTTTCAGGCTGAATCCCCTTAGCGAGAAGCTGCCGTGCCGCGCTCAGCCGCCGCTCTCCGCCCCGTCCCTGCCCCGCGGAGCCGCTCCGGCACCGCACCGCACCGCACCGCCCGCACCGCCCGGGCTGCCCCGTGCCGGGAGCAGCCGGTGTTGCTACGAGAGACAAGGAGGAGTCTGTCCGAGCGGGCGGCTTTCCCAGCTCCAGCGCTAAGTTTTGTGCCGCTGCCAGCGCTGGCATCCCGCCGTGCGCATCTGCTCCGCGCATCTGCAACGCGCGTCTGCTCTCCGCCGCCGTGGGACGGTGCCCCCGCAGCCCCCCGCTGCCAGCTGCGGGGACACCCGACCCTCCCAACCCTCCCCCCCCCCCCCAGGGAAGGGGTCACGGGGAAATTCATCACCGCGCTGACACGGGCCTGGTGCAGAGCTCTGCTACTGCTCAGCGGTGTCACGTTGTCCCACCCGTGACTCGGCGGTGGGGCTGAGCCGAGATGGGGCCGCGCTGGGGGAGGCTGCAGGTGAGGCTGCACGGGGCCCCCCCGGGCTGAGCCCGTTTGTGCAGCTGCATTAGCACGGCCAGGGCTGGCTCGGCACCCAGCAGCAGCGCTTCAGGCTCTGAGCTGCTTGGGGGCACGGGGCAAACACCCCTGACATGGCACAGGGATGGCAGCCAGCGCCGTATCCCTTCTCACCTTCTTTTTTACATGCGAAAAAACACGAGGTACGGTTCCATACCTGGGCCCCAGCTTTAAAAATAACCCACTTCCTTCCTGCCCAGGAGAGAAAGGCCGGAGGCGGCCGCTCGGCTGACTGCTGCCGCTCACAGCCCCCTGCCATGCCGGTGCCAAAGGGGGGCTCAGCCCTGCACGCCCCACACAGGCAGGGCGATAACACCCACGTTTCTCTTCCGCTGGGTTCGTTCACACTCCTGTTCACGAAGGACCTGGCCGTGGTGTGCACACGTGGACGGGGCAGCAGAGACACATGCAAGTGGGGTTACTGTTTGCAGAGGGTTTTTCCCTACCAGCATCACAATTCGCTTCTATAGCGTGCCGTGGCTCGGGTTTGGGCAGTGCCATTTGGCAGCTTACGTCCACACATCCTGGTGCCACGCTGCATCCATCCTGCAGCAGCGCAGGCGCCCGGTGTGTGGGAACTGCTGCAGGCAGAGGCTGTTTCTCACACAGCTGCCAAAGCCACAGCATGAGGGACGAGCCCCTCAGTGCCACCGCCTCTGGGGTTCTAACCCCAAATTGATTTCACTCAAGGGCCTTTCTGGAAACCTTTTCCTCCTGTGAGCTCTGTCCCTGGTGCCGGCAGCAGGATTTCAGCATCAGCCTCCAGACTTGGGGTCATATTTGCTCATGGCAACCTGAGTAATGGGGAGGAAGCAGTTGGTTCCCCGTGTTTTCCATAACAGTCTCTATGGAAGAGCTCTGTCCAAGCAGCACAACAAAGCACTCACCTGAAGCACCACTTCAGGAGGGGTTTTCCAGCTCAGAGGGAATGTGCTGCCCAGCCTGGGGCTTTCCTGCTGAGAAGTGGCACACTGCTCTGTATGCTTTGAAAACACACCAGCAGTGGTGAGCGTGGACTTGCACAGCCAGTGGGCACGGTGCTGCACACCCAATGGCCCACAGCACACCACTGGGACCAGCTCCCTCCCGGCCATCGCACTTCAGTGCTCACCACTGCACCATCATCCCACGCCCACCTCCAAAGCACAAAGCTCTTCTTCAGTCAGAGAGGAGCTCTGGAGCACCTCTCTTCCTGCTTTGGTTTCTATTCACAGGTAACTTCATTCTTCCATGCTTTAATTTTCTGTCATTGCGTGGCTGCTGTCATAACAGAGCCAGCAAGCTGGCCAGGTTTCTGAGGGAAGGAGAGGTATTTGCAGGAAGAAAAGGACGCAGGCTGAGAGCTGCTCCTGCCAACCACCCAGCCTGCAGGGAGGGCTCTGCTGGCACACATCTGAACCACCATGGCTGAAGCCAAGGGATGGTTTTACTCCCATTTGCAAGGGAGCGAGTCACAGACCAAGCAGTATTTTATGTCACATCTCACCTGCTCAGATTCTGGTTTATTCTATCTTTAACAGAGAGGATGGGGATACAGGGGGGAAAAGGGAACCCAAGGGAACAGCTGGTTTTGTGGCCTTAGTTTGCCTTTTTGGTTTGTGCAAACTAAGCTACCTTCAAGACTTTGTGAAAAGCCCACAGTAAGAAGCAAGCAGAAGATAATAATAAACAATGGGCTTTGCAAGTCTGAGCAGCACCAGCATGTCTTGCAAGGGTGGAAACAGGTGGATAAAGGCTGTACAAGTGCTAACAGCAGGAGGGATGACTGCTCACCTCTAGGATAATACGGGCTAGAAATACCATAGCAAACAGCTTGAGCAAACAGCTGGAGCAGCCAAGGCAGCAGGAGGTGGGTGTGGGTGCTGCAGCCACCATGTGCTGCTGGCACCAAGATCGGCTGCTGGACACCACCTCCAGATCTGGCTTTTTGTGCAGATCTGAAGCGCTGCATGCACGTAAGCCAAGGGCTTACAGTGTGGGTGCCAGGGCAGCAGGGCTGCTCCCACAGTGGATTTTCAGGCTCCAGCTTCCATCCCATGGGGTGGGGCAGAGCAGGGGCAGGTTGTTGCCTAACCCCACGCTTGCTCATGTGGGCTGGGCTGGGCCCAGAATCCATCCAGCAGGAGTGCATGACCATGTATGGTGAGCATCCCTGCCCTGTGCACAGTCACAGCAGCTCAGAGCCAGGCTGCATCCCAGCATCCCCACATCCCCACCGCTCCCCACCCCCATGTGCTGGCCCCCACTGCACTGCAGTCTTTGGATAGGTAAAGATTCTACCTTTAAATTCCGATTTTCCTATGCTTCCCTCCTTCCCTCCTCTGCTCAGCCTCACCTACTAAAATAACTCAGGTGTCCTCTGCTCCATCACCCATCTCATTCATGAACACATGGGAAGCCCCACAGGTACACAGCAGCCTTTCTCCCCCTCCCTAAACAGCATGAGTGTAATGTGGTTTGCTTCCAAGAGATCCCTCATTTCCCCATTGTTTCCAGGTCCTTGCAAGGGGTTGGTTTGCACCTTCCTGGCAGTGGGATCAAAGTGAGGGCACTGCTGTTCCCTTACCCCCCATAAGTGCTGCTCCATCCCTCGTCCTTTTTAAAGCAGGGGTGGAGAGCAGGGTGAGGAAGGAAGATGGGAGAAAGCCACAGAGGAGGAATAAAGACCCCACAATACAGGGAACTCTGAAATTGCCCAGCAACCACCCAGGGCAGTGGGTACCTGAGCAGCACGGGGTGAGCACAGCCCAGGAAGGACATTGAGTGTGTGCTGGAGTGAAAGCCCCATTCAGAGCTGCACGTGTGTGCAGGGCCCGGCTGCGGGGGCTGCTTTTGTTTCTCCTGTGACTGTTGGAATAGAAACTTGACACAAAGAGCATGCAGCTACCTGCAGGCTACGGCCATGTGTCGACAAGCGGACCGTGTCCGTGTTGCACTGCTGTGCTCAGTGATACACTTGGGCAGGTCTGTTTGAGTAACAGAGACCGGCGCTGCACACAGACCCACCCACTCTTTTACCCTAAAACACGGGGAGCTGTTCCCAAACCCGCAGCAGGGAGCTCAGTGCAACCCTTCTGCCCACATAGCACTCGCCATTTATAACACAGCAAGCACATCTGCGTGCAGAAGTGTCTTGGCGGCACGCGGGCTTCAGCCGTGATATAGCACAGATGGCTCTCTAAGAGGGGCAGAAGTTGGCTCCAAACTGAAGATGGGCACGTATTTCCTCCTGTGATGGCTGTGAAGTTCAGCAGAGGAGGAATCCCTGCTATCACGCGGTCTCAGCTGTGTGCAGACTGCTCACGCCAGCCCCAGCAAGTCACATCTCGGAGGGGCCACGCACCCCTGGGTCACCCCGCTGCATGGGAAGGGGCTCACGATGGGCTGCAGGTGTGCACATATAGGTGCTGCCCCTTCTTTCCTCCCTTGCATCACCTCCTGGAGACTGTGTGCTAGAGAAGGGGTGCAGCTGGCGCTGCCCCATTGCTTCTTGTTGGTAACAGTGCCCTATGCCCCATTAAAACTGCCCCGAAAACAGCAGAAAAACTGCTTTGGGATCACATTTCGGCTGGGTTCCTGGGCAGGGAGGCTCCCAATGGGCTGAGCTTTGTGCGGTTTCTTTGAGGAACCTCTCACAAGAGCATCTTGTTCTCAGGTGGCTTAGGGCCACGGTTGGTTGTAAGTCAACACAGAAACCAACTATGGGAAAGAAAGGCACTGTTGTAAGAGGAAAGGCTCTTTCAGAGTGAGGCAGTGCCCGAGTCCTGGCTCTGCAGACAGATCTGTCCTCACATTTCTGGCTACAGGGGCAGTGCCTCCGCCTGCAGTTCAGATAGCCCTACTGGAAAGACACTGCAGTCAGCGCACAGGCACAGCGCACTGAGCACATCTCACCAGCAAGGAAGCAGCTGTGTCCTCTGTCAGGTTGCTGCCACACCAGGTCTGGCCCCTTCTGAGAGCCACCAAATTCCTAAGCCAGGAGCAGAGGGATCAGCAAGGAACGAATTGCTTTGGCTGCACCCCGGTCCTTGTGCTCACAGCGGGCACTGACACGTGGGCTGTCTGAGCACACTGATCCTTATGTACCTCTGTGTCGTTGGCACATTGCTCCTCTTCTCGAGTGAATTTTCCCTATTGGAAAACTGTTCTTCATCCAGGCACTGGGAGCCTCATGAACTTTTAATTGATCATTAATTAGCACAAGTGAGATAAGGACACCGGAGCAGCAGGCACTGCCAGGTGAGCATCAGCCTCCTCTGGCGTTCTGCTTCCCGGCTCTGCTCTCACCAATCCTGAACAAAGGCCGATCCCGAGGCACACAGGAGTCACCCGCCCTTCTCAGACCTCAGCACCGGCCAAAACCCTTCAGAAATGAGCACAACTCCCAGCAGACTTCTGCTCTGTTCTACCTGCAGCTGCTTGAAAGCATTATGCTGAACCGCGCTTTGGAAACCAGCAGTCCAGGAGGGAAGCAGGGCAGGGAGCTGGGCCCTGCGCCTCGCCTCTGCTTCTCCTTTTTCCTCCTGAAAAGATGCGAATTGTGTTGGTGAGCCCCTGTGAGGTCAGGCAGTCCCGGAGGGTCACACAGGAGTGTGGGCAGGGAGCCCAGCTGGGCTGAAGGACAGCTGAGCTGCAGCGATGGGCGCACACAGAATGGGAGGCACAGCGCTGCTGGGCTGGGACTTCTACCAGGAAGCACAAGTGCAAGGGAAAGGTTTTTCACTGGCACTGCCAACAGACAGCATGGTGACCATGAGGAAGGGATCAGAGGTGCTGAGCTGCACACACCTATGGGCAAGTCCCTGCACCCAGGACGTGACCCACAGCACCCACCCCAGCACCGGCTCAGCCCATCTGTGGCAGATGGGTAGATTAGGGCTTTTTTGTCTGTACAACACCCTGGCCCTCTCCCATACCAGCTCAGCCTTGAATGCACTTCAAGAAGGGAAAGGCACACACAGGTCTCACACATACAAGCTCTGCAAGCTTCTCTCTTTAATCCAGAACAAAGCTGATGTGGGAGTTACAGCACTGAAACTTGCTTTTGAGCTCAGTTCACTGCTGCAGGTCTCAGTGCTGTGCCCTCTGGGACCCAGCTCACAGCCACGGCGACCCGATGGGCTTTCTCCTGCCCTTGGGTCAGTGCTCTGCAAAGCACCAGGTGCCCTCTGTGCACAGATACGGAGCTGTGCCTTCCGCCTGCTGGGGAACACTGACACGAAGGTACTCGAAATAAATCCTCCTTTAATATCTTACAGTTACTTTAAAAGTCCTATTTTACAGATCAGCACAAACGTGACACAGGTTTGGTAAGGCTGCACATATGTACAAGGACGGCCTGAAGGAACCTTCCTCTTCCTTCTTTTCATTTCCAGAAAGCATCAGAGGTCAAAAAACGAGCCAGGATTACGAGTCCCCAGAGGGTGTGCTTGTTTTTCCTCCCCAGCATGGAAACTCTTCTCCTGTAGTTCTATAGGGCCAGCTGAGACCAAAGAGCTTTGCACCACAGACAGCAGCAGGGATATATTTAGCCACGGATATAGGGATCACAAATAGCACTGTTTTGACAGGATAAGGTGCTATTTTAATGAATTGAACAACAACTAAAGAAAAAAAACAGCTGTCAAATTTCAGCCCCATTTGAGACAACGCACACAAACCTGTCTGGGAAATGTGAAAAGTCAATGGGGAAACCTGCTTAAAATCTGATCCCGGTCCTTGGAGCCTGCTGGGCTTAAAATGCTGAAGTGCTTCTACCAGTGTCACCACCAAGGGGAACACAGCTGCTGTGCCCACAGCCCTTGGGACGGAGCCCAATCTCACTCCAATTAGTGCCAAGAGCTGCCCAAGCCCCATTTGCTGGAGGGCACAGAGACCCAGATGGAGCTGAGCTCACCGTGGCCGAGCCCCGCAGCCTCAGCAGGATGGAGGTCCCTTCCAGATGCTTCCCAGGGAGCACATCCTTGGTGTTGGCATACTCCTAGCCTGCACAGGCAGCATGCTATTCTGCCAGCTATCGTTAGTGCGACCACCAGCTAGTGAGGAACAACCTGAGGGCTGTGAAACCAAGCAAGGCACTTCTAGCCTCATTTATTGTTCCTGGGGTCAAAATACTTCTCAAAGCTCCCAACCATTGCAAATTTCTGTACCTAAGGCCTCACAGAGAGAAGAAAGGGGGGGGGAACCTCTCTTTGCAGGGGAGAGGGGATCTCAAAGCCTATCATTGCCTGCAAGCATCACTAGTGTTATTGGTGCTGGGTCCTTCTCTACCAAAGCCACACCCTGAGGTGAGGTGAGGCAATCCTAGCACTTTACCCAGTACTTCCCTCCCTCATATGAGCACGAGCATGGTTTCTGCTCTATCTCAAGCACCTATAGAGCATTCAGCCTCTGGGATGTCTCTAGCACTCACGCACTGGTGAGCAGGATGCAAGAACACCAGCTGAACAGCAACTCCATCTCCCTCCTGGATGAACTCTGAAACTCTGCAGGAAATGGAAGGTTACGTCCTGCAGGTCCTGGATTCACAGCCAACACTTATATGTGATGAGCTGCCCGTGCCCTGGTATGGCCTATTGCACTGGATTCACTGGAACACAAACAGCAGTCCATAACTCATGCTGGGCTCTTTCTGGTCCCCAGCTGGGTCATTCTGCATTGTGCTGTTTCTCTGCACCCATCTCTCATAATTTAAAGCAAACCCTGAGAAAGCCTGTCCCTGTCCCTAGAGAACCAACCCCAGCACCACTGGCTTGTTGCAAGTGAAATGTCATCAGAACATTGGTTGGGTGGTTTTCAACTCCACACACATCTGCTCCACCTACCACCACTCAGCCAAAGACATTCACTTTCCAGAATGCATTCTCCCCAGCATCACACGGGCTTTGTCACTAAGTATGGCCACAGCACCATTTGCTGGCAGGAAAACGTCGCTATCCTTGCCTTGTCCTCTCAGTTAGGTTGGCAGCCTGCTGAACCAGGTGGAGATCTCACTTTCCTCCCAGGGAATCCTGAGCTGTACCAGAGCCTGATACGAACATCATTTCCCAAGGATGGGCTAAGCTCACATCAGGAGCAGTTCAATCACCACACTGTGGCTTCAGATCACAGGATGTCTCGGACAAGAGCGGCTGGTCTCCAGCAGGACAGCTTCATTTTGGTGTTGGATGCATGTCTGGTCCGATGAGGGCACAGGGTTCTTCTATGGCAGTGCTCCACTGAAGGTGGAAATGGGTAAACACAGGAGAGAATGAAACTCGGAGGGGTCCTGGGGAGTCAAAGAGGACCTTCTCAGTGCAAGGGAATCACTGTCCCTGGGTCTGTAGCACACAGAGATCTCACACCTGCGAGGGAGCAAAAAGAAACCAAGATGTGTGCCGGGTGTGTGGCTGAGAATCACAGTCATGGTGTGCAGCAGGAACTTTGCAAACAGGAATCAGTGCAGTCTTTAACAGGACTGGAGTTTGAGTGCTAGGGCTCAGGTCCTATAAGCTGGCTCAGGTTGGGATCCAGAGCAGAAGGATCCGGACAGAGCCATTTCTGACACTCATTAGAGAAAATGAGAACTTCTGCACCCCTGCTATTCTGGGGAAATGGAAATGGCTCCTTGTGCACATTATGTGCACATTAGTCCCTTGGGTTGCACAGCAAACAAGTTAACCAAGAGACTTTTCTTTAGGAAATGAAACAACATCTGAAATCTTTCTTCCAGTGGGTCAGCTGGTTTGACCTCTTTGTGCCCATGGAAGCACAGTGAGTTTACAAATCCCAACCCCAGGGAGCCAGCTTCTGGCCTGGGGACACAATGGATGGAAGAACAGTCAAATAAACAATTTTTGCACCCTCTACCCCAGTCTCTCCCATGAAAATCATGAGTGGGAGATAAATGGGCATGCCAAAGGTGATGGAGGACCTCAGTGAGGTTAAGAAGTTGAAGGCTCTGCTCACATACACCTAGTGCTCTCCAAGTACCCATTTACAGTGCATGACTTTCCTCTGACTTACGACTGGTCTTGCTGGAAGAGCTCTTCAAGGAGCTGAACAGTTGACTAGGGATCACCCTCTAGGCTGTGGCAGTCATAAAAGGTAAAATGCTTTTGGGATATGAGCAGGACCATCCATCCCACATGAACACAACTGCACTACAGAGCTTGAAGCGAGGTCACACCAGCTTGGGCATCTGGCACAGGTACACCATGGTGATCAGGACCTTGTCCCTCTTGGTCATGTGTACTTCATGGAGAAGTCCTTACACAGAGGATGCACCAACCTGGGAGGTTGGTGCCACGCTGCAGATCTTACCTGGTTACACTCTGCAGGATCTTCTGCTCATCCTGATCCAGGCACACGGCGAAGGAGGACTGGACACCAATAATCTGGACCTTGTCTACCTTGATCTGGGACACGCTGAGCTGCTGATAGAAAAGGAGTCCAAGTGAGGGATGTGACAGGCTCTGTGCATTATCCCTGTGCAGGGAAGGGGAGAAGGGCACCCCAAAGCTGGGGCTGGTGGCCAACAGGAACTGGATCCCCCAAGGAGTTACTGACAGCTCCACAGCTCTCAAACTCCATCTCTTGCCCTGCTTCCCTCCCAGCTGAGTCAGGACGAGCTCCTGTTACCAAATGTAAAAGCACCATGATTTGAGTTACCTGATTGAAACTTTTTTTGGATTTGGAGTTTTGCCTTTTAACCACCTCCGTCACGGTCAAGTTGAGACACTCTGTCTTTGAGGCTGTAACAAAAAGGGAATGTTATCACCTGGGGCTCCTGGTAGGAACCCAGCTGGTACCCCAGCCCAACAACACATCCCAAAGCAAGTGGGTCTCAGCAAGACTCCACTTGCAGGGAAATACAGTATAGCTGTAGCTTTCCTACTTGCATGGTAGGAAAGCAATGAGAGAGACAGGGATAATCTTCCAAACACAGCAGCGAAGAACATTTAAGTATCTTATCCCCTAAGCAGGAGAAAAGCAATGGCCCCAGTATCATGAGCTCTGCCAGCATGGCCCTGCCTGCTGTCTGCTTGGAGATGCTCTTGCTTGTCTGGAATTACAGTGACATCCTGTGGCCAAACTGCTGAGTGAGAAAACACAGAGACCCTCAGACCAGGTTTCTTTGGAAGGAAGGAGATTCACAAGGGAGAAGCACTGAGCTGAGGTCACGCCCTGAAACAAAGCCAGTGCACAAGCAAAGCTCCTGAACTCGCACAGAAACACCCAACTCAAAACACACAGAGGAGATGAGCAACTAACTCCTGCTGGAGCGTTTCCAAGGTTGTCTGCAGGGCTTAACAGATGGAGCACCAACACGAGGAATGGAGATTTAGATGGAGCTCTGTGGGGCACATAGGAGCTATCTCCTAGTTGGTAGACCACCTATTTGCCCTGACTGCTCTGCTCACAAATAGCAATCTGCCAGACAGAAAGCACACAAGGAAAGAGGAACTAAAAAAATCCTCAGTTTGCTCAGAACTGGGTGTCTGTTGTCAAAACAGCAGAGCTGAAGCAAGAATGAGAAGGTGTTGCTTCTACATCAGCAAGATAACAGACTAAAAGTCTTGCTGCCTTTAAAAGCTTCAAAGCCTTATTCATACCCCCCAGCAGCCTGAACAGAAAAAAAAGGTAATTATGAAACAAACCCACATGGCAGGCAGCTATCTGTGAGGGCAGGAAGGAAACGGAGCTGCAGTGAGAGGCTGCAGAAAGCTGGCTGCAGGGCACCGCTGCTGCGACGGCAGGACCCGGTAAAGCACTCCCTCCCTCAGTCCTTTATTTAGCACGTTTAACCTCTTCCTAATGGGCAACCCAACACAACAGGTTTCCCTAGCTTGAAGCTAAAGGATAATGGAAATCAAATGTCCTTCAACCCTGGCACAGTGCTAAGGAGAGCCAAAGGGTGCCCTATCTCTTGCCCCAGGGAACAACAGGCACCTCCCAGGTGTCTTCTGCAGTCACACATCCCTGCTTTGCTCTGCTTAGAGGAGCCACGCTGTCCTCTTACTCCACCATTCCCTCCCACTGCTTCCCACCCCGAGCCCCAAAGCCCAGCTGTACCCACCCAGCTCTTCGTACTTCTTGCAGGCTTTGCTGAGGTTAACAGACGTGCAGACCTTCTCAACATCGTTCCACTGACTCCTTCCACTGATGGCTGTCTGCAGGGACAAATTGAAGCCTGTGAGATGCCATGCTTCAGGCTGTTACCCTGCCTCCCACTTCTACCCCTATGGCTGGGCTGACCCAGACCTGGGTTTGCCTGGAGCTGAACAGGTAAATTTTGAGTAGGCATTAGAATTTGTTTGGCCTTGGAATTACAAAAACTGGCCAGAGGTAACACCAAGTAATTACAGAGAAACCACAGAAATAGGAGGACTGCTGCGAGCAGCAGGAGATCGCTCCCTGGAAGCAATGCCCACCAGTGTAAACTGCACCCAGCACACCTCAAGGCTATGGGAGCTGGTTGCACATTCCTTATTATCTTGGGCTTCCCAGGAGTGGAAAGCCACCACCAATTGGCCAGTAAGTTGACAATTAGGTTGATTCTGGTTCCACTGGCCTTGGATTCAGGCTCCATCAGCACGCTCTCAGCACCTGTCTCTTTCAGCCCCCAACTGAGACAGCACTGAGGGGCATTTCTGACACATTTGTGCAGTGCAACCCCCATGTGCTCACCTTGCTGTAGGCGATCTGTAGTGTTAGTGGGATTGCTTCTCTGTCTCCATCTATGCCCAGCCTTTTGCTGCCCGGACCTGCACAAAAGAAGGAGCAAATGTCACCCAGTGGCCTTTTCTCCCCAGTCTTCAGGGGAGCACTCACAGTACCTACAGAAAAGGGAAAAAAAAATCCTGGTTTGCTGAACACAGTTGCAGAGCAGAAAGGAAAAGATGGCTTAAAAGCTGCCAGAAAGCAATTCATCCAGTGCAGAAGTTACAGTGCAAAGCACAACAAGCAGCCCTGCAAACTGAGAGCAGTGCAGCAGTGCCAGCGCTCTGGGGAGGGCACAAAGCAATGCATGGCTAACCCAGCTCCTGTTTTTCAGGACATATTTGTGCCCACATTAAATTAACCTTGAAATGCTGTGCCCGACACTTCTTAATGTTTTTGTTTCTTTTTCTGGGTAATTTTTTGCAGATGTTAAGTGGTGCTCCACCAGACAGCCCAAGGGAAAGCTCAGTCAGAGAAGATTGGTGGCTTCCTGAATTATGCGGAAGAGGGCTTGGCCAAGCCGACAATTTGGGGGAGTGGGGTGGTGGCAGTCTGTGGGGGAGGGGTGCTCTGTGAGCTCTGTTCAGACGGACAAGGCGAGATGTCAGAAAAGCTGCAGGTTAAAAACATGACGCAGTGCTTGGATGCAGTACGATGGTTGGCCAAGAGATGTCCTGCCAGCTGCAGGCTTGAAACTGCTTTGCAGCTCATACACTTGGAGAGTTAAGAGAAGTAAAAGGAGCAAGGTATGGCCACGGCTTCGCTCCTGAAGGGGAACACAAGAACCTGAAGCCTGGCCTCAGAGCCCTCCTGCAGCCCACATTGGGGCCAAAGCCGCCCCACCCCACCTCCCTGCAGTCCCGCTTGGCAGGCATCTCCCAGCCCGGCAGTGTGTGGACACCCACCCCAAGGCTGCAGAAGTGGGGAGAAGGAAGAAGGAACGCTCACAGACCTGATGCCTTGATGGCACGCGTGGCCGCCGAGTGGCCCAGCTCCAGGGAGTGGATGAAGACTTCAGTCATCTTCTCCCCCCCTATGAAGGTGAGCTGCCAGGAGGAGAGGGGAGATGTGGTGATAAGATGACCTCACAGGGCCATGGAGCTGCAGGATGTAACCTGCCCCTCTCACTCCTTTCCACAGGAAATGGGGCAATTTGGGCAAATTCTTTCAGCTTTCAAAATACACGTTTCAACCACTGCCTTGGGTGGCACCTGCCTCCAGCTCCACCTCAGACTGTTTTAACAGACCATCAAAGCCACCACCACAGAAGTACATTCAAACCTTCTCCACTGCAGCTGCCCTGTACGCACAGCAGGTTATGGAGAAGGGATAAAATGGAAGGGTTTGGTTTGGGAAAAAGAGCACCAGAGAGACTTCCAGCAATGTGACTGATCTGCCAGCACTGACAGGAGTCCCTCTTGTGTGGGGCAGAAAGGTATTGGGAAGGAAAACTGCTCGTGTCAGTTGAAAATGGTTGGGCCAGGACCTGCACGCCCTTGATCCCTGAGCCAGAGCATCAGCCGAAGTGCTGTGGGCCCACGTGCACGGGTCCCCAGGGGCATACAAGGAGACCAAGCTCAGCCCCACCAGCACACAGCAGCTGCGCCATACCCACATCCACCTCCCAGGTGGGCCCCACATTGTTGGTACAGGCAAAAGACCCCCCACCCCCTGCTGCGCTCCTCTGCCTACCTCGGTCTGGTAGAGCTGCAGCAGGACGGGGCGTGTGGCAAAGCGGCAGTAGTAGAGGATCATGTCGGCCAGGATGGGCAGCTGCTCCCGGGAGTCCTCCTGGGGCTCAGCCTCAGGCTTGGCAGACTGCAGTGAGGAGGGGAGTCACAACCCTGATGGATATGTGGGAGCTATAGCACAGCACCACCACCTCAGGGATGGAAACCCACCTCCCGACCACCAGAACCACCCATTTCCATCCCATGCCCACGTAGCGCAGCCCGCTGGACAGGTTCAGGTACAACGTTCAGCAGATGTACCTCAGGGAAGGGGACACCAGGCTCTCCCAGCCAGCACGTTCATACCTGACACAGGACATCCATGGGCAGGTTCATCAGCCCCAGAACGTTCCGCTCGTACCATGGGTCCAACATGCCGATGTAGTGGGAGATGTCGTTGGTGCTGCTCTCCGCCCCAGCCAAAGTGGGCTCCTGAAACCAGAGATGGTGGGGTCACCCCGGAGCCCCCCAGCTCTTCTTCCCTGGCCTAGGGCTGGTGGAAGAGACACCAGGGCTGGTGCTGCCCGGCCTGCTGTGGGATGAGCAGGACACGTACCGCCTGTGCTGAGGTGCGGAGCTGCAGGTCGCTTGGGGATGGGGGAGGATGCATCAGCAGGGCTGCAGGAAGCAGGCAGCTCCTCTTCACGGGGACGTAGAAAAACTGCAGCTTGAAGTACCTTGTCAGTGTAGGGCAGGTGCTCTCCTTCAGCCTAGGAGAAGCGGGGAGAGGGCTGGGTGAGCAAAGCTCTTCGGTACAGCCTGGCAAGGCAGGATGTGATGTGCAGAATTAGACTCCAGTGGTAGCTGGAGGATCCTGTCTCCTCTCAGAGCGAGGCAGCGATGGAAGGAATACATGGGAGGTGGGCTGGAACACCTCTGTGCCACACTGACTTAATGACAGTGTCACCTGGCAGTCGGTGTCCCCACTGTCAGACAAGAGCAGCTGGATGTCCCCCACACCAGGACCCCGATGACCACAGCAGCAAGCCATCAAGGCATGGGACCCACCACGTCCCACAGCCACGTCCCCTGCCCTGCTCACCTCAGGTTGCTGTAGGCTCGGGCTACTTTCCCTGAGATGCGGTCGGAGCCGAAGACCACCACGCGCATGGTGGCCACTTTGGCATCCTCGTCGTAGCTGAGGAAGGGCCGGCGGGGCAGGCTGAGCAGCTGCGGGGTCTGCGGAGTCTGCAGCCTCTGGCCCAGCCCGTGCTGCGGCAACGAGTGAGCGCGCCGGGAGCGTGCCGGGATGCGGGGCTTGGCCTGGGGGTGGCACAGGCTCTCGGCACGGCGCAGTGGGAGCGAGCCCGTATCCGGACAGTCCTTCAGGTCTCTCCTCAGGACCAGCTGACTTTTGCTCTTGAAAAGTTTGTAGATCTTGTTGGTCAGCGTGTGTCTGTATTTGTGGTGGGTCTTCTCCACCTTCAGCTCAGGCCGCCCAACCATGTCCAGAGAGCTCTCGTCGCTGTCCTCTGCGTACCCGCTGTCCATGCAGTCCTTCAGGCTGGAGACAAAAGACCGCAAGGACTTCTTGGAGACCACCGTCAGCTCTGAGATGGAGTCCTTGGAGCTGCTGAAGAGGGACACGCGTGAGTGCTTGGGTCCCTCTTCTGACAGCGCTGAGTACACGGAGTCTTTGGAAATGGAGGAGATGGGGGACAGCAGCGAGTCCCTCTCTGGAGAACAGCCGTCTGTTTCCACATCCTCCTCCTCCTCTTCCTCATCCTCCTCATTCTCTGAGGCCACAGGCTCAACAACGCTGCACTCCTTGCTGAGGACATCATTGAGGACATCTGAAAGGCACGGGAGGGAAATCAGAAATGTGAGCAGTGCATGGACACCCCAGGCAATGGCCCTCTGGCAGCATGGACAGCATTCCGTCTAACCCTGCATGGCTTCAAACAAAGAGCTAAAAACCTCTTCCTGAGCATTTCAAGGTTTCCATAAGGCACTCTGATTTGATGACAAAACAAAACTCGTTTGAGGTCACATTCTGTTTGGGTTCTCTAAAAACAAACAGTGGTCGGGGTTTTGCTTCCTTCCCATGCAGAGTTCCCAATGCACCCTGCATCCTATCTGGGTTAAATCAGAGAAGAGGGATGCAAGGTGTTTGGACAGTCGAGCCCTAAATGGACAGTCAGGGAGGTGACAAAGCCCAAGCTAGAGAGCAGGTTCAGCACACTGCGGCCAGTGAGCAACGAATGCTCAACCTTCATGGGGCCAGAAAAGGTCTTCCAGGAATGGGGAAGCCAAAGAGGTCAGCGCAGCAAAGAGGGAGGCTGTGCTTCCCCTGAAAAACTGCTGTGGCTGGGCTGAGAGCACAGCAAAACCTCCTGCTCAGCCAGAAACTGTGGCCACTCCAGAGAGATGCAGTGTCCAAGGGGTGTTGGGACAGAAACCCTTCTATGGGGTGGGATGGTTTTTGCTCAGTTCTTGGACAACATTCTGGCACAGCTGGGCTGAAGCACGTGCTACTCCTTGCAGAGGAGCTTTTCACATGGGTATGGGGACCCCTCTCTGCTTACCAAAGTTATCCTGGTCCCAGCTGTAAGTGTAGCAGCGCGAAGTAGGGATGGGGATGGGCTGCAGCCTGCGGGGCTGTGCATCTCCTGAGGAGAGAGGAGAGGAGTCAGTTTGTGGGGACCCTCCCCATGCTGCAAGCCTCACACAGGGCATCCGCAATGGTCAGAGCCAGTGGGAGGTGCTGCCCACCCCATGCTGGTGATAAGGGCAGCTCACATCATGCAGAGAAACAATGCTGTCATTAACCCATGAAGTCACATGTGGCTCTCAGAGCCACCAGGTCAGGCAGCAGACATTGCTGCTACAGCTGGTTTTCTGATTGAACATTCTCATCTCATCCACAAAGGCTGGAGATGGTTTATTGTTGTTTGACAAGAAAAACCTCTGGATCATCATGCAGCGATGAAACAGAAAAAAACCTTCTTACTGTGTTAAAGTTTTGCACAAAACAGGGTTTCCCACTTCCAAGCATAGCTCACAGCACAAGGGGAACCCATGGCTGACGGTGGGATCACAGAATCACAGGGGTTGGAAGGGACCTCCAGAGATCATCGAGTCCAACCCCCCTGCCAAAGCAGTTCCCTACACCAGGTCACACAGGTGGGCGTCCAGGCGGGTCTGGAATATCTCCAGAGAAGGAGACTCCACCACCTCCCTGGGCAGCCTGTTCCAGCGCTCCGTCACCTCACCGTAAGGAAGTTCTTGCGCACATTGGTGCGGAACTTCCTATGCTCCAGTTTCTGGCCGTTTCCCCTTGTCCTGTCTCCACACACTGCTGAAAAGAGTCTGGCCTCGCCACTTTGCCCCCCACACCTTAGATATTCATAGACCTGGATCAGGTCCCCTCTCAGTCTTCTTTTCTCAAGGCTAAACAGGCCCAGTTCACTCAGCCTTTCTTCACAGGGGAGATGCTCCAGGCCCTTCACCATCTTTGTGGCCCTCCGCTGGACTCTTTCCAAGAGATCCCTGTCTTTTTTGTACTGGGGAGCCCAGAACTGGACACAGTACTCCAGATGAGGCCTTACCAGGGCAGAGTAGAGGGGGAGGATCACCTCCCTCGACCTGCTGGCCACGCTCTTTTTAATGCAGCCCAGAATGCCATTGGCCTTTTTGGCCACAAGGGCACACTGCTGGCTCACGGCCAACCTGTCGTCCACCAGGACACCCAGGTCCCTCTCTGCAGAGCTCCTCTCCAGCAGCTCATCCCCCAACCTGTACCGGTGCATGCAATTATTCCTCCCTAGGTGCAAGACTCTACACTTGCTTTTGTTAAACCTCATCTGGGATCAAGCTGGCACTGAACCCAGGAAGCAAGAGGAGTGCAGGGGCTTCTCACCTGCGATGGTAGGAAGTGCAGCTGCCCCGGCAATGTCCCGCAGAACGCTCTGCAGCCGCTCCCGGGCCAGCACGGGGTCACTGCTGGCAGCTGCAATCTCCTGTGCTTCAGCAGCGCTGCTGTAGATCTCAGAGAGCTCTTCCAATGTCTTGGCCTGGGGAGAGCAGAGCCAGGGGAGAGATGGAGGGGAGCACAGGTCTGTAGGGATGGTCATGGAGTCTAAATCGCTGCACATCTCTCCCTCCACTACCCCTCCAAAATGCATCCAAATACAACAAGAATAAAGTAGAATAAGAGTAGAGCAGAAGGAGTAGAGTAGGAGTAGAATAGTTCCATCATCAGAAGATCATCAGCTTCAACTATCAGACCACTTTGGGGCTGACCCAAAGTTAAAATTTATCTTCAAGAGCATTAACCAAACACTTCCCAAACACAGACAAGCATGGGGCATCAGCCGCCTCCCTAGCAAGCCTGTTCCAGTGTTTAACCCTCTCAATAAAGCAGATTTTTCTGATATCTAACCTGAGCCTACCCCGATGGCGTTGAGCCATTCCCATGAGTCCTGTCATTAGAACCCAGGGAAAAAGGATGAACGCCTCCCTCCTCACTTAATGCGTTTGAACCCACCTACAGGGTTTCACCACAAGCTTTTACCCCCCCCCATAAACACCAGAGCAAAGAGTTCCTGGGGTCAAATGAAATGTTTTGCTGAGTTTCACATCAGGGGGCTCTTCCTCTCTCCAGCTGGGGATACAGCACCGGAGGCCAGACCTGAGAAGAGAAGGGAAAGGCCGTGCCTACCTTCAGGAGGCGGTGCAGGCTGCCCAGGTCGCAGCGGGTGCCGAAGGTGACCTGGTAGAGGTGCTCCAGCAGCAGGACGAGCGCGGCGTGCCGGGGGGGCTCAGTGCCGCTCAGCTTCTCTGCGATGGAGAGGAACTCACTCTGCACCTCGGAGCGGTTCAGCAGCAGCACCGTCCTGGGGACACGGGATGGCAATTAGAGCCGGCAGCCAGGCTGGCACGCTGGTGGTGTGCGACACTGGGCAAATTCACGCTAGATGGCAGCGTCCCCTCGCATGAGCTGCAGATGTGGCCGTGCAGGAGTGCCAGAGCCACGCTGCTGGGCGTGAGGATGGGTGGGAATCCTCTGTCCTGCCCCTCCGTGCATCCCTGGCATCATCCCTCCTGCCATATCTGCAATATCGCCAGCCCCAGAAGGGCTCCAGACTAGCAGCCAGTTGTCTGAACCAGACATTGAGCATTTATGGTGAAGGAGAGGGGAATAGAAAATCAGAAAACATCTTCCTCTGTGAGGTGAACATCACAGCATCACAGAACCACACAGAATCACAGAATGGACTGGGTTGGAAGGGACCTCAAGGATCATGAAGCTCCAACCCCACTGCCACAGGCAGGGCCACCAGCCTCCATATCTAATACTAGACTTGGCTGCCCAGGGCCCCATCCAGCCTGGCCTTGATCACCTGCAGGGATGGACAGGGCATCCACAGCCTCTCTGGGCAGCTGTTCCAGCACTTTCATAGTAAAGAACTTCCAGCTGACATCCAACCTAAATCTTCCCTCCTCCAACTTAAAACCATTTCTCCTTGTCCTGCCATCATCTACCCTTGTAAAGAGTTGAGCATCCCTTCTGAGCTTTAAGTTGCTGCAAAGCTTTAAGTTATCTGAAGGACTTCAGCTGGGAGATGGTGCAGACACCAGCCACATTTTCCTCCTTGCTGAGGGCATCTGGAGGAAAATGCATGAGGCTGGCAGGCTTCATGGGAAGCCCTTGCACCCACAGCTCGCCTCCTCCTGCTCTGCCACCAGCAAGGCTGCCTGCTTTCCAGGAGCTGTTGCTGGAGAGAAGAGCCACATCCTTCAGCTGGGAAGGGTTTTTGCTCTGGACCACAACATGAACACCAGCAGGCTTTAAATTCCCAAATCCTGGAGAGCACGTAGTCATACATTTATGGACATAGTGCACATAGCTGAGCAAAACCAGCTCTGAATTAAGGATGGGCCTAGGTGCAACCAGTTCTAGAAAGCTCAAGCAAAGCTTTCAAAAAGCCTGAGGCTCAGCTTGTGTACAGCCTTGTGCCAAGTTTTCAGGGTTTCATGCAAATGCAGCCACCTCGATGCAAGCCACAGGTGCTTGCACTTGCACTGGCACAGAGCAGGGCAGCTGCAATAGGAAAGCAACACAACAGCACCAGTGCAGCTGGGTGGGATACTGGTGCAGATCCAGAGCTGTGCAGCACGCATATAGAAGCCAAAGCAACAGGACAGCCCTCCCATCCTGAGCAGAGGCGGCTGTGCAAGGACTGTCCCCAGGCCAGGGCTGTCCCTGCAGCCAGGAGGGGCACGTACCGCCTGGGCTCATTTCCCTATTTACAAATGAGGTGTCAGGGCAGGAAGAAACGTTCAGCCCTCAAGTAGGGTGCAGGGTTTGACTGAACCAGTGTGCCCTGCACTGCTACACTGGCATGAGCTTGATCCTGTTCTGCTTTGGGCTGGTGGCTCAAGCCTTTTCCTTCCCTGCCTGTTTGCCTTCAGATCTGCATCCCTGTTTGGGGATAACCAGCACAGGATGCCTGCAGACCCCCATCTGTGCTTGTGGAAATGCCACAACCACTTTCCTCCTCCCTTTCCACAGCTCAGCTCTGCCATCCAGCTCTTCTCCCCAGTGACCACCACTACTTTTGGGATGCTGATTGCTGCAACTCTGCTGCTGCTGTAAAAGTAGCATGGGATAGTGGAAATGCTGGAGCAAGGCCAGCAGTGCCTGCACTTACACAGTGGAGCTCTGGTAGTTCTTCACAGGCAGCCCCTGCTCCGTCCTCACCAACCTCTGGAAGGAAATCCCTGGGGGAGAGAGCAGAGGACATAAGCGATGGGGTACCACAGGCTGCCCTGCCCCAGTGCTGTCTCCTAAAACATCCTGACCTGGCTGAGCTGCAGCAGGAACAGCAGCAGCAAAAGTCCTTATGGACACAAAGCACAACTCGAGTGCAAAGGGAATGAGCCCAGGAGCAAGGGAGCAGTGGGAGAGGAACCAGAAAGTGAGAAGGGAAAGCAGCTCCGTGTCCAGCCCCTGAAGCCCCACTGCTGCTGCTGTGGATTACACCAGTGATAATTTAGCAGCCTCTGCCCCTTGCTTTATCCCCCCAGTCCTGGATGTCCCTATGGCCAGCAGGTCACAGCCATTGTCCCTCCTGCAGGGACTGAGCCCACTACGGCCCTGGTAGGACTGAGTCCAGCCCATGTCCCCAAGCTGCCTTCCCCAGGACTGTCCCCATGGTGCCATCAGGATGACATCTGCTGGACCTGGAGTCACAGTCCTTGTGACTGGGAGACAACAGCAAAGCCCATCCCACCCCTAAACAGCAGAAGGGGCATACTGGGAAAGATCTTATGGCATCAACAAGATCCAGCACCCTTAGCACCATGGGCAGCCACATCCCAACCCCGACTGCTGCTTGACAGCCCCAGAGCTGCACCAACATGGGAGCAGCACGCACAGCCCCCTCAGCCTGCAGCCACGTTCACCACTCCTGCAGAGACATCAGCCCCAGCCTGTAGATAAAAGCTATAGCATTCTTGGCAAATATTGACAGCAGCTTGTTCTCAGTTAATATTTACCCCATCTCAATCAAAACTGTTGCTTCAGCCTCTGGTCAGGTCACGGGGGCTGTGAGGTCCTGGCCAGTGTTCCAGCAGAGGACACATTTTCACTGCTCTTGGCTGCTCTGTGACACCCAGCCCCGCACACCACCACCTCCCATCAGCTGCTTCGTGCAGTGGTGGGGGAATCCCATTTGTAGGAGGGGAAAAGCCCTTGGATCAAAGTCCCCAGCTCAGCAGCACTGGGCACTTGTGACAGCATGGTAAGGGCAGAAGGTAGCAACATCCCCAGCGCTGGGGCTTTCCTAGTGGTCTTTACAGCAGGGCCCCCAGTGGTGTCACAGCAGTAAGTGGCCAAGGAGGAGCTGGGAAGCCCTGCAGCACGGGACAAGCATCCCTGTGACCACATCAGCCCTGCTGCTCCTGCTGGAGGCCAGGAGCTGTGTGATGGCCCAGACACACCTCTCCGGGTGGCCAGAGTCTCCTTAGAGACTTGCAAAGGGGGTTTTAATGGTGGGCATCCATCCCTATCTTCCCTTGGCTCATTAAAAGATTAACAATGTGCCCCTCGGGGCTTTGCATGGATGCAGACCTTGTGTTTCACATTCCATCTCCAAACCAGCTGTCTGTATCAAGGACACAGGGCGGTATCACCAGGCCCAGCTGCAGCCCCCATCCCCTTCCAAGCCTTCCCCAGCCCTGCTCAGAGCAGATCACAGCCCTGTGCAAGATGAAACAAGGGCTGAAATCTGCTCTGTGCAATGACAGCTCTCCATGAGCCACGGAAAGATGGGGAGATTAGGAGAAAGGGCTTTTGAGAAATAATTGGAAGAGCTGCTCCATTGGGAACAACAGGATATCAGCAAAGAGTCCCTAATTAATTGGGGCGCTGCTGCTGCTGCCACTGGACATGCCCAAAGCTGGCTCACAGGGCAGCATCTCCACTGCAAGGACACAGCCAGGGAGTTCCTCAGCCCTATGGAAACTCCACCCCACAGCAGGCACAGAGCCTCCCACCACCTTGATGCTGATGAATGGACCCACTGTTAGCATCCCCCATTATGCCACGGAGCATCTCGAGCAAAGGCCGTGGCTTGGTGGAAGCTGCTGGCATGCGCTTTGCCATGCAAAAGACCAGCAGACTGAAAGGCAGCCAGGAAATAGTGACAGTCCATGCTAATCCACACCAGCCCTGGGGTGAGATCAGATGCTCCCACTACTTTGCCCACGAGGCAGCCCTCCAAAAACACATCCCCAAAATCCTGCCGTGCTCCTCCAGAGATACGCGGTCGCGCTCTGCACGCACTGGGGGCTTTTGTTCAGCCGGGGGAGCAGGACCAGCGTCACACGAGAGCCCACGGCAGGGCAGGAGCGCTCACCTGGCGCCTTGAGCTCGTCACTGATGAAGGTGAGCAGCTCACGGAAGACGTCGCAGTAGGGCACGGGCCAGGTGAGGAAGCTGTGGTAGATGCTGGCAGCTTTCAGGAGCAGCTCGGAGTCTGGTGGGATGTGGGGAGCCTGCAGGGATGGGGAGGGCTGATGAGGAAGGGAGCAAGGAGCTGGTGCTGGAGCTCTGCATAAAGCCCGGGGGGTTATGGGATGGGATGGGAGGAGGAGGAGTGGATGGGATCAGGGCTCACCCCGTGACACCCCATCCTCTTCCAAGGAAGAGCCAAAGCACCACACTGGGCACAGCTGCAAAAACAGCTTCCTCCCCTGTGCCTCCCCAGGCTCACATGCCACAGCCTATATATAAATTCCCTTTTAACAGCCACAGATCCATGCAGATGAATCACATTGAAGTCTGTGCTTTTGCAAGACCTGGCAGCAATGATTTCCTCGGGATAATGATGCATTGTGCTAATAATAATGATAATAAAAAAATACTTCCTGTGAATGCTCTGCTCCTTTTCATTAGCATTGTCTGCACATTTCGCCCCACTCCACAGTGCAATGAAAAGAATTTGCCTTCTCTGCAGAGAGATCCTGCCTCCCTTTCTGACTGACCCATCTTGAAATGCAAAGATTAAAAAACCAAAGTGCAATTTTTCATCTCTCGCAGCCTGCGCAGCCGTTCCTTGCCCTTGATCCCTGCAGATCCCTATGGGATCCTTACAGAGAGGAACAGATCAAAGCAGAGTGGGACCTTGCAGATGGCAGCTACTGGGGGCTGGGGAGTGCTGCGTGCAGCAGACTTACATAGAGGACCGCGTAGTAGAAAAGCAGGGCCAGGGGCATCACCAGGTCGTAGTCACACTTCTCCTGCACCTGCAGGAAACAGCAACAGGGAGAAGGATGAGCTTTACCACAGGGTGCCAGATGCTCCCCCATGAGCGCATATGAGCCCTCTCAATCCACACCACTATGCAACCACCTCCAGCAGGTGAGGACAGCTCATCTCCATGGGAAAATCGCCCTAAGGCACCCATAGAAGCAGCAGGCAGTGGCACACACTGCCTTTACTCGCATTCAGCTGAGCTCCTGGCCCTCTGATGCTCTCCATCCTTGCAGAGCTGCATGAAATTTTATGCACGAGGCCCAAAGCAGGCAGCCCAGCCCTGCTTAGGGACCGCAAATGGCAGAGCACAGTGCAAAGCATGCATTTTTGTCCCAACCTCAGCAGGATTATTTCACCAAGGGATGTAGGGAGGGCTTGCAGACACTGTCTCCCTTTGTTTACAAGCATGGCACAGAGTGCAAGAAAGATGTACGTACAGCGTAACATAATACAACATCACTGTAACGAGACCAATTCCAGCCACTGAAAACAACTTGTCGATTAAACAGCGTAGCAGCAATCAATTAATGTATTAGCGAGGCAGCCTTTCTTCCTTCAGACATGAAAGGCAGCATTTAACCCGTCACATGAACCCCAGGCTTCCTCCCACATCAAGGCATTCCCCCCAGTCCTCCCGCATGCAGCCCCAGGCAGCCCTGAGCTCTCCCACACAGGGTTGGGCATGGCAGCCAATACAATGAGCCCCACTGATGCTTCAGCTGCCCCAGCTCCAACCCTTGCACTGCAGGAAGCTGGGCAGAGCCACAACAAAATCTCCGTCTCCATCACTTTGGAGCTGCTGGACCAGCATTGCCCACCCTGCGCTCCAATGGGGTTTGAACACAACCCTGAATCACCCACCAGGACCTGCAAAGCTCCTCCCCAAAGCCAGCAGCCCCCACTCACCTCCCTGGCCTTGCAGAGGATTTTCTCCACCAGGATGAGGTAGTTGCCAGCATCCCTGCTCACCAGCTCCTGCAGGCTCCAGCAGTTCAGGCACAGCCCTGCTGCAAGGGAGACAGAGCACAGTGACCAAATCGTGCTCACAGGAGGGATGAGCAGCAGGAAGGGGTCAGGGGGAGGTGTTTGATGGGTCATATTGCTATGGGGGAAAAAATAATCACACCCCAATTCTGGACAGATTTAAGCTCTCCAAATGGCGCTTGTCACAGCAGCAGCACTTTTTACCAAGCCTCTCAGCACTCTTCTTGCAGCCCAGTGCACCAAAGGCAAAACTCAGATCCCAGCCCCTCCGCAGCCAAGGGGTGATGCTCACCACCTGAGCAGCTTCCCAGGCCCTGCAGCTGCACGGTCAGAGCTCACAGCAGCATCGCTGCAGATGGTGAACACACATCAGCATCACTACTAAGCCTGCCCAGCATTTATTCCACCTCCTCAGCACCTCCAAACTGTCATAAAATACATGTAAACCCATCCAGAGTAGCCAGATATTGAAAGAGAACTGCAGAAGGAGTTGCAGTTCCCTCTGTCCCTCACAGACAGGTGCTGGGACACCCATGGTTTTCCTGGCTTCATGCCTTGTTTGTAGCTGAATGAGCAGGGCAGGAGCTGTTGCCCATTGCAAAGTGCCCCCACTGCCATGCAACATTTTATTTTCCACAGATCAATGCTCTCCAGTGCAACCTTTCGTTGTGGCACCTGATCAGCAAGGGCATAGCCATAATGGACAGTAATTCAGCTCTGAGTTTTCCTTTGAGACAAGTCAGTACAATGGCACAAAGCCATGGCTCTGCTCCGGAGGACCCCAGCAGATCAAACAACTCAGTGCTGTACTGGAGAGCAGCATCCTCCAGGGAAACACCCAGCATCCGAGATGCAACGTGCCCAGCAGGAGCGGTCAGAGCTGCCGGGAGCTTTGCTGCCCTCAGCATGAAGCAAAGCCCTGAAACACAGCTCCAGCAGGGAGGTTTGGGGTTACTTCAAGCTGCTTTGCACCCAAAAAGCCCAGCCCAGCAGAACCGAGCAGTGCAGCACCAGCCAAGGAGCAAGTGGTTTCCTGCATGAACACGGCTGTGAGCTCAAAGGGCAGAGCCAGGCACGAGCCCTTTCCTTCCTCTCACTGCTCTCTGGCACAGAAGAGGAAGCAGCAGTGGCTCAGGCAGAGATGTACTGGGATGCTTCCCTGGAGATGTGCTGGGCTGAATGCACAGCGAGCTGGGAGCAGGGGAAGGCGGCAGGGACAAGAGCAGGGCTGGAGGGAAGCACCGTGCCAACACAACGCAGGGCTGAGGGCTCTGACCCATTTCTGTGTGTTCTACAGGAAACCTGAGCTAAAGCAAAGGATGCAGCAAGGCTGAGTTAACATTGCTCTGAGCAGAGGAATTCCTGTTAGACTCACAGCCACGGCAAGGTGCTGGGATGGCCCACAGCAGAGCAAACAGAGCTGGGGAGCAGCGAGCTGCAGGAGCTGGGATCCTCAATTTGGCAACGCAGCAGTAACCAAAAACACACCAAAACAGCTGCATCCCTGCTAAAAATATTCTCCAGCACAAAAAGCAGCTCGGAAATCCTGGACACAATAAACAAAGACTGTGCAGCAGAGCACCATCAGGCATCGGCCAGGACGCTGGGTGGGAATTCCCTTTTGTCTGTGCATGGTCCTGGTCACAAGTATCACCTTTCTGAGCACTGGGAGCAGAGTTCAACCCTGTATCCAGAAAAAAAAAGGCTCTTTGAGCATTGAAGGTGCTGCTCCTCACAAGCACAGGTCACCAACAACAGCCCCAGATGACACATATGCATAGCATATGAATAGCAGATGAGCCACCTGCTCTGCAAGTGTCACCTCCATCTCTCAGCAGGTGCCTTGTGGGCAGCCAGGACACAGCTGGGCATTGCGGTGGCACCAGGGAGCTTTTATGAACTGCAGAACAGCACTCGATTTATGAGCAGAACAGGGACGGGCTGCAGCCAGGTGGGAAACCACATCCAGAAGTTTATTTGCAGCTGCTCATCCATCTCAGTGCAGCTCAGCAGATGGACAAGGGGAGGATGCGCACTGAGTGCACGCCGAAAGCTCAAACCAGACTGTCCTGCAGATTGCACATGCTCTTTGATTCACCAGAAGCACATTGCTTGGTACGGGATGCAAAGGAGGCCGGCGGCCTGCAGGGAGGGTGCAGCTTGGGGGCACCCCTGTATGATCCTGGAGCCTTGTTCCCCATTATCTCCTTTCCAGTGGAGCCGTGCAAGCACTGGCTGGGGGAGAGAGGAATATCCACCCATAGGAAGTGCTGTGAGCAGAGACCCAGGAGGCTTCGATCTCTATCGAGTTGTGGCCCCGTGGGCGGCCTCGGAAGGATGAGGCTCTGTGAGCAGCACTGTGAGCCGCCTCCTCCCCCTGCAGCTCCTTCCTGACCTCAGCTGCTGCGGCTGCTGCTTCCCCTGCGCTGCTCATAGAGGGTGGAGTGTCAAATGGGAGTAGATAAAAGATAGATAGATAGATAGATAGATAGATAGATAGATAGATAGATAGATAGATAGATAATAGGAAAAGAAGAACCTTCACCCATGGTGCTCAGGATGAGCATCCCGGTGCCATCAGAAGTGATGCAGCTGGAGGGGGAGAAGAGCAGAACCCTGCAGCCCCATTCCCAGGCTCAGAGCCACACAAGTGGGGCCCCGCAGCACATCCTGCGCTGGGTCCAGCCGTGGTGCTCCCACCCAACCAGGGGGTGGGGAAGGCAGCAATCCCAGCCATAAAACACCATACCAGGCTGTGAGATCAGCTCCAGGGTTACAACCTGTAACCATGTAAGGCTGGTAAGCCCGCGCTGAGAGCTGGTGGTAGTTCAGTGTTTTGTTATTAAACTGGAGCACCCCAACAACACACTTCTGGTCGCTCCCCATGCTGATATGTAGATGATTGCATTCAAGCAGAGCTTTCAGCCTCCCTTCATTAGAGCTGAGCACTCCAATCTGAGCCCCGCTATTTATCGTTGGACGCTCCTCTGGCTCTCCAATGACCTCCATCCTTCCTCACCAGCATCCTTCATCCTTCCTGGCACCAAGCAACCCCACAGCAGAGACACAGCATCCACCTCTCCCTGGGACCTTTGGGGCACCGGGCTTCCCTACAGCTTCCCCATTATCTCCCCACCAACGAGGCCCTCAGTCCCCATCCTCCTGCAGCCCTTCTCACACCTCTGCTTCCTCCAGCAGCCAGACCCAGTGCACTCCTCCACCAGCCACCATTTTGCTTCCCGTGGCACACCAGGAGTTTACTGTCATGCCCAGCAATGAGGAAGAAGGCAATCACGCTGTGCCCAAACGCATCTCCACGAAGGAAAGCACATCATGTTTGCTAGCACTTTTCCACTTGATTCCTCCCATAAATGCTGCAGTTCAGGAGGGATGCTCATTTTAGGCCCCTGAGCCCACCCTGTGCTCTGGGACGTAGATCTGCGATGCCAAAGCACTCTCACTTCTGCCCTTTGCTGATTCCACAAACCTCAGCAGCTCAGTCGCTCACGCGGGTGAAAACGTCACATCGGAAGTGATTATTCATCCTCTCCAGAGCAACCTCCTGCAAAGTTACTGTGCAGAAATCAAACCTCCAATAATTTAAAGCTGAACAAAACCCCAGCAGTGCTCCAGCCCAATGAGCTGCAGCATGGAACACATTATTTTGGTGTATAGCACTGCAAAAAAGGAGGGGAGAGCAAATAAACCGGGAAACAAAAGTGATATAAGAAGTCGAAAGTGAGAAAGGAGAAGGATGCTGCCCAGCTAAGAATGAGAAAGAGATTCAAGGAAAATAGGAGGAACAGAGCCCTGCCACAAATAGCATCGTGGCTCTGACACAGGGCAGCCATAATAAAACTGGTGCTTGTTGCACAACGAAGGCAGGAGAACATGAAAAAATCCCCACTCTGTTTGTGAAAATAAATAGGATATGTTCTATTATGCTCTGTTTTCCCTAAACCACCTTATTGCAATAACAAAGTACTTCCTATTCCGACCACAAGTGGGTAGGACACGAAGCAGCAGCTCTTCCAATGGTTGGGCAGCAGCACTGCTCCTGGCAGAGCCCGTCCCCTCCACCCGCAGCCCGGGTCGGCCTTATCTTTGCTAATGAGCTGGAAACATTACAAAGTGGTTCTTAAAAGGCAACATCAGGCAGCCACCAGCGCTGAGGGGCAGGGATTAGGGAGAGACATGGGGACTGGTGAGTTGCAATGATGGGAAGAGGTGAGTTCTGTGTGGCACAAAGAGCTGCCCGGGCAGAGGCATTCCTACGGGCACAGCCACGCTTCCAGGAACCAGGAATGTAGGTCACGCTTCAGGGACTGGTGCCCAGAATGTGTGGAGGCCCAAAGGGTGCTGGTGATAACTGCATGAAGCAGGCCCTGCAGTGATGCTACAGCCCCAGAGCCAGCGTCGCCCCTGTGGGTCCAGCACTCAGCACCGGACAGGAGATGGTTTGCAGCTCCTTCTTGACCCATGATGGAAAAGCAGAAGGGGTGTGCAGAAGAATTGCACAGACACAAAGAAACCTGGGTGTGACAGCCCCTCACATTCATTTCCTTCATCCCCAGGTGGATACAGGAGTGATTTAATTGCAGCCTGGAAGTGCAAGTATGAGGATGAGAATTCAAAATGCCATATATAAGAATGGCTTCTGCTCGTTGCTGCTCTTCCCTCACCTTTGCCACCCTGAATCCTGTCCCAGTGCTCTGAATGAGGCTCCCATCTTTATGACCAGCGCGGTATCTGAACCAGATTAAACAGCAGTATCTCAACAGTTGCTTCTGACAATGCAGCAGGGATACGCCCAGAGGTTCTAAGGTTTTTATGGCCCACAGCACGGTGTTTCTGGCTGATTACTCAAAGGGGTCTTTCCTTGGGGTGAGCAAAGAACCCTCCTCTTGCCAGCTCACGCATGGGCACCTGGCAAAACACATGGCTGACCCGCTCAGGGTGCATCTCTGTATGACCTAACCTGACTTGTTCAGCCACTCAGTACACCTTCCTACTGCTATGAGAAACTCAGAAGGATGGACTGGGTTGGATCCCACCTCTAACTTTGAATGTTGGAAGGGAGAAAAGGCCACTCAGCCCCCCAGGAACACCAGCAGGTCTGTCCTGTCCAGGTAGGTCAGCAACAAGAGGGTAAAGCATACAGAAACAAAAGGGTCTTTCCCCATCAAGGCTGCCAGGGGGCTCACGATCAACAGGTCACCTACCAGCCCATCTGCTGGAGACAGCATCTCTGCTAAGCCCATGCAGACATCTCTCCAGTGCATGGTAGATCCTGTCCTCTGTGCACGTGGTGTGCTGCATTTTAATTCATCTCCTAAGGAAAGAGAAGGAAGAAGGTTAGCCCTTAGTGAGAGCAAAGAAGACAGCACGGTGACACTGCTGTAGCACACACAAGATGCTCCTGGTAAAACGCCCTGCTGTTACTGCCTCCTGGCACCTTTTCCAACCCCGAAGCCAATGACATTCACCCTTTGTTGTCCTCTTCTCTCCCAGTCCCTCCCCAGCCATGGCAAAGAAAAGGAGATGCACACATCCATGACCAACCATGAGTGGCTGTAGGATCAAGGCACCCAGCCAGACCCACTGCAGGCGTATCTGCTGCCTCATTGCTTCCGTCTGTGGGATAGATTGAGTCTCACTTACATGTTTGTGGGTTAGCCTCCATCAGAGATAGCACTGCAGGAGCTTACAGCTGCAACACCTTGCAGGGGAAAAGCAATGGCAGACTTCAAGATTCCATTGCTTGCATTATGCATGGGTCATCCTTGGTGCCTCCAGCACTGTCCCCTTGCTGCTGTGCAGCCAAAGTGGACAGAACGCCACATGGCCCTGTGGCAATGCTGGAAAATACCGATGGGACCTCAGCCCCAGCACCTACAGGCATTGTGAAACGGTGGACTGTGTGCCTGGCTGCGCCCCTTTCACGAAGTGCTGCTGTCTCAGCTCCCCCCAAGGCTCAGGTGCCAGCCCACACCTCAGATAGACTGCACTGGAGGCATGAGGATTTTATCCCACCACTCCAAACGGTGGGACACCAGGAAATCAAAAGCCATTCGCCCAGAACCTCTCCTCAGATCTCTGAGCAAAGAGGTGCCCAGGGCAGAGAGTCCCTCATCCCCTGCAGTGCCAGCCCTGCTGTCCCCAGAGACCTCGGGACAGTCACCTCTCTGCTCCCCGCGCACAGAGAAAGGCTCTTGCCTTTTGGTTACAGGTGACACAAGCGCATGAAAATCTTCCAGGAAAAGGAAATAAAACTTGCCAATATTACAAAAGACACCTGTCAATGAGACCTTTGCTGTCAGCCTGGCCAGGACAGCCATACATTTCCCAAAGCTACCCCAAAACGTTTGATTTCCTGCTGCTTGGTCAACACTCGATGCTCAGCAGCTCAGCAGCCACCTCCCCACCAGCAGGAGCGAAAACTGAGGGATCTCAGCAGTGGGGTCCCCCAGTCTGCCCAGTGCTGGCTGCTAATAAATAGCCCCTAATTGCCACCAATCCCTCAGAAAGTCCCCCCCAGGGCTGAGGCTCCGGTCCCACCACTCACCCATCCCTCAGCTCCGAGCAGGTGAAAGTGAAGCCATCGGGAAGCACTGACTTTCTGCACGGGAGATCTCTCCTTTGCCCTGAGAAGGCCCCCAGGCTCCTGCCTCGCCTGCTGCCGCCGCGGTTTGTTACTACATCTTCTACAGTTTTGCACATCCACAGTGTGAGGAACGCCCGCGAAGCGCTCTGCTGCGGCGCCGGGCACAGAATGCGAGCGGAGCAGCACAGCACCTTAGTCATGTCTTGTGGTGCAAGCAGTGACTAAGAGCACGGCGTGACTCACCAGCACCGCTCCGACACCCGGCTGGCAGAAATACACCTCCTGCACGTCAGCTTGCTCCAGAGCACGGCCCGGCTCTCGGAGGGGAAGGGCGATGAGGTGAGCCCTGTGCCAGCCCAGCTGCCCCTTCCCAATGCCTCAGCACAGAGCAGGCAGGGAACGTAAGGATGAAAGATGACAAAGATTTTATCGTTACGTTCTAAACCAGAGCAAACACAGAGCCTTTGTTTTCTTCTCCCTGGTGTGCTACGGACCACACAAGGATTCGACCCAAGGGGTGCTTACAGAGGCATCTTTCATGGGAGAGCACTGCGTGTTCACCACAAGCAAGAGGGAACTTTTCAACCTCTTCTATTTATTCCCCAAACTCTCCCTTCCTTTCCACCCACACTGGGTAAAATGACACAAGGCAGGGGACAGTTCTGGATGTAATCGGACTTCTCACAGAGCTGGGAAGAAACTAGGGCTAAGGTCAAGGGTTCAGATCGATGGGGGGTGGGTAAGCATTGATTAAAAAAAAACAAACAGAAATCTGTCCTCTCCCCCCCTCCAGCCAGACTCCCAGCAGCAGAGCTGTTAGATTTTGACCCTCCCTGCAGGCCGGCCGGTCGGTGCGAGGTGCTTGGAAGGGATGGCACAGATGCTGCAGGGTGAAAGCTGTGGTCACGTTTTGCAGCACGCCCAGGGTGCCCCAAAACCCTCATCACCAAGGCTGGAGGCTGCCTGGCTCACGTCTAAGCAGAGCAGCATGTTGCAGAAGCAGCGGGTTTCCATGCCTTCTTGCCCCTTGCTCACAGGTTGGACCCCTGCCCTACAGCATCAACTATGGGACTTCAAGCCCTGGATGTCCTTAAGACAAGGTTGCCTTCCCTTCTCCAGTAGTAACTGCGCACTGTGAAAGCAGCCTCCCAGCACTGGGCAAGCTGTTGTCACCACTTAAGAGAGAGAGAAGTCAATGCCTGGAAACATTTTTCTGCTGTCCCACAGTGACTCGTGGCACAGCTGGGAGGAGAAGGCAAACCTTCAGCTCTCCAGGCACTTTCCTTATCCTCCATAACGTCCCCCTGCAACATCAGCAGTCAGAAAGGGTTGGAATTCTTCACAGCACAGCTAGACCTCATCCACTCGGAGCCCTCTCTGCCTCCCATCACCCAGTGCATACACATGGCTGCTTAGCAGAGGCAAAAATCTGCCCCTCAGTGTCCATAGAAACATCTCCTTCTCCATCCCTGCCCCAGCGGAGGTGGCAGGAGGAACTGACACAGACCAAGAGCAGAACCAGCAACCACAGCATGGATCTGGGCACGGGACCTCGCAACAAGAGTACAGTTGGCTCTGTCAGCCTTGCGTCACACCGGCAACATCACCGCTGTGACAACACTGAAGCCCTCTGGTTTCCTTAGGAACACAGCATTCTTGCCTCATGGCTTTGTTTTGTTTTGGAGAAATGAACAATTTGAGCAATGTCACAAGCACGGGGCAAAGGATCCCGGGGCGTCTGTGAAATTGTCCCAGCAACCCACGTGGATGCAGAGGTTTCCAATTGAGTTTGCTTCCCCTGTGTGTCACAGTTAAAAAGGTGGGCAGAGCAATCACGTTCTTCCTGCTAACCAGCACTGAACAGGTAAGCACCCATCCCTTGGCAGAAAGAGGGGATTTGCTGATGGTTGTTCTGCTTCCAGGCAGAAGGTTTGCCAAAATCATGATGTTTTTGAAGCATATGAAAAAAAACAGTCCATTTATTTATGGATTCTCCTGCTGGCTTATGAAGCCTGAGGCCACAGAGAGCCCTCAGGCACTCCCAGCTCCATGACACGCGTTTTCCACCCAGCTGAGACGGGCTGTGGTCACCCTGCTTGCCTTTGGTGCCTTCAAACCTTTCTTTTTCTCGGCTTTCCAGCTCAGGGTTAGAGCAAAGGAGACCTGAGGCCCTTGGTGCCCAAGCGCAGCTGCCCCTCTGCATAGAGCATCCAAGTCAAGGAGATGAGCGAGGCCACCAGCAGCTCTATGTGGAGGGGACAGGGCAGCTGAGAAGGTGACTTGGGAGGCACATGTCTGCTTCTCTGCATGGTGAGGCACCTTTCTGTGTTAAGGTCCACATAAGCCTCTGTCATCCAGAGAACTTCTCTGATTTCCTTCTATTGTGGGGGAGCCCAGGACACCACTATTAGATGGGAACAGAAGGAGATGCTCAAAGACCGAATCCAGTGTCGGTCTTCCCAAGTGAAGGAGTGAAGAACCAGCTTCTGTGGGTACACCAGGCACTGCCTACCCCAGCAGCAAGCTGACCCCTGCCTGCCCACCCCAATGCTCTCAGAGGCAGCACTGCAGCCAATGGCTCCCAGCCACCTCCCCAAAGAGGAGAAAGGCAGGCAGACATCAAATAAGCCGAGATCTCCCCTTCCAGAACAGCAAATCCCAGCAGCATCTCCTGTGGCTGGAAGTCCTCCGCCCTCCTGCAGGGAAACCTGGACTTGGGCAGCACTGCCCCGCTCTGCCAGAGAAAGCCCCTGGGTACCTTCACAGCGGGATAACTCCCTTTCCTGCCCTGATTGCTTTGAGACTACTGGCTGAGCATCTCAAGCAGGAAGCAGGAAGGGAAAGCAAGTGCTTGACCCACAGGAGCAGGTCATGAACACACTGCCCAGGTCCATGCGCAGTGGCAGCGGGTGGAAGGACAGATGTGGGTCGCCTTGCAAAGCTGCTGACCCGTGGGTTAGCACAGCGAGGGACCTCAGCACTTGGCTTGCTGCTGCAGCAGGGCTTAGGGCACCGGGGACAAAAGGGCAGCAATTCTGATGAGGATAAAGGAAAAAGGAGCTTGGGCTGATGCTGCAATAGAAGGAAAAGCACTTAATTGGGAATTAAAGCGGCTGGATTCTAAGCAGAGCTATTTTTCAGGGCAAGGCCCTCATACCAGTGCATCAGTAGGGACCTTGGGCAAGGTCATGTCCCACAAGCAATACTTCTGCCTGCTGCCTCCTTGGAGGGTGCAACAGGAGCAGAGCAGCACGGGAGCGCTGGGAGCTGCATCCCCATTGCACTGCAGCAGATGGGGCATGCGTGGTATCTGCTCCACCAACAAAAATATCTGCTTTTCTTAGATTACACTGAGCTCTTGGCTTTAACTATCCTTAGCTTGCAAGATTTTATTGCCACCTCTACGCCGTGCACAGGAACCAAAGATAGAAACTCAGCGCCGAGAGCGGGAGCAGCTGGAGGAAGTCTTTGTAGAAATCAGGGCAAAGAGGGGAGGAACCTGCGAGTTGTAAGACTCAAACTTCAACCATCATGTATGTACTGCTCAAGCAAGCGCTGTGCATCAAAGAGCAGCAAGATGGAGGTGATAAGATGCTTGTTCAAACTGCACAAAGGCGGCATATCAGAAGATCCTGGAGGCAACTGGTTTGACAAACATCCTTTTGGGGCGCTTGCAGAGGACAGCGTACCATGCAAACACCCGGCACCACATTATTTCCTTACAGACCCACAGGTTCCTGTCCCGCTGAGCAAGCACAAAAGCTGCTTTTAGCCCAAGAAGTAACAGCACTTCATGCCACAGCGGGGATCATGGCTGACCTTCGCTCCTTGGGCTGCAAAGCCTCACCTCCAGGGAGCCTGCTAGCAGAGAAGCAATGTGAGGGCAGTGAAGCCGTGGTACAGGCTGCCCATTGAAGCTGTGGATGTCTCATCCCTGGAGGTGCCCAAGGCCGGGCAGCCAGCCCAGAGGGATGGAACTGGGTGGGTTTAAGGTCCCTTCCAACCCAAACTGTTCTGTGACGCTATGAGATGGAGAATCTTTTCCAAAACCTGGCTGATAACACCCAAACCGAGCCCTCACTGAAGCCTGGCACAGAAGAACCAACAAAACCAACCACTGATGAGGCCACAGAGGGCAAATGCAAATGAGATCTGCTTGGGTGTCAGCACCCACATCCCTGCAAACCACCCACACACCCACCCACTACATGTTGGCTTGCCCAGAGCACCTCCTCTACTGCTGCCAAGTAAAAGTATGGGCTTGAGAATGAGCCCTAAGACTGAAAAAATGGCCTTGGGCTACTTGAGAAGTGCACCCTACAGGGCTGCCCCCTCGCCTCATCCGTGAAGCACAGAACTGAACTACTCAGGGCAGCCTACCAACATGAATCACACCAAGGTCCCCATGAAGCAAGGAGCTGAATAACTTAGGGCAGACGACAAACGTGAATCACACCACGGCCCCCCTGATGCTATCTGCTGTACTTACACATAGTGAAAGATAACCAACAGGCAAACAAAAAATCAACAGGAAAAAGGATGTACTGCTATCCCCTCCCTCCTTTTCAGGGCTGGAAAGGCATGCTGAGGGGTGACCAAATGCAAGTGGGGCCACTGTTGTGAATACCTGCTGCCATCAGGGTACCAGAGGATGAACCAGAGCAGAAACAGCTTCAAGGAGCAATGCAGACTCAGGGGTTTGGTGGTGAGGATGCACAAAGCAACACACACCAAGGAGAAAAATCCAGACAGAGTGGGGCACTTGTGACAGAGACATCGAGATCACAAGGGAGTTTCTGAGACAACCAAAACCACACAAAGATGAAATTGCTATTGTGTTAAACAAGCAGCACAGGAAAACATGGAAACAAGAGGTGTGCAGAACTACAGCCAGGAATAAGCATCCATCCATCACCGACAAACTCCACCTTTGAGGTTTCCAGCTACTGGGATGTATCTCCATTGGGAAGGACAGGACAGTGCTGAGAGAGCCCAGCAGCATCTGGAACAGCCCATGTCTGAAGGGCAGTGATGTCCTGCTGAGCTGCAAAGCCTCATTTCCACCAGCAGTCGTGAGAACTGGAAAGCTTACTAAGACAAAGAGCTCGCTCCTTGCTCTCACTGTGCCTGAGAAGGGGCTGAATGAGAGACTCCCACCACAGGCAGGGGAAGCACCTAACGTGCAAGAGTGGTTTCAGAGACCTTTTAATATTAAAGGGCACCTTCAGATGGTAGCTAAGCAGATCTGGACTGGATGAGGCAAACCATAGACCCAGACATTAAGTGTATGCAGAACACTTTGGCTTCTTCACAGAAAGAAGTCCAGACCACTTCACGACACAAATCTGCAAAAGGAAATGGCTCTGTGGCAAGGCATAGTTGGGGGCATCTCATAAGCCCACAGCTGGGACACAGCATCCCTAAGCAGCAAACTGCAGGATGGTTCGAGTGCTAAGCAGCTCCCAGCAGCTGCATGGCCATCACTTCTGCTGCTCTCCTGGCCCAGGGGCACAGCACACCAGTGTGCAGCAAAAGGAAACGTCTCTGGTCAGAGCGGGGAGGTCCCCAGCCTAGAAAGGAGATAGGAAGACCAGGGCAGCCAAGGGCTGGAGCATCGTCTTCGCTGGGGGTGAGAAAAAGTCATCCAGGAGGGGCAGAATGAAGGCAAAGAGCCACTTTCCCATCACAAGCAGCTTCTGGGTTTGCATCCAGTCTTCTGTCGGCAACAGCAAGCCCATCAAGAAAGCATCCCAGATGTCAAAAAACAGCCAAAACCTGGGGACAGGGAGCATCACATGCCCAGAGCTGGGCAGGGGAGCCGAGAGCGGGGAGCAATTAAGGTCTGGGCAGGGCTGACGTATTGCTCAGTGAAACTTTTCCAGCCCTGCGCCAGCGACGTTTTGCTCCCAGGGAAACGCAGCAAGCTGCGGGGCTGCAGCGCCTCCAGGCAGGAGGGGGAGAAGGGGAGGAGGGGAACATCCCAACAACGAAGCTCCCACACGTGCGGTGTGCGATGTCGGAGCCGGCAGCGCTCAGCATCACGTAGCCCCGAGCGGCAACACCAAATAAAGAAACGCAGCGCCCGGCCCGGCCCCGTGCATAGAAAGCACAAGCGGCGCAGCCGTGGGAAGCGGCGTACTCTGCACAGCCGCAGCCCCGCTGAGCGAGCCGGGCAGGGGACGGGCTGCTGCCTGCTGGTTGGGGAGGAGCATTCTGAGCCTCTGCTCATGTGGGACAACTGGGTTCGGGGCTGTGGTTGTGTTAACGCAGCTCCCTGCAGCACAGCTTCGCCCTGCTCGGCGGTCACAAGGCTCGCGCAGTTCAGGTGATGAGAAGGGAAAGCCAAGAGGAAGCTGAGGAATGCCTAACACACGTCAGCTCGGCGCTAATGCCTCCATCTGAGCCATCCGCGCTGCTGCAGGGGGAATTATTTAACGGGATTTCCCAAATTCCATCCCTAAGATTACTGTATTAGCAGCCGGAGCTTAAGGCTAAGGCTCATGGGGTGAAGGGGCTGAGAACGCCAGGAAAGTAAAATCCAGAGGAGCAAAAAACCTGCAGCAAGCTGCCATTGCTTTTCATCTCAGCCTCAAAGCTGAAGGCTCCATGGGAAAAAATAAAGATGCTTAGCCCTAATACTGCACACCTCTTCTGTCTTTGCCCTGGGACAGGCTGCCTTTGAGCTGATGGAGCCTCAGCCGTGTTTCACACCACCAGGAGCCAGACTCACGCTGACAGAACCAAGCCCAACGCCCCAGCGATGCCGGAGATGCTGCTTAGGGTCAAGTTTTCAGAGGACTGTGGGTTTAATAAACTAACTCATGGTAGCAGCAACAAGAGGGCTGCAAGAAACTTGGCAAAATGAATGAAGTAACTGGATAAACCGCTTCAGAGTGAGCCAGCTCCTCAGCGAGTCGGCCTGAACCTCAGCAGAACGCATCTGCTCGGAGGGTGCACAAGGGGAGGAGTGGGGGGCGGGGGGGTGTCTCAAGGGCTCAGAGTGAAACTTGCCAGCCCCATCATTTTGAAACAGCATTCACACTCATCTGACTGCAACTCTGAAAGTAAAAATCGAGCCACAAGTAGATGAAACTTGTAATTTCACAGATCAAATAAAACATTTTCCTCCACGCACCAGCATTTTGGGTCTCACTGCTAAGAGACTCCCACCGAATCAGCTCTCCTGGGACCAATCTGACACCAGTTTTCCATGGCACCGGGTGGGGACACCAGTACCCAAACAGGCGCCTGCCACCAGGGATGCTGCTGTGCCCGTTCTCCCATCCCAGCAGAACCAGGCAGCTGCAGCCCCAAGCTGACCACACTCCTGCTCTCAGCACCCCTTCTATGGAAACCTTGGCAAAATTCAGCTTCCTCAGGGCTGGAGCCAGGTGCCAACCTCACGGCACAGCCAGGAGAAACATCTCACGCAGGTCAGAGTGGTGAACTTGTGCCATCGCTCCCAGGAACGCTTGGAAGAGGAGAGCCGGGTGCTCCGCCCTCACGGCAGCGCTGCAGGCTCTTTGGTTTTATTCATTATTATTTACTTTATTCTATCAGTGGAGAAGCTTTTCAACCATTTCCCAGCTGGCTTCCCCACTGGGAAGAGCCAACCAGGACAGCCAGGCGCTGCTGGCCCAGTGAACCCCCAGGCCCCTGCGCTGACCTGCCAGATGGCTGAGAGCAGGAAGGAGCTCGGCTCAGCGCAGCAGCACCAGCGGATTGTTTGTCTGCTGGTTCCTGTTTTTAGCTCTGTCTCTGTTTTATTTCTTTGTTCTAAAATTGTGTTGCAATGGCGATACCTGCTCTGAATGACACAGGCTTGCTTTGAAGCAGGAACCAGCTCAATACTTCGTGTTGTTCGTTTTCTTATCTAATAAAAGAACAGAGACCCCAGCCCTAAAGTAAGCCTTTAACCCTTCAACTTTTAAGTTGAATTTGGAGCAGAGATTAACTCAGGATTTAACTCAGACACACAGGAGCCCCGGTGAGAAGGCACAGCCCTGGGCACATGGCATCCCCCAGAACCAAAGCTGGCACCCACCTCTCTTGGGATGAAGCCATCAGATCCCCATACTGGGATACAGTCTGAGTGATGATCATCTATTCAGGGGAACCAATCCACAAAGTGCCATCCAAATCCTCACTGCAGATGGCACCTACAAGGACACTGCTGGAGCTGGCACAGCATCTGCTGCTGACGGGCACCCAGATCCACCTGGTCCCAGGCAGGAGGTGGGTAGGAATGGTGATTTCACCAGGAGGATGCTGCCAGCAAAGACCTCCCACCCACATCACTGGGAGCTCATGGCCTGGGTCCTTCTCTCACCAAGACACACAGACAGTGGTCCAAGAGGTGACCCATGGAGAGAGAGCTTGAGGGTTTGATGCTCCTTGGGTTTGGTTCCCAGCAGGCCAGAAAAGCCCACCAACCCTCAGAGAGGGCCATACTCCTGAAGGACATAGGACACCAACACAAGTGGAGCACTCTTGCTTCCTCCATGCTCCCATCCCAGCACTGATGCCCTTGAGCAGGGTCAGCTGCATTCCCTTCCCCAGGGTGGCCCAGAGGAGGGCCTGGAGCTAATTTGGGGCAGCCTGGCATTGGACAGGGCCAGCCACCCCTGATACCAGCAGCAGCTCTCAGTCACTGAAGGAGTGAACCCTTGCCAGACCCAAGCCACAAGCCCAGATGGGAGTGAGCTGTGCTCCAGCTGCAGCTCACAAGCATGTCTGGCCAGGCCAGGCTACCAAAAGCTGTATTTTTAGCAAGTCAGGGTTGAGCCCCCAAAACTGCTCAATTGAACATCTTTTCATGCAGTCCCTGCCTGGTTCTGATGACTTTCATCTTGGCTTCTACCCTGCAGGTCCTCCAGTTCCACCCTGCACACTGAGCCAGCCTTCAGCTCCCTCTTAGTATGGGAGCCAACCTCAAACTTGCCCCTTCCCATCACCTTTTGCTCCATTCCCACCTCTGTACCCAGTCACCACAGCCACCCACTGGAGCATCCAAAACTGGGATGCTGCACCCAAGCCAGCCCTGCGATGGGCACAGGTCTGGACACACCTCCAGTGGGACTCTGGACTCAGCACCCCAGAACCACAATATTTGGGAATTATTCACCCCCTGCACTCCTTCAGCACTGGACTTGTATACTGCTTAATGCCCTTATTCTCAAACCACTCCTTCAAGGAAGGAAAACGTACTGCTATCCGAGCAGCAATGGGAACCACAGCCGGTGGGGAAGGCAAAGTGGAGCAGAGGAAGGTGGTGGCTGTGCATGAGCCCCACCAGGATCCTGACAGCACCTTAAACCGATGTGTTTCACCCTCTGAGAGCTGCATGGAATGCATCTGTTACATTTATCCTGCACTCTTCTCAGCTTTTCCACCCTTTCCATTTCATCTGTGACACTCACGGCTCAGGACACATGGAGGCGGACACTTGGAGACGGTTGTGAGAGGTGCCCCAAAGGGCATTTTTGAACATAATAACAAATGGAAATAACGTATTGTTTGAATATATGAAACATTGCTATCTTGGAAATAGATGCTACTGATAGAAATAAAACTGCAGAGGCTCAGCAAAGCGAGATCCCTGCTCTGCTGGCTCACAGCTCAGCACAGACCTTTCGGATTCCCCTTCCCCTCCCTGCCTGGCAGCAAGCCATTCCCTTTCCCTCTGACCTCCAGGGAAACCCCAAGAGCTCTCTTTGCTTTTGGCTTCATCGGCTCCACAGAAGCGGCTCTCCAGGTCTGACAGTTGGAGCCCATGTCTCAAATCTGCCAGACACCGGAGGGATCAAAAGGCATAGCAATCTGAGCCGGCACCTCCCTGGGAAGTTCCTGTCCCCTTGGCAATGGGCTCCACTCGCCAGACCAGTCAGGAAGGTGTAATGAGCTGACTAATTGGCTAGCTAGAGCAGAAATTAGCAGGCAATTTGCCCCAGCAGCAAACTGCCGCCAGTGGGACCTTTCTGTAGATAAGCATCGCATCGCTACGTTTCTGGGAGGGCAATTCTCAAGTGGGTTAAGTGCAAATTGCTTTTCCTCACAGCTTTTTTTTTCTTTTTAACATTTTGCAGCTATTTCTGACCCCCTCCCTCAGCTCTTCCCCTACAAAACTCTTTCAAGCAAATGCAGCTCTCTACCTCTAAAGGCTGCCATCGTTTTTCCGAGCACAAGCGGTGCTGGCCCCACACTTGTCCTGAGGCTTGGGATTTTGCATCAGCCGAGGCAAATCCTGTAATACTTTGAGAAGAGCCAGCAGACAGGTGAGGAGAGCAGAGCGTGAGCTCCAGGTTTGCCTGCAGCCAGCCTGGTCCCAGGCGCCGCAGCCCTGATGCGGACGAATCCAGAGCTGAGGGAGGCAGCACAGCCAGCACTGCCCTCAGTGAATGAAGCTGGCACTGACTCCGACTTCCAACAGCTGTCGAGAATCCTTCCCTCTTCAGAGCCCTCAAACATTCACCACGGTGAATTAAATTGAAGCAGCGGCGTGGCCGCACCACCCTCAGAGCACCCCAGTTGCCTGTTGGTAAATGGGATGAAAGTGATGGCAGCACGGAGCAGCACCACAGAGTGCCCAGCGCTGGGCACCACCAACTGCAACCCCTGCGCTCGCCTCCCTCGAGCTGAGAACAGAGCTGTAGTGGTTACAAAAGGAACCGAAAGCCCACAATAGAAACCAAGAGCCCAATGCCATGGCATGGTGAGTGACCTCTCTGTGCCTCAGTTTCCTCCTCCCAGAGCAGAAGCAAGGCCCCGCTGCAGCACACCCCAGCAAGCCCATCTGGGATTCATTGGCAGAGGAATGAGATGGCCCCGTGGTCCCTTATTTCTAATTCCTGACGTAGTCTTCCCAATCCCGTTCACAACCTTGGCAGGTAGAGCTGGCAAAGCAGGACACGCCGAAATGCATAATTAAATGAGAAAAGAAACAGCGATATGTCACAGAGGTTATTTGCAACCCACAAAACCACTTGCCTTAACCAAGATATCCTGCCGCGGGCACCTCAGGAGCGCAGCGCCCAGACACCCATCCTCCAGCAGCAAAAAACGATGGAGAGGGATGAGAACGGCTCAAGCGGCGGCCGATGGGAGGAACGGAGCGGTGTGTGAGTGGGCACGCGTTCCCAGCAGCAGCACACGCACCAGGGCTGCAGGTCTGAGCGCCGGCACCAGAACCGACGCAAAGCTACGGGTCGTTTTTAGAACCCAAATTCCTAAGAAACAACATACAGAACCGCCTTGCCCAGACTCCTGCAGCAGCCGCCCGGCTCTGTAAATCTAATTAATGAGCCGGGAGAAAAAAAGTGTCATTCGTTCGCTAACGACTTCACCCGGGGCTGCCAAATAGACAGATAAAGGATTGAGCTGGGGCCCTATTCCAGCCAAAGGAGCTGGGAACCTGGCAGGCACCGCAGGAGATTAGAGAGGGGTGAAAGGAGAAAAGAGGAGGGAAAAAAAAGAAATATCTAAACAGATTAGCACTTCCCAAATGCAAGCATGTAAATCAGCTTACGCTCTGGATAATGGCACTGTTGTGAGGGCCCGGCTCGGCTCTGCTCGTGGCACAGCAGCGCAAAGCCCGGCTGAGCCGCGCTGTGTTTGGGCTCAGCAATCCCACCCCGCGCCTCCCTCACCAACCCGCCGGGTTTTGTTTTCACCAGCTTTGTAAATTCTCACAGGAAGCCAATTAGGGGAAAGCTGGGAACAGAGGAAGATTCATAATTGCAATTAAGGCTTCAAAGCACTTATCCCAAGCGAGGCTGTTAAAATTAGAGCTGGGGAAGAAAACGGCTTTGAAACCTTGAGCCTTCAGACACCCCCAGGCTGGAAGTGCTCTCCACTCCCGTAGCAGCCCATCCGCTGGCACAGCTCGCCCAGCACAGACACAGGCTCCAGGCAGGCACCTTCCCCCAACTGCCTCCTGCCTTTGGGAACAGAGTTCAGCCCTGTGCACGCAAAACCTTTCCCCCCACCGCCATTGGAAGCCTTTGCTCAACTTGTAGAGTTGCTCCCCACCATTGCAGCATCCCCAGCAAGGTCAGAATAGCTTTGCAGATTAAGCTGCCCACTGGGACACAAGAGATCAGCATCCAGTGCTACAGACCAGCGCCCTTCATGCTGTCATAAGTGAAAACATCCTCTGAGAGGGTCAGCAGTCTCAGCAGCGAGCTGGACACTGAGAGGCAGTGGCTAAGCAGTGCAAATAGCTGTGTTTATTTGGACTGAACTGCCTGTTTGCAGTCCCACATCCACCCCAGCAGCTCAGCATGAACACCGCCTCTGGGCTCAACCACTTCAACTTGGAGTAGAGCAGGCCAGCCCTACAAGTAGCTCAGCCCTCCACTTGCAGCAGGACTAGATCAGGGCCTTTGGCATGTTGGAAAATGTCAGCCAGCACATGCAAGCAGGACTGGACAGACACTTCCAGCCAGGACTACAAACATTCTATATCTAGCATATTTGTATACATACATACATATGTAAATACACATGTACACACATATGTATGTTCCATAATCTTATATCCAGGCCAGTCCTTCTCCTGTAGAAAAACTCAGGTAGGGGAAGCACAAGTTGCAGAAATACCACGTCTGCACAGGGACGCTTTGGTTGCAACCTGGCCCACAACAAGGTGTTGGAACTGAATATTCTTTGAAGTCCCTTCCAAACCAAGCCATCCTATAGTTCTGTGCCACACAGAGGACAGATCCTCTGTGGTTGTACATGGGACCACGGAGCCCACAGCAGCCCAGTGAATTACCCTCAGGCATCTTCAGCCATGACATCCCTTAAACACCCGCTGTCCCCAGCGCACTCATCCCGACTTTCTCCCTATGGCTTCATGCTCTCCATCAGCTGCCTCGTGCCACGACTGAGTTGTGCTCAAGGATTTTGCAGATGTGGCTCAGGGTCTACTGCAGGACCTGCCCTGTGACCTTGGAAAGTCATCTCTGAAGCTGGAAATTTAGGTATTATTTTATTGGCTTTAGGTATTTTTGCATAACATACTTTCCCATTGTCATTCTCTCCTTACCACTGAGCGCACAGGGCTCAGTAACCAAATGAGGTCAAAAAAAATTCCAGCCAAGGAACCGGCAGCCTCTGTCCTTCCCCAGCAGCTGATGGCATCCGAATGAACACAGCCCAGGTGCGGGTGATCCCTTCCCTGCTGCAGCAGCACAGGAAACAGGGAATAACCCCATGGGACCACGAGCAGGGGACTTTTTAGACAGCACAAGGAGGATGGGGGCTCCCAGAAGAGAGCAGATCCCCCGTGCAGAGGATGTGCACCCCAGCCTCTCACTGCACACCCAGCATCCTTCCTTCCCACCTGAGGCAGAAGCCGTGAGCCCCCCCAGAAGCATCCCCCCCACTGGCTGGATCTCAGTTCTTGCCCCTCGAGACGGTTTCCAAGAGCAACCTGCACTTCTGCATTTTCTACGGAGATCTTCTTACTTCACCTTCCCGCGCACGCTGCTGCCAAAAGGAGAAGTGCCCTGGAGCCGGGGGAAGTTGTGCCACCATTTCCTATTTGGGACAATGATTTCACGCTCCTGCCACATCAGAGGGCCACACGTGGCGCCCACAACACCGTGCTGCGGGCTGGCAGCGTGCAAAGGGCTCTGGTTTGGGCCAGAGAGTTCCAGGAAACCTAACAGTCGCGTTTAAGCAAGCGCAAAGCAAAGCAGGGCGCACGGCTCAGCTGAGGGGAGGGAACCACGCGCAAAAGCTGCAGCCCAGATCTCAGCAATGTCTTTTAGTGCTGCTCCTAAACTGCGGCACGCACAGCTTGGTTGGGCTCACGCAGCCCTCAGAAGAGCTACAAACCAACCAGCCCCTGAGGGAAACTCTCCTTCCACGCCTTCGCTCCTGGCTTTCCACTTTCTTGCCCAGCACGTGTTTCAAGGCCAGGAATCACACACCCCACCCCCAGAGCTTGGGTCTTGCTTTCAATCTGGGCAGCAGCTCCAAGGATCACTCCAACAGTTACACGTTGTTCTCATTACAGCTGCAATAACTTGGCTTTCCCCTGACAACAGAAATGTCATCTTTAAAGGACAAAATCTCCCGTCTCCCTTCCCATCTTGCTAAGCCCCACTACCAGAAGCTTCTTCCTCCCAGCACAGCCAGAAAGTGTTCAGCATATTGCCTGCTTAAAACCTATTGCTGTAACCATACCAGAGAGGCACCTCTGGATATTTTTAGAGGTAATATCTACTAGCACAGGAATTACAGTGCATTAATTAGCAGCAAGGCACACGCTGGCAGTCACAAGGTCATAACGCAACATCCATAATTTACACCTCATTGGGAGTTACTCAGAAAATAGGACACGCAGGAGCCAGCACGAGGTGGGATGCCTTGAAGGGCTCTGGGCACACAGGATCCCATCTGCCCAAAACAAACACCAGAAACATCCAGAGTGGATTGAGCAGGACAACCAGTGCTCAATTTGTTGTGCTTGTTTGCAAGCACAACTGTTCTGTTAGATGCCCTTTCTGCTAGAGTGGTTTCCATCCTCTCCTCTGAGTGCCACTGCCCACCAGCAGCCCTGCTGGCATCCCCATGAAGGCTCTTTCCAACACAGTGAATGAGGAAAGTCCTTAACACCACGAATACATTTGTGAACCTGCTGTACAACCAATGACATTTCAAGGCAAGGAATACCAGCCAAAAGTCAGCATCTTGTTTCTAACATCAAGGTGTTTAAGGCTGGTGACTTCAGGGTTATCAACCAGTCAAAAAACAATGGAATTCAAGGCACGAAGCAAGGCAACTGAGCAACAAACTGACCTGGTGACTTCAGAGAATCCACATCCACTCCACAGTGAGTCCAACCCAGAGACAGGATTCATCTCCTGCAACTTTACCCATACAAAAATGAGGTGAATTTCTAAGCAGGCCAACAGCTATGGGCAGACAGAACACCTCCACAGCAGTCAGCTCATCCCATCCCACCCCACAATCCTGATTGAACCCCTCCAGGAGCAGCCAGCAGACTTAGTGACTTTAGAGGCCCCAGTTTTTAGGCAGGCATCCTTGTGCAAGACAGCTCCCATTCTTATCCCCAAGAGCTGCTTCCCACATGCAAAGCAGGAATAACAACACTTCCTTCCTTACCCAGCAGTTGCACGACCAAACGTTTTAGAGCCTGTAACAAGCTCAATAGTGCAATAATGGGAACATGGATATTGCAATACGCTCAGCTTAGCTTCCACTTCTTTCACCCTCAGACTTGATTCATAACAAACAAAAGCAGAAGTCAACATTTCTGCAAACTTTGTCCGCTTGAGATCTCCAGGCCTCTGGGGAGGAGCGCTGGAAGGAGCAGCTCTCAGCAAGTCCCTGACCCAAGAAATCCTTACCAGCATGCCGCTTGGCTTTCTGCTTTTACAGCAGAGACCTTTGAAAACAGAGTATGTGCTTCAATAAGGTCAATTTCACGGAGCCATTCGCAGATGAAATGCATTAGTACGTGTACAGAAGTCAACCACAGCAAAATTTTAGTGACTTCAGAGTGAAACCACCATTTCTGCTGGTAATGAGCTTCTCATTCTTACCACAGCGTTACTGACAAGCCTCCAGCTCCAGGGAGCTGAGCAGGAGATCATTTCCATGTTGTGGAGCAGAGAAAAATATCCTTCTAAGCCTGAGCAGAGATAGCAAGGCAAAGCAGAGTGGAGCTGGAAGCGAGTTGAGTTTGCAGCCAGGCTCGACTAGAGGTCACACCTGGCTGCATGCAGAGCAACACGCTGCTTCTAGCTGCAGGGAGGCAGTCACACAGATACCCAAACCCGAATGGCCTCAGAGGTGGCGGGGCTGATGGCATTGCCAGCAGCTTCTGCGCAATTCTCAGCTATTTAAGAGAAAGATGATCTCAGAAGCAAAGTGATGAGCAGCTGTCCTGATTTGAATCACAGAATCACAGTTAGAGGGGCTGAAAGGGGCCTCTGGAGACCTCCCAGTCCCCCCACCAAAGCAGGTTCCCCAGAGCAGGCTGACACGGAAGTGTCCAGGAGGATTTTAAATACACTCCATCACCTCCCTGGGCAGCCTATCTCAGTGCTTTTGTCATCTTCCAAGTAAAGAAGCACGAACCACTGTCACCCTCGTTTGCAGGGGATACCATCAGATTCATGGATCCCCTGAGGAACACCTCCAGTGTTTTCAGGATTTGGCCCTGGGCAGTCAGAGCTGCAATGGGGGAAAGTAACAGAAAAGGAGTCCCAGCAATGTCCAGCAAGAGCAATGTGGAAACTGCAATCCAGACAACTTCAGCAGCTGCTGGATTAAAGGCAGGTACAAGCTGAGCTCGCACCACCTTCCCTCCTCAGCAGTCCTGGCAGCAAACAAAGGCGTGGGGTGAAAATAAAGCAGAACTTTTGTCCACCTCTGTGGTCTCATGGGAGCTGATGGGAGACACGAGAGCAGCAGCCACTCGTGGGCTGGTACCCATGGGTAGCTAATTACAGTGGGACAATTCAGCCACCCTCCTTAACCCTGAGCAGACCAGCAGCAGTTTTCGGAAGCCAGGGGACCTCCCAGAGACATAAATGCAGCAGAAACTGAGCAAGGACTGCAGCATTTTGCGGCTATTTTGCAGCTTGACCTGGACTCAGCCAACCAGATGTTTACTGCTTCCACATCCAGCCTGCATTTTGGAGTAACTGTGCATTTTCTTGAGAAACAGAAGTAGCATGTGATGCATTGCAGACTCATGCAAGCTGAAGACACGGATTATTCTGGGACTTTCTACAAGCAAGAGATTCCCTCACTGCAGCGGCAGCCATGCAAACGTAGATGTAATGGAGGTGGCATGGAGGCCAGGGCCAGCATCAGACCCCAGCAGCAATGCTGATGGGAAACTGAAACCACAGCGGTGTGAGTGTCCCACACAGAGCTGCCTGCAGAGCTCCCCGCCGACTGCCCAGTCTGCAGGCTGAGACTTCCTCACCAGTGATTCTTAAAATGTTCTTTTCAGCAGTCACCGCTATTCAGGGCAGGATCTAGCGCACTCTTGACAAACAGAGAGCAGGGGAATTCCACTCACTGCCCCTTTAAAGCCATGATGCAAGAAATAAGAATCTCTATATTAGTCCCACCAAGCCATCACTGAGAAGAGCTGCGATGGTGCCTTCCCTCTTTCTCCAGAAAGCCATTTCTCTTTTTGCTCACTGCAGGTCCTTTCAACCAGAGACATTCTAACCATTGGTGAGACTCTGCCTTAGCGAGCTCAAAGCATGGCCTGCACCCTTCATATCTCATTACTTTTAGCTCCTGTGCCACAATGCTGCTAAACTGCTCACGTACCAAGCTTCAGGGGAGCGAGAGGCACGGGGAAGAACGTGTCTCCCTGCTAATGTTTGGTTTGAGTCTGTTACTTTTTGCAATGATTTCTGAAGGAAACTGCAGAAGCCCTGTTCTCGGAGACAGAGTAATAGAGTCATTTAGGTGTGGCGAGATCTCCGAGGTCATGCTGAAAGACAGGCTTCAAACTGAAGGACAGGGAGAAAACACANCATGGATGGGAATAGAGATGGGGATGGGGGTAGGGATGGGGATGTGGGAGACACAGGGAATGGCAGGCAGCCAACATGTCTTCTAAGGATGGAGATGGGGAAAGGTAGATGTGCTGAGCTGGGAAGGCATTGCTACCAACTGGAAGCATGCCAGGGAGTTGGAACCATCCCTGGGGGAGTTCGAGAAATGTTTAGATGTTGTACTGAGGGATGTGGTTCAGCGGGAAATGGTGGTGGGAGGTGGACGGTTGGATTGGGTGATTTTGGAGGTCTTTTCCAACCTTGGTGATTCTGATTCTGTGATTCCCTTTCAGGATCCAGGGCAGGTGCAAAACAAGCCAGGAGGGTGGGGAGGTGCCATATGAGCCTTCTGTGGCCCAAACTGGGAAGGAACAAAAGAGCTGGATTTATTTTTCTGGCAGAGGAAGCACTATTCAGCATTTCCTGCAGGCTGCAAAAAAACACTGCAAGGGATCACACAGCACTGGGAGCTTTTAGTAGCTGAAAGCTGTCTGTGCCAAGGGATGCGCAGGTGACCCAGCACAGCACCAGGAGCAACTCCTGAGCCATGCCAGGGGGACAGGGCAGGAGGGGCAGGGCGAGGGGCACACAGGGCAGCCCTGGGCGAGGATCAGAGCGAACACGAGACCTCCGGGCAGGAGAACCCCCAGGCCATTCTGCCCTACATAAATCCTTAAACGTCGCTTAACTCCACCTCCCCCAGGGATAAGTTTCACTCTGGTGCTCTGATTCCCATTGATTTTAAAGCTGTTCCGTGTTTGGAAAATCCTCCCAGGTCCCGNTTCTCGGAGACAGAGTAATAGAGTCATTTAGGTGTGGCGAGATCTCCGAGGTCATGCTGAAAGACAGGCTTCAAACTGAAGGACAGGGAGAAAACACATTGCTGCTGGGAGCAAAGAAATGGGATGAATGCAATCATAAAACAGTGCTAGAAAGAGGAAGACAATTAGCAATGCCATCCATGTCATCAAGGGCAGAATGAGCAGTGAGACTTGCAATGAGTGGAAGTGGCAGAGTGGTCCATGCCCCAAAGCCAGGGACAGACCCTCCACAGCCCTCCCATCCCACTGCCTTGCCAACCCCCCCGCCTCAGCCAGATGAGTGGCCAGCAGTGGGAAGTTCCTGGATTTCGCCATTGTGAAGTACATCTTGACACAAACTGTAACTTCCTAAAAAAAAAAAAGCAACAAATGAGCAAAAAAAAAAAAGTCCCAGCCCTGCTCTGTTCTTCCTGCTCTCTTTTCTCCATCAACACTTTCCTCACCTTCCAGAGCACCAGACCAAGGCTGGCAGGTTTTGGTGGCTCGAGGCTCTCTCTGGCCAGGAGCACAGAGCCATGCTGACCTCTCCTCTCACACAAGATGGCAATGGCAGCCCTGCCACCAGCAGCATCTGCATCTCCCTGGCACCCAGACCTGCTCCTAGCAAGACTATGAGGGGAGCAGAAGGCATCAGCACCCCCAGCCCCATCCATAACCACACAAAGGACTGCGTGGGTTGGACAAAACTCAGCCCGTGTAAGAAAGGCCTCTGTTTGTCTCATCAAAAATCAGCAGTAATGACACACATCTGATCTGAGTAAGAAAAGGCCAGTTAGGCATACTCACTTTTCAGAGAGGAAACGTGCTTGTTCCTGGCATCGATTATGAAAACCCCTCACCACATGATGCAAGAGTTAATTTTAGCTCCTATCAGCCTTTATCAAGAGAGCAAAGGTTGAAGTTTCACCCAACACCACAGCTGACGACAAGCAGCACCAAGTGAAGCCCCAGCGAGATGCAGGTTGGAGATAGCACTGGGCTCTGGCACAGCCCAGCTGGGCTCTGTCGTCAGCACAGCAGGGAAGGTAGAACTGGGCAGAGAAGCGGCTGGTCGGGTGGTTCCTCCCAATGCTCCCCAAGCTGACTTCAGCCCAGAGGAGCGGATCACAACCTGTCCCTTTGGGAGGCCTCCAAGGGTCACTCAGTGGGCCAGAGGGGACAAGACGCCAGGTATTTCCATGTTCAGCAGGGGAATCTCCCAAAGACACGCAGCTGTGTCTTCTTCTTGGGAGGGAGCCCAGCACTGGCTACCTCTGGGCATGGATCTCAACTCATGGGCTTCCTAGGGCAGCCACTGAGTACATGGGGCTCCTTTGGGCATGACCATCAGGGAAAACACCACATTTGCACAGTGGAAGGTCACACGTGGGTGCATTAACGTATTTAGGATAGCATCAAACAAGTGGAAGCAGTGATACCACGATGTAACAAAGAAAATCCCATCGGCTCTTCTTCGTTCCACCAACTCAGCACTTTCTTCTGCCTCTCCAGACTCTCCTAAGACTTCTCGTTTCTCTCACAGGAACACGTCGTGTTTCTCCCTACGCTGCTTCACTATTTCTTGGGGTTCCCTTTTATGCATTTTTTTAATACTGAAAAACCATCTGTCATCCCTGCTGGGGCCAAGGACCACCCCGTGCCCCAGCTGAGCAGAGGAGCGCAGAGCCCACCCACCCAAGGGTCCCTCTGGGTGCAGACCCCAACCTCTGCCCCTCACAGCCTTTCCTCCGACCCCCTCGGGATGAAGGGCAATAAGAGCCCACACTATTTCCTTCAGCCTATTTGGAAAAACAAGTTTACATGTGAGATTTCCATTGGCTCCACCTCTGCTTGATTACTCCAGCTGTGAAACAAAGCAAGCGAGAGACAAAGCACTGCACACAGGCAGTGTGACCATTCCAGAGGGCTTTATGTGAGCCTTATGCCAAGCCCACTAAATAGATTAACTTACAGCATAAACAAGCAAGTAAATCTTTCCCCCAAAGCCCCATGTATCCAAAGGAAGCTTTAGAAGTTACTTCCTGCCATTGTGGAGGCCCTGCTGGGAACCCAGAATTATTTTCAGTCCCTGGCATGGTTGCCCAAAAACTTCAGTTCCTTTCCAGCACTGCTGGCGGCAGCTCCACAAAAGACAGATGATGGTGAGTGTGGTTTTGGCCGTTCCCCATCACACTTGGGCCAATGGCAAGTGAGACAGTGACTGACACCTGCTTCCAAAGCCCACTGAAGGCCTGGAGCTTGCTTTGGGCAAAGGGGCCGGAACCACCCTAACCAGCTCCCACGCACAGGAGAAGTCACCAAACCCTCCCATGTGTCACAGGAGCAAAGGGTGCACAAACCCATGCAGCAGACACAGCCTGAGCTCCTTCCAGTCCTCGGTTCCTCCCATGATGAGCAATGCCCTCATCCCAACTCATCACCAGGAGCCAAGTCCCCAGGAACTAAGTTGCATCAGGGGGTGTTCAGGTTGGATATTAGGAACAATTGATTCTCAGAAGGAGTGGTGAGGCACTGGCACAGCTGCACAGGGCGGTGGGGTGTCACCATCCCTGGAGGTGTTCAAGCACCGTGGAGGTGTGGCACTGAGGGATGTGGTCGGGGGGGGTTGGGTTGATGGTTGGACTAGATGATCTCTGTGGTCTTTTCCAATCCAGCACTGCAGGCCAGCAGCTCAGGGACCACCATGAACAAGGTCCCCAGGCTCCAGGTGAGCTGCATACACAGCAAGTTTTTGACTTGGACTCCTGCAGCCAATCAGGATTCATTTCTTGATTCTGCCCGAGTTCATAAAGGATTACGCACCGGTCAGCATTCAGACCAGAGGAACCCCAGAGTAATTTGCACCTGGAGAGCAGTCTGGTGGGAACATCAAGCTTGTTGGGCTTGCTTGCCATCCAGCTGATCAATCCAGTGAGGCAAACCTCAAGCAGGAGCCTCTCAGATAAGCAGGACCCATGCCCAGGAACAGGCAGCAGCAGCATAACCCAGGCTGGACATCGTTCAGTCACACACAGGGAGCCCACAGCCAAGTGCCACCGTAACCTCTTTGCACAGCCCCACATGCACCAGTGTGCAAAGTTTACCAACACAAAGGCGCCGAGAACAAAGAAACATTTGTCAGGTTTCACGTGGAGAGACTGCCAGAAACAATGAGAAAAGGGAAATGCCACCTGAAAGGATGAGTGCTGGTTTGCAGAGAAGCCTCAGAACCGGGGGAGTTTAAATAGACACAGAGCAACGGGGGAAGCAGCTGAAAGGGGAAGCGCTTCATCCTAATTTGAGACCAAACAAGAATGGGCTGTGCTGTGGAAGGGGTGAAGAACTCTTTTGCAAGGTTGAGACAGCACAGTCCTTCCTAAGCGAGCCTGTCCATACGGCACTGCATTTGAACACTGACACAGCTTTAATCCTAAGGCTGCGTGCTGGGCATTTCAAACGCTTTGATGTTACAGTACAAAAAACTCTAACCGAAAAAAGGAGACAGATTCCGCACTGCAGCACTGCAGGGGACGGTCACAAGATCGGGCTCAGAGTGACACTGTGACCACAGCAGGACAACGCTCCTGAGTGCCCTGCGTTCCCAGGCGTCCTCATCACGTGTGCTGCTCACTTCTGCTTCAAGCCGCCCCAAACAGGGGCAAGCAGCGTCTCAGGAGCTACCCTCAGCTCAAGCACTGTGGGAATTTGGGGCAATAAAAAGAGGCATTCGAGGGAAAACCAAGCCCTGTTCCCATCAAACAGGTCATCAGTGATCGTCACAGCACCACAGGACGCATCACTCAGTCAGAGTGTTTTCTAATTCCACTTTTAACTCAGCCATGGGATGAGCGCTCACATCTGTCAGCCAAAAACATCTGCAGCACTTTCCACTGCCCAGCACAGCTGGGAGGCAGCTCTGGAGCCCGCTCAGCACCCAGGGGCTGCCCGGCCCCGTTCCGGGAACAGCACAGCGCAGGTGGGAGCGCTGAGCCACGCAGCTGCTGGGCAGGCTCTGACTGCTGGGCTCCTTCTTACCAGCAGGACACTGGAAGCCGGGCGAGCTCTCAGATGTGGCAGGTGAAGCACAGCTAAATACAGCAGTCATACTTGAGAGGGGAGCACATCTGGGCAGAAAGCACAACACCACGCCGTGCTGCTCCAGGCGGGAGCGCATCCCGCAGCACTGCGCCGCCTTCCCTTCCTGCTCCACGCCTGCACAGGCAGCCAAGCATCTCCTGCAGCACGGAGCGCAGCGGGGAGCTGATCACCCAGCCGTCAGCAGAGGTGGCTTTTCTGCTTTTCTTCTTCAATGGCAGAGCTTGAAATCAGAGATGAAGAAGTCTAAAGGAGCTCAGCCTGTCCACTCATGTATTCCAGATGCACGCGCTGCAATCACGGCTTGCCAAACAGGATACAAGCCGTAAGAAAATAAAGCATTTTATCTTCAAGCTTTTCCAAGAGGGTATTGCAAACAATGGGGAGGAAATACAAAATTAACACTAGAGAAGAGCAATTGGCAGAGCCCCTCGTGAGGCTGTTCTTCATTACAAGGCTGCCTATTCAGTAGCTTTCATTAGGAAAATCTCATCTCAGAGCCATTCCCAACAGTGTCCCTATTTCCTAATTAAGCTTCGCCAAAGAGCCACGTCTTTTAGCTAGTGCACAGCACACAATCACAATTACCATTTCATCACGCTCTGGCTGCTGAAAGCCCTGCAATTAAAGCATCCAAGGAGTCGTACAGACGTGTCACTGGGGAGACAAACCCTCACATTGCGTTAATTGGCAGCAAAAAGCACGATCCTAAAGAGGGGAAGGCTGTTCTGGGGGGGATTTCGGTCTCTGTGCTGAGAAATGCACTGGGAGCTGCAGCTTCTCCCCAGGCTCCCAGGCTGGGTGCTTGCAGGTCCTAACCACAGCCCCGTGGGCATCACCAGCTCCACAACCAGCTGTGCCTTCAAGCAGGGCAAAGATGTACGCACAGCAGGACAGACACAGTGCTGGGGGGGCTGTGGAGGTCACCTGGAGACCTCCAGAGATGGCTTGGGGTGGGTGGGGACCTCGCAAGGAAGCAGCTGGCAATGGGGTGGTGACAGATGTCCACACACCAGTTCCAGTCCCACAGTACTGAGCCACTTAAGGAAGCAGAAGGGAAGTCTTACAGAGAGGAGAGGACTGAGCAGCAGAGCCTGGTCGCATCCGCATCTCTTTTTCCTCCACTGCATTTCCAGCCCAAAACACCTCCCTGGTTGAGCATGGCTGCAAAGCTGCAGCAAGGGAAGGTGTGTGAGGCTGCAATGTGATGTCTGTACGGACACACGGTTTCCATAGGAAGCTTACATACCCTAATTTACTGCCCAGCACAAGTTCAAAGCAGGGATGGGAGAGGAGTTTAGAAGCAGCAGGAGCCTCCCACAGCTCCAAAACATCTCATAGGGCACTCACCTGAGCAGCTCTCCCCCAGCAAACCCATGCACATTTTCCTCTTGCAAAATGATAATGCAAAAACTGGCGGCTCCAGCACACCCGGAACAGCTCGGTGGTCACCCAAAAAAGGAGAAGCTGAAACTGCCCCAGGTGAGCTACAGAATAGCAAGGCTGCAGCAGTTCCTGCGTTGCTGTACAGGTGTCATAGCCCGGTCCCCACCGTGGCTGGAGCATCACACGGGTGGCAGTCACTGCCGCATCCCTCAGCCCCGAAGTCTGCAGCAGCGCTTCGTCTGGATTCAGTTCTTCTTTCTCGGTGCAAAACTCACATCTTTCTTTTCACGTTCAACAAAAGGCACAAGGTGACAGTTTTGGTTTGCTTTTCTCCAAATGGGGGTGGCCTGTTCTATGAGGGGGGAGGAGGGTCTGGCCAGCTGCACCCTCCTGCAGCGCTGGCCATGAGCCCCTGTACCAAACCCACCTTGCCACTACAGCTGCCCCTCCTGCAAAAACACCCCCAGCACTTTTGCCATCCCTTTTCCTCTGCCCTGGCCTGCAGAGCTGCAAGAGAACCCAGCCATGCGGGACAGAGCAGCACATCCCCGCTGCCAGCCAGGATCATGGCGCAGGGCTGAAGCACTCCTCCATCTCACAGCATAGCAAACTGAGCTCTGCACCACTCAGAAACCTGCAGGGCATCACTCAGCCCCGCTCCAGGGGATGCCAGCATCCTTCAGCCTCCTGCAGTCACTGTGGCCAAGGGATGCACCCGCTGCTGCAGGGCTCTTTCCTTATTGTCTCATCTTTCCAGGCTTAAGCTCTAATCTGAGCAACACTCGCAGCCCCCAAACACTTTGCAGTCGTGTTGCAGAAGCCATTTGCAACTCCATCCAAGTTTTTTGCTGAGACCATGAAACAGCCAAACACCAGAGCCCTCCCAGCATGCACAGGCACACAAAGTGTTGACATCCTGCACGTCCCTGCAGTTTGCAACCTCTGCATCTAACCAAGATGTAGAAAATTCCTGTAAATCAAGAAACTAAATAAACTGCAGCTGCTTAGCATCGGGCCCTTCAGCCACAGGATGAGCAGCACCAGCCTGCAGCTGCCTGAGCATGTTTTCTCTGCACTGAGAGTAACAGCACCAGCACCGAAAACAAGCTGCTCGCAAAGCTAACGGGTGCAGAGGGCTAGCAGTGAGATTTTAATAAACATGAAAACAAAGGTCTGAAATCTCTTTTCTCCCACTTTCGTTAGTGATTTGAGTCAGCCTCAGCCCTTTCCTCCTATAGGGCTCGCGCCATCCAAAGCAGCTAAGCGTGTCTTTGGGTAGGTAGCTGCAGCGCTGAGCAGAGCCGGAGGCCGGGCTGTGTCCGTGTGACCGCCGGGCAGCCCTGCCCACCGAATGGAGCCGGCGAGGGCACCGCACCAAGATGCTCCTTCACGGGGACATCTCGGGGCTGATGCGTGCGCGGACACCGACGCCGAAGGGATGACACGCGGCTGGGCTTGTCACATCCCAAACCACATCCTGTTGCCACAGCAGAGCGCTGCCGAGGGCGCACCTCCGCCCTGCCCGGCTGCGGGGCCGACGGTGTGCGGAGCAGCGATGCCCGAGCAGCGGGTCACTGCGGGGGGAGCTCCTGTGGCGGCGACACCGGGCGGTGGTGACTCAGTGCCACCCCCGGCAGCGGCACCGCCAAAAGTCCAACCGGGTGCCGGAGAGCCCCCGGGATTTCCCGGGGAGCCGTGTGCACTGGGGGGGTCCCCTGGGGCCGGGCCCCACACCTGGGCCCCAGGCAGCATCTTCTCCGTGGGGCGGCGAGAGGCAAACAAGCACGCGGTCCTGAAATGAGTCACGGCAGCGCGGCCCGTCCCCACCCGCGGGTTCGGATGGGGGATCCCGGGGGTTGCGGGGGGGCCGCTTCCCAGGCGGCAGGGATTGGGGCTGCCGGGTGACCCCAGCACCGCGCGCTGCTCGGGGGCTGCAAGGAGCCGTGAGGATCGGTCCCAGGGGCTCCCCCAGCGTGCGCACACCGCTCCCGGTTGATCACGGAGCCCTCGACTCCGTGGTCCCCCCTCATCACACCGTGATTATCACCCCCACAAAGCATTCGGGGCGCTCCCCAAGATTACACGGCCGCCAGCAGCTCCTCGTTTACAAGGACGCTCCCGCTATAAGGAGCTCCCCGAGGGGCACCAGGAGTGCAGAGCACCCGGTTACAAGCTGCACCCGGCTACACCGCCCCCCGGCCACACCGAACCTCCCTGCCCCAGCCCGGACTTGGGGGGGAGGGGGAATCGCAGCACCCCCGTTCCCGAGGTTCCCCACCTGGAGGGCGGCAGCCGCCGGGGCCCCCTGCCCATCCTCGCCGCGCCCCGCCGGGCTCCGCTCCGCTCCGCTCCCCGCCGGGCGGCACCGGCAGCACCGGGGCGGGCTCGGCGGGCGGGAGGTTCAGTTCTTCTTTCTCGGTGCAAAACTCACATCTTTCTTTTCACGTTCAACAAAAGGCACAAGGTGACAGTTTTGGTTTGCTTTTCTCCAAATGGGGGTGGCCTGTTCTATGAGGGGGGAGGAGGGTCTGGCCAGCTGCACCCTCCTGCAGCGCTGGCCATGAGCCCCTGTACCAAACCCACCTTGCCACTACAGCTGCCCCTCCTGCAAAAACACCCCCAGCACTTTTGCCATCCCTTTTCCTCTGCCCTGGCCTGCAGAGCTGCAAGAGAACCCAGCCATGCGGGACAGAGCAGCACATCCCCGCTGCCAGCCAGGATCATGGCGCAGGGCTGAAGCACTCCTCCATCTCACAGCATAGCAAACTGAGCTCTGCACCACTCAGAAACCTGCAGGGCATCACTCAGCCCCGCTCCAGGGGATGCCAGCATCCTTCAGCCTCCTGCAGTCACTGTGGCCAAGGGATGCACCCGCTGCTGCAGGGCTCTTTCCTTATTGTCTCATCTTTCCAGGCTTAAGCTCTAATCTGAGCAACACTCGCAGCCCCCAAACACTTTGCAGTCGTGTTGCAGAAGCCATTTGCAACTCCATCCAAGTTTTTTGCTGTGACCATGAAACAGCCAAACACCAGAGCCCTCCCAGCATGCACAGGCACACAAAGTGTTGACATCCTGCACGTCCCTGCAGTTTGCAACCTCTGCATCTAACCAAGATGTAGAAAATTCCTGTAAATCAAGAAACTAAATAAACTGCAGCTGCTTAGCATCGGGCCCTTCAGCCACAGGATGAGCAGCACCAGCCTGCAGCTGCCTGAGCATGTTTTCTCTGCACTGAGAGTAACAGCACCAGCACCGAAAACAAGCTGCTCGCAAAGCTAACGGGTGCAGAGGGCTAGCAGTGAGATTTTAATAAACATGAAAACAAAGGTCTGAAATCTCTTTTCTCCCACTTTCGTTAGTGATTTGAGTCAGCCTCAGCCCTTTCCTCCTATAGGGCTCGCGCCATCCAAAGCAGCTAAGCGTGTCTTTGGGTAGGTAGCTGCAGCGCTGAGCAGAGCCGGAGGCCGGGCTGTGTCCGTGTGACCGCCGGGCAGCCCTGCCCACCGAATGGAGCCGGCGAGGGCACCGCACCAAGATGCTCNTTCCTTGCTGCCCTCAAGAGATCTCAGCACAAGGCCCTGTGCCCTATCAATTCTGGCCAATGTTCTCCACGTTTTCCTAGCGGTCCGTCTGCCTCACAGGGCCGGATGGAGCCCAGCTGATGCTGCACGCAGTAGCAGCAATCTGGCTTTGGGTTCCTTTGCGGGTTTTCGTATTTCGGAAGAGAGTGACCACTGCTACCGACGTTCCGAGACTCGAAAGCCTCTCAGGCACTGAAATAGTTGTGGGTTTCACCGTGAGATTCCAGTGAATTTCAAAAAAAGCAAATGTGCTCAGAGCTAAATCCCCCTGGGGCGCTGACCCCTGGGACCACCTGAGTGGTCATGTGGCCTGCCTGCCCCAAGCCCCGCTGCCAACCACCCCATGGCTGCCCCAAGGCTCACACCAGGTGAAATCCCACAATCTCGGCCTTTGCCAGCTGAGCGGCCCCGTTTCGGAAGAAATTCAGCAAAAATGACAGGGTGGAGAAAGTCTGCTGTTGGTCCTGGAGCCACCTGCCTTGCAAAATAGTGCAGCAGCCAGCAGAGCAGCAGGAGGGCGGGAGGGATGCTGTGTCTTGCACTGCCAGGAAGAGCAGTGATGGCATGGGGGAAAGACGGTGGGTACCAGGCCAGGCTCAGCTGTTGGGATGATGATCTGATCTCTCCCACCCCTTCTGCTCCAATCCCACCTTCCAGTTTCACTCCCAGCCCTTTGTGTTTATCCCTGAAGCAAAGAATCAGGGCGCATCAGCAGAGGCCAAACTCTTTGGGGTGTCCAAGCAGCACATGTTCTGTCCCTCCAGATCCCACCTGTGCACGCTGCCCTCTGCTTGTTTTGCTCCTCAGAGCACACAGCAGCCTGAGGAAGTTGCCAAAAAAGGTGAACGAAGGGACTGGGGGGGCGGAAGGAAGCGGGGCAGCGCAGGGAGGTGCCGCAGCGTGCAGGGATGAGGTGACAAACAGCAGCACGGTGCCACCGAGTAGGATGGAGCCCGCAGGGTGCAGCTCAGCCCTGCAGCTCAGCCCTTCCCCAGCACTGCCCAACACTCCCTGTGCTGGATGACTGCAGCAGGACACCAAACCATGGGGGGGAAGCTGGGACTGCACGCTGCTGACACACATACTGGAGCTTTGGGTTCTTGGTACCACGAGTTCCAGCGAACTCAGCTGGAAACCCCACACCAACACACACCGGGTGCGGGGGCGGCTCAGGGAACAGAGATCTGAGGTTTGCAAGCACCAGGATGGGATGCTTTCATCAGCAAAGTAATTGCTGCACAAAGCCGCTTTGCTATTAGAAAGTGATTTCCATGATGAACATTTCTAAGCAAATCAGGTTTCTGATGCATGCAAAGGGCTGTGGTGTGTAGGGCAGCAGGCTGCAGGCACTCCCTGAGAGAGCAGCCAGTTTGCTTCCACCAAATCCTTTCTCATTTCCAGGAATATGAACTCTCTGACCCACACATCTCACATCTCCTGTTCTCATTCCTCGTCCTCCAAATCAGCACCAAACACCACCTGGCCAAAGCCCAACATGGCACTCACCGCCATCTCACGGGAGTGCTTGGAAATCCATTTTGGCCACAGTCCCACCCCTCTGTGCCCAATACATTCCCACCAGGTATTGCTTCCCAAACTGAGCCAGCCCGAGTTCCCGGAGTGCTCCCAGATCCGTGTGATAAGTCCCTGGAAGGCCTTTGTTCTGCTTTAAATATTGCAGCACGGGTTTCTCGGTGATCGGCCAAATCTAAGGATATTTGTTATTCACTGCGTGATGGCTGTCAAAATATCGAGCTCACCTGGGGACATCCTACTGACCACAGTGCTCCACATTCAGGTGGAGCAACAGCTGTGGGAAGGGCTCGTGGCTGAGCTCAGTGCTGCAGGGCTCCCGGGGATCTCCTGGAGTGCAGCAGTGCAGGACTCAGCTGGGTGTCATCCAGGGAGCAGGCAGGATGGGGAGCAAACAGGCTATGGGGTGGGATGTCCTCACAGGCAGAGAGCTGCTGGGTGTGCGTGAGGGATTCCATAGCCACAGACTGAAAGCACAATAACTGAGCTGCAAAGGATGCCAGATATCATCAGCTGCTGGTGTGGTCCAGCAGCAGCAGACCACAGCCAGCACTGGACGTGACACATTCACATCTCCCGTGGCTTCACTCCCTGCAGCCCACACCACAGGTTTCCCCGCATCCCAGATGGTGAATGCTGCCCTCCCACGAGCACCAAGGCTGTGGCTGTGGCTCTGCCCATGACTGCAAAGGCTCTGGGTGCACTCATTACTTCCTTCTCTGAGCATCACGCAACGATGGAGCATGCAGCCCCACTCCCTCAGCCTCTACCCACACAGCCTCCAAGGGAAGGGGAAGCAGGATCCACCAAAAAGGGAACCTGCCTTTTCTTGCTGGTTCCTCCCGCGACTTGTGTTTTTCATTTCTCTGGTGCAATTTAAAGGATACTGAAAGTTTGCTCAATGCCACCTGAACCTGACCCTTGAGAAATGAGAATGGGCCATCGGCTTCGGTGGTGGCAGCTCTGACCCCAGACCTTCCCCTTCTGCCTTCCAAACAGGAGGTGAAAACATGACCTCAGATGACTCAACCCAGCTGAGCATCTCATTCTTGTCGCTGACTTCTGTGCACTCAGAGCTGCCTGGGAGCTGGCTGGAGGCCTTCCGTGCCTGTCCCAGTGCTTCGGGCTTCCAGGTGAGCTGAGCACTGCAGTGTGAAGGGCCAGACCCTTTGTGGGATGGTCTGCAGTGGTGAGACAGAGGTGTGGAAGAGGATGGGGTGTTCTTTTCCTACAAAAGAAAGGAAAAAATGGAGAGGAGAGGAGAGGAGAGGAGAGGAGAGGAGAGGAGAGGAGAGGAGAGGAGAGGAGAGGAGAGGAGAGGAGAGGAGAGGAGAGGAGAGGGAGAGGAAGAGAAGAAAAATTCAGGACTGCCATGGAAACCTGGGGGAGACAATTGGACCCCAAAGAACCATACGTACTTTCTGTGGCATGGGTCTGAGCGTAGGGAGGGTCTGCACAATCTTCCCCTGTCCACTCAGATGGGCAACGTTTGTCCTTTTGCTGGGTAAAGGTGCTCGGCTGCTCACTGCTTCGGCTCCAGGCTGTGCCTGCTGAGCTGCTGCCTCCTCTCCTGTAAGAGCTGCACCCAGGGTTTACTACATGTCCTCCCGAGGCACGATGAGGCCCCGGGAAGCGGCAGAGCCCTGCGAGGAGCGGGGAGCGCTGCTCCGTGAGCTGAGGCCCCCACCCCGCGTCCTGGTGCGGAACTGCAGCTCGGGTGGGGAGCGGCATCCGTGGGTGCGATCGTGCAGCATCCGGGCTGCACCCACCGGGCGGCTGCACCCCCAGAAAGCGACCAGCCAGGGCCTTCATGCCCAGCAGCTTCACGGGGTGGGCGCGGAGGAGAGCTGCTGTGAGAGCCGCGGGTGCCGCGGTGGGTCCGTGAGGACTTTTAGCACAGCCCCCCCTGAGCCCCCATCATCCTCCGTGTCCCAGAACCCCACGGTTCTCGGTGAGCCCCTCGGCTGCGGGATGCCCTGAGCCCTCGTGCAAGGAGAGCTGCAGCCGGAGGGTGCCCCGAGCCTTGAGCTCGTTGTGCAAGAACAGCTGCAGCTTTCTGCACCAGCTCATGGGACCACCGAGTTCCCAGCAGTGCCCCCCGGCCTGGCCCCCAGCCCCGCGCAGTCACCATGGACAGGTGCCTGGATGGTGCTGTCATTTTCCTTCCCCTAAAGGAGAACATTTGGGATGCACATTTTACGACGGACGAACCGGCAGATGGCAGCAGGGGACAGAGGGACAGCGGGTCCGCACCGCGCTGCGAGGGGCGCGGCAGGGCGATGTCACCTGAGGTCTGCTGCGGTGCGAAAGGTTCGGGGCCATCCCGCTGCCGGCACCAGAAACGGATGCTTCCAGCAAGGGAGCCGACCTGGGAGCGGCAGGGAACATGCAGGGAACGGGCTGCGTTTTCTGGAGGGAT